>VZRV01002088.1:35776-63640 GCA_013398115.1 Falcunculus frontatus
TTTTTTTTTTTTTTTTTGCCCTACTAAACTGTCTGTGCTGCTTTTTAACCATTATCCCGAGCACATGGCTCAGCCTTCCCCAAAACCAAACCAAAACAAAAAATCCCGAGGTGTGAGAAGATTAAAGATTTCGAGATCTGGACATTTTCAAATCAGAACCACATGTCGGGAATAAATGGGGCTGGCAGGCAGCCACCACTCGGAAAAGCCAAGGAGCTCGTGCTTTGAAAGGATCCCCTGAAAGCCTGCAGAGAACAGGAGCATCAGCACTTCCCTCCTGTCCTCAGGACCAGGAGAACTCCAGGGATTTATCGCATCTCCACGTGCTGCTTCTCACCTACAGGAATTTTTGAACCATCCCTAAAGTTTCTGGGTGTTCCCACTACCCATCCATCCCCAAAATTCCACCAGGCTCAGACTCCTTGGAGAAGAACTCAAAGCCCAATTCTGCCTGGATCAAATCGTGTCCCACCATGATCTCCAAGGAAATTGCAAGGGAAAAAGCTCCAAAAGCCCCTGAATTCAGGAAGCAAATCCACCCTGGAAAGGAATGGGAATGGCCAGAGCCCCTCTGCTGCCACGGATGAAGAACAGGATGTCAGGGAAAAGAAGGTGAAGAAGAGGATTGCTGGATCCTGGCTTGGCCAGGCAGCTCCAGGAGTCAGGAGATGGCTCCAAGCTGCCTCTTCTCCCCCTTCCAGCTGCTTTCTGGCTGTGATATCGTCATCAAATCATCATCATCAAATCATCATCGTCATCAAATCACCATCATCATCATTATCAAATCAACATCATCATCATTATCAAATCATCATCAAATCACCATCAAATCACCATCAAATCACCATCAAATCACCATCAAATCACCATCAAATCATCATCATCGTCATCAAATCACCCTCATCATCGTCATCAAATCACCCTCATCATCGTCATCAAATCACCGTCATCATCATCATCAAATCACCGTCATCATCATCATCATCAAATCACCGTCATCATCATCATCATCAAATCATCATCATCATCAAATCACCGTCATCATCATCATCAAATCATCATCATCATCATTATCAAATCATCATCATCAAATCATTATCATCATTATCAAATCTTCATCAAATCATCATCAAATCACCGTCATCATCATCATCATCAAATCATCATCGTCATCAAATCATCATCATCAAATCATCATCGTCATCAAATCATCATCATCAAATCATCATCGTCATCAAATCATCATCATCAAATCATCATCGTCATCAAATCATCATCATCAAATCATCATCATCATCATTATCAAATCATCATCAAATCACCATCAAATCACCATCATCATTAAATCCTCATCATTAAATCATCATCAAATCGTCATCATCAAATCCTCATGGCTCGGTTAGGGTGGAAGGAGACCCTAAAATCACCTCATTCCAAGGTGTCCATCCAGGCTCAGAGCAGCCCATCTCCCACTCCAGCCCCAGACTGTAAATTCACTGCCCAAACCCCTCTCCAGCCCAGGATTTAGATCAAACGTTCCTCATCTCACAGGCACAATCTCTGCTCAGTACCAGCACCCTGAGCTATCCCGAATTTTGCTGGATGGGAGCTGAGCAGATCCTGGCACAGCTGGAATCCCACCCACGAGGGGCTGTCCCAGCTGGGATGGAGCTGAAGGCTCAGGAGCATCCCAACTGTCCAAATTTCCTCCTCCATGACGAGGTAGATGCAATTCCAGCCAGCAGGAGAACATCCCGAAAAGAACCCGAGGGAATTTGCTGCCCACCACTCGATTTTCTTACCCCAGGAATTTTCCTCCTTATTACCGGGAGAACCACCCAGAGCAGGACTCTGGGCCTCTGTGGCGAGGAGAAAAAAATGAACTTAATTCCCTGTCCGTGATGGTCGACTCGCTTTACATGAAACCATATTCTTGGTCCTCCAGTCGTTTATGGGGTCTTTAACTCTTCCCTTTTTCTAGGGGGGCTTCAGAAATCTCCTTTATTAGGGGAAAAAGATTGGAGTGCATTAGGCAGAGTGCCAGCAGCCGTGGCAACCTCGGATTTTTCCATCTTCATTACAAGTTCAAGTAAAACCTCCATATAAAACCTGAAATGAAAGGCTACATTATAAGTCCATTTTGAAATGTTTGCCTGGAAGTAAAACGTTGGACTGCATCCTTTTTCTCGGCGCTGAACATTCTGGTTCTGCGCAGAGCACATTTTTCAAGTCAGATTTGTGTTTTCTTTCAGATTTTATTCCGTTTGCTCACGCAGGGTGGGTCGTCTGGTGGTTAGAGCGAGGCATGGAGGCAACTGGGCTCTGGCCTCAGGCTGTCCCTGATCTCTCAGGGAGTGTTCCTGATTTTAGCCAGGTGATTTGGGCAAATCCTGTCAGCCCCAAATGTCACTTTGGGGTTTTCTTTCCTTTCTTACCGATCTAAGAGTGATGATAATTCCGTGAGGCTGCGCCAGGATGGGCGTCGCAGCGCTCATTAAAGCTGATGAAGAAGTCACTCCCCAGCAGAGCAGCTCATCCCTTCCCACTGCATTTTCTCCTGGATCTGGAATCTGGAGCGAGAGGTTAAGGAGAGGTTAGAGAATGGCAGGAATTGTCTGTCAAAGGCACGATGGGGAAACCCGAAATCGCCCTGTCTGCTGTAAATCCTGACACGAGGCTGTCCGGGAGACACTCAGCCACCCCTGCAGTGACACCTGGGTGGGCTCATCCCTGTTCAGTGCCACCTCAGGGTGCTGTGGCCTCCTCCAGCCCTGCAGTGACACCTGGGTGGGTCCTACAGTGACACCTGGGTGGGTCCTGCCCTGTTCAGTGTAACCTGGGTAGGTCCATCCCTGTTCAGTGTCACCTCAGGGTGCTCTGGCCTCTTCCAGCCCTGCAGTGACACCTGGGTGGTCTTATCCCTGCTCGGTGTCACCTCAGGGTGCTCTGGCCTCTTCCAGCCCTGCAGTGACACCTGGGGGGGTCCTGCCCTGCTCGGTGTCACCTCAGGGTGCTCTGGCCTCTTCCAGCCCTGCAGTGACACCTGGGGGGGTCCTGCCCTGCTCGGTGTCACCTCAGGGTGCTCTGACCTCAGCCATTCCTGGGAGGAGGCGAATTCTGCAGCTTCCTCTCATTCCTCGCCCGGGGCCAGGGGGTCACAGCCACAGCAGGGATTTCCTTCCCCTCTGGCACGGGGCTGAGCAGCTTCCCCAGGGCTGGATGGGGAGAAATCTCCTCTCCAGCCCCTCTGGAGCACCTGGCACTGTGTTTTTCCTGGGAACCACGGCCCGGAGTGCAGGTTACAGAAACACCACACTGGGGGACTGAGGGGAAGGAGAATTGGTGGAAAAATCTCAGTCCCTGCTGTTCCTGTTCCAGATGGGGGTCATTAAAGGCCAGGGCTGGGTTGGGCCCCACGCTGTGCTGAGCCTGCAGTGAATCCCAGCTGTGCTGGGGGCAAACTGGGATTTCAGAGCTTCCTCCTGGCCCTGGCCAAGCCCCAAATCCTGGGGACACCGTTCCCACCTGCTCCTGCTTTAAGCACCCCCCTTCCCCAGCGGGGTTTGTGGGATCACCCCCAGTCCAGGCATGACAAGGGGTGCAGCATCTGCTGCTGGGGGACACCTCTGACCCTCCTGGACCTCCTGGTGTGGCTCAGGGGGGCTGGAGCATCCCACAGGATCCTCTCAGGCTCCATGAGCCAGCACATCCACCCCTCCCATGCCCTGGCACAGCCTTTAGCGCTTTTCATCCTTCCTAATGATGCTGGAAAACCTTTTCCGTGAGGCTGGAGGGATCCTGCTGGATCTAATTTCCCTCCTCTGCTCTGCTCCAACCCCAACCTGCTCTCTCCTGTCTGCAGACAGCACGGGGGCCTTTTCTTTTTTTCTTCCTCCATCCTTCCTTCCGCTCCTCACCATCAATTAGCGGGCACAGACTTCTGAAAAGCTCCTTCCTCCCTAACCTTTCGCAGCCTGGCGCGATAATGACTCCAAAAAAGCTCCAGTTGGGCCCTGGCGTGGGGCCCACGGCCTTGCTGGGGCAGCAGGAGGTGAGGACGGTGACCTTCATCCCTCCCTCCTCTTCCCTTCCTCCCCCTGCAGCTCGGATGGGCTCAGGGCTCCCTCCCAGCAGAGAGAGTTCCTCTGCAGCGTCGTTCTTGTAATCGAAAGTCTGGGGGTGCTTCTGGAGATAACACGGCCCGTGGGAGGTGTGGGGGGCTGCCCTTGAAAATAATGATCCTGATCCTGGAGTCTTTGAATTGAGAGGTGAGGGGGGAAAGGGCTCTCTGGTTTTAATTTGGCATTTCTTGCTCCCTCCATCAGCAGCCGAACGCCGGGCTGCTGCAGCTTCTCCCCGAAAATGCGAATTGCAGCTTGTTTTGCCAGCAGGTTTGGGATTTTTGGGTCCCTCCATGATGTTCTCCCTGGCACCTGCAGCTGCTTTCACAGCTCGTCCACCTCGGGAATGACCATTGTGGGGTTTTCAAGCATTGTGAGGTTTTCAAGCATCGTGGGGTTTTCAAGCTTGTACAAAAGCATCCCTGCTCCCCGTGGCGGTGGGAAAGGATGGGAAGGACCCTGGATATGGCCTGGGATGAGCACATCCCCCTCAGCATTTCCACAAGGTCATCCCCAGAGCCCCCCAAATCTGCCCAGTGCCTCTCCCAGGGCACCTCCCTCGTCCTCCCCTCCCAGAGCCCCCCAGGTGACACTCCTGTGGTTTGCTGCCTCACGTCCCTGTCCCCAAAAAAGGGAGTTTTCCAAGCAATTTTCCCCAGCAGGATAAATGAGGGAGCCACTCACTGCACCTGCACGTGGGGAGATGCAGCAAACCCCCAAAAACAGCTGCTAAACCCCTGACTGAGATGTGCAACCCCCAAAATCCACCACATCATCCCGACCCGCTCCAGCTGCAGCCACGGAACTCCTTCTCCAAGTGCAAAATCCCCTCAGGGAACAAAAAAAAAAAAGGGACATTTTATAAAGTTATTTCCACTCCCAGGTCAGGTTGGAGATGTTTTGCCCCCCAGCACCTGGGCTGGGTCAGTGTCCCCTGTTTGTCCCCTCTCAGTGCTCCCTCCTGTTAACAACCATAATGGAAACCATCCCATCCCATCCCAGAGAGAAAAACTGGAACCACTTGGAGGTGAGAAACCCATTAGTGCCTTATAAACCCCTCCCACCCTCCACGGGAGCTTTTCATAGCCAGGAAAATAATAACTCCAACCCACGGCGAGAGGCAGCGAAACTGGGGTCTCCAGGTCCCAAATATTCGCCGCTCCCGCCGTTGTTCCAGCCATAAAATGGATTTATTAAAAAAAATCCCGGCTTTGATTGCATCTGAATTAAAGGGGGACGGGGCCCCCGCTGCTCCCCACTGAGCCTGGTTTAATATCTCAGAGGCTGTGAGGTCACAGCTGAGCGTGCAGGATGAGAAAGGCGAGGCTGGAAAAGCCCGGCTTTGTTGGCACCGGTGGGTCAGCAGGGATTTAAATGAACTCCAAACTGGGAATGTGTGAGGGGGAGAGTTGGCACGAGCAGGTCCTGGCAGGACAGGAGCTCTCATCCATGACAATGAAGAGCTCCTGCTGCCCTTCAGTGCATTCACATCAGCTCTGCCCAGTGAGGATGAAAGAAAACAATCGAATTTTTGAGCCGCTACCATGAAAGGAAGCGTTTTTGGGGGTGGTTTTTTTTCCCCCCTCATCATCTCTGTTTTCCTAAAAATTCCCCATTTTTTGCTCTCCTAACTTTCCCCCTTGGCACAGAGGGGCTGGGGGAGGCTCTCCCCTGCCCTCAGGGAGTGGGAGCTGAGTAGAGCCGTGCCCAGGACACTCCTGCCCTTCCTTGGATTCCCAAATAACACCGGGACATGGACAAAATTCCACATTTTGCTTCCCCACTTACTCTGATCCAGCCCCACCAGCCTCTCACCCCACTCCCAAACACCCTTTGGAAGGGTGGGATTCCCTTCCCTGTGACCAAACGCATTAAAAATCACAACTTTTATCACAAATCAGCCATTAACAAACCCACGGAGAGCCGTGGATCTGCCTGAGACTGAGACAACAGCAACTACCCCTGAAAATCCATAAATTAGGTCAAAAATTCCATCACTCCATGATCCTTTAGGACCACCACTTTTTTTTGCTACCTTTGCCACCAAATCTCCTCTCCGTGCCACTGGAAGAGAGGAGAAAACCAAGAGAGGAGCAGAGGACATGCTCTGCCCCCTCCCTGGCCCAGAATCCAATAAAGATGATTAAATTACACCTCCTTTCCTCCCCTCGGAGTCCCTGTGCTCTGCTGGAACACGGGGCTCAGGAAATGGGGCAGGACAACTTCCCCCATGAAACCTTAGAAGGCCGGGCAGGGGGTGCTGGGCACGGGGCTGCTCTAATGAAGGGCTGACCCTGCTGAGCAGAAGCTCCTGGAAGAGCAGCAGAGAGAGGATCCCAGAGCTCCAGAGGCTGCCCCGAGCCCTCCCCACGGATCCCATCCAGGGCACAGCGACTTTTCCTGCTCCTGGAGGGCGAGGGAGGCTCACACAGAGCCCTGTGTGTGCTTGAGGTGGCCAATTTCCAAAGGAAAAATACACCGTGGATGGTAAAAATTCCTATTTTTAATTTTTTTTTTAATTGATGATTTAAATTTTTTTTTTCCCACTTTTTTGGCCTGCTGTTTGCTAAGGAGGGGGAAAACCCAAACCCTGGGATGGCTGCTCCAGACTGGTTTGGGGTACAAATCTGGAGGTTTTGGTTACACTTCCCTGAAAAAGGTTCTGTCTTTCATGGAAAAATGTAGAAAAAATGAATATTAAAACTTTTTTTAAAAAAAAACCAGGTTTTTTAGTTAGGGTTTTAAAAATAAATATTTAAGCCCAAAATCTGGGCTGATTTGATCGTTCACATCTCATCTCAGAGAATTTCCTTCTCCAGTTCAGATTGCCCAGATGAACATGAACCAATATTCCATGAGAATCTCCAGCCTGGACCAGAGCTCCAAGCATCACCTGCAGCTCATCCAGGCCTCTTCCATCCCCCTCACCCCATTCCAACCCTTTCCATGGGGAAATTCCTGCTGATGTCCACCCTGAGCCTCCCCTGGCCCAGCCTGAGGCCGTTCCCTCTCCTCCTGCCCCTGTTCCCTGGGAACAGAGCCCGACCCCCCTGGCAGGGACAGGACAAACCCAACACCCCAAGTTCATCCCTGGAAGTGTCCCAGGCCAGGTTGGACAAGGCTTGGAGCAGCCTGGGATCATGGAATGTGTCCCTGCCCTTGGCAGGGGTGGAACGAGATGAAATTTAAGGTCCCTTCCAACCCAAATCGTTTTGTGGTTCCATGAAATCCTTGTCACCATCGGGGTGATGAGGCACTGGGATGGGAATGTGGGATCTCCATCCCTGGAGAGAGTCAGCCCTTGAGGGCTGGGCTGGAGAGCTGCAGGGCTCTGTTCCTGCTGGAATTCTGTAGTTCTGTCTCTCTCCACCCCTTCCCGGTGCTCCCATTTCCTCCTGTGCCTCCGGAGGGGCTCCCAGACCCTCCCACACACAGAACTCCTGCAATTTCTCCTGGAACAGTAAAACCATTTCTCCAGAAAAGTCCCACCACGCACACCCAAGGATTTTCCCCCTCTCCCAACTCTCCATCGCTTTTCCTTTCTCTCCTTCTCCCTCTCTTCCCTCGTTCTCGCTCTGGGAACACTTTGGCTCTGTTCCCATTCCTCAGGGATGAGCTCCGGGCTCGCTCGGGGCTGGGGACACACAAAATCTGCACTCAGGCAGGGGCAGGGCAGCAAAACCAGGGATTTCTGTGCCACCACCCCCAGTACCCAGCCCAGGAGAGCAAAGGAGCCGTGGGGATGCCGAGACCCTTCCCCAGCGTGCAGGAACCCCCCAGGTAACGAGGGCTGTAAGAAAAGGCATTAATTAAACCTACCCAAGCAATTGCTGGAGGTATCAGAGCTGGCGGGAGCCCGGAGGAGAAGAACATTCCCAGTATCATTGACAGCCACAAAGGGACAAGAGGCTTGGTCACTGGTTTGGAGTTCTGAAGTGAAATTATTGCTGAAAGGGAGAGGAAAGTTCCTTTTTGGAAGGAAAGGCGGAGCAGGGAGCGATGCCGAGCCCAGGCAGAGCTGTGGTCTTGGGATGAGCATCCCTGGGGCTTGGCCATCCCAAATCCCTTCCTCCAGGTGATTCCAAGCCCCAGGAGGTGTTGAGGCTCCCTGGAGCCAGCTCAGGAGTGCAGCCCCTCAGTTCTCATCCCCTTGGGTGATTCCTCACTGGGTGATTTCTCATCACAGTTAACTCCTGCTTTCTCCTGGTTTCCTCCCACCTGTGTTGTGGTGCTGACACAGCCCCAGCCAGGTGGAACCTCCAAAGGTGTGAGGGATTAATCAACATCCCGGAGGATCCTTTAGTTCAGGTGGAAAGATCCCAGGCTCTTGGCTAGTGAAGGCCAGGACTGGGCTAATTACCATAACAACACGCTCCTCAGCAGGGAAATGGATCCCAGGAGCACGGAATTCCCAAATCCACACTCACACCTAACAGCAGCACAGGATGGGATGTCCTCAGGCAGCCAGAGAAATTCCAGCCCTCTCCTTCCCTGGGCTTCAGACAGTGCCAGCCCTGCTCCCATCGGTATCAGACACATTCCATAACTGCTCACCCGAAGAAATTCCATCATTTCCTTGGGAAACGCCTGTCCAGCACACCTGGACACATCTAAACAAGTCAGGTCCATGTGCTGGGAGCTGCCTTGATGCTCCCTATGGATCCTGCCCAATCTGAGCCACTACAATTCCAGTTTTGGGGTTTCCCAGCAGTGCTGTCCACACTCCACCACCACGTTGAGTCTGGAGTTGTAGAGCAGCAGGTTGGGGGTTCCAGGTGGGAAAAGCACCGGGGAGATCCTATGGAAAAGGCTCCCAAAGGTGGTTTTTTGGCAAGATGCCTCGAAGCCAGATCACCACCATGGGTCAAGGTGAGGAAACGGTGTCAGGAGCATCACCCAAGTGGGATTTTCCGGACAAATCACCAAAATGTCGGCAGAGAGTTTTTCAAACACAGACAGAGCCAAATTCCATCCTGTTCCTGTTACATATCATAACAAATGGGAACACAACTCTGTGGTTATGCAAGAAATCTGGGGATGCTTTCTGTTCCTCTTTCATCTCCCCTTTAATCACCTCCTCCTCCTCGCAGGTAACGCCACTTCCTCGCCCTGAGCTCGGGGTCGCCTCATTAAAGCTGAGCCTGAAGCCGGTGCTGTTTATTTATTCCACCTGATAAAAGCAGGATATTGCTCCCTGTGACAACACGGGGTCATTTTCAGTGAAGCCTCTCTTGGCAAACTTTTAATACAGCTAATAACACCCATATCAGATCCCAGATAAAAGCTGTCACATCCCAGCCCCAGCTCAGGCCTTCGAGGGGCTGTAATTACCTTCTGCTTGGGTTTGGGGGTTGGGTTTTTGTTTTGTTTTTTTTTTCTCTTAATTGTTGCTCATAAAAATCAAGGCAGAAAATTAAATTAGTTCAGTGCAATTTAGCACGAGCTTTACTCAAAGGCAAGGCTGGGGATGGCTGGGTTAAACCCCACTTCTGGTGTGAGTTAAACCCCACTTCTGGTGTGGCTTAAACCCCGCTTCTGGTGTGAGTTAAACCCCACTTCTGGTGTGAGTTAAACCCCACTTCTGGTGGGCCTTGAGCTCGGAATTGGGTGGACAGCAGGGATAAGTGGGATAATATTATCCCACATCCCCTTTTCCTGTGTGGAAGGGTGCAGGAAGAGCTGGGGGCAGCCCTTGGCCCCCAAAACTGCTCCCAGAGCCGGCACCTCCATCCTTTTACAGGTGGGAACAACCCTGGTAATGTCAATTTGAGCAATTCCCACTAAAAGCAAAAAAAAAGGGTGAATTGGGGGGGTGAAAAATGATGGTCCCAAGTTAGAGTGACCATTCTGACCCCCTCCAGCTGAGTCTCTCTGCATGCCAGCCCCAAAAATGAGTTTGTCCCTCTCCCTGAGGCTGTTCCAGTCCCAGCAGAGCTCCTGGGGCAAACTGGAGCCACGTGGGCTGGAAGGGCCTCGCTGACCCCAAATCACCCCTCCCACATTTATATTCCACCAGCACCAGCCAGGAGAGAATTGGCCACAAAATTCGAGGGCAGATGGGTTATTTTAAAATGAGAAGAGGCCTTGAATGACATTTTCCAGGAGTTTACCTTGCGAGTTTGGCTTTTTTTCTTTGATTTTCTTTGAGTACCTGGGCCAGGGAGGCAGCAGACCCCCGGTGAGGGGTGGCAGGAGCGTGGCATTAAGGCAGGGAAGCCTCTGCGAGGTGTCAGAGCCACGATAAGCCCAGTTTAAATTTCCCCCAGCTCTAAAGCCCAGTGTCAACACGAGCTGCTGCCCCAGCTCCGGGATCAGGCCAGGCAAACATCCAGCCCCAGGGAGAAATCAAAGCCCAGGCACATCCCAGCAAGGCTGGAGTGTTTTAACTCCCCAATTCCCAGCTGAGCAGGGCTTTTCCTGCGGGTTGCCCACAGCCAGGTCTCTCCCCAGACATTTGTTTGCCCAAGAAACCCCTGTGTGAGAGTTCTCCCTGGATTTATTTACCCCTGGTGGGCACAGGTCCGCAGGGTACGCGGTGTCCCGGCCCTGAGCATCCACAGGGAATGTTCTGTTTGCCTTTCCTCCCGCCCCATCTCCCCACCAGCCACCCTGGACAGCCCAAAATCCCAAATAACGCCGGGGCAAAACCGCTGGATGCTCCTGATCTCATCAGGTGGCAAAGGAGAGGGCTCACCCTGCTCCCTCCACCCTCTCCCTAATCCAGGGATGAGATTCCCCACGGGAAGGGGCACAGCAGGGAGGTCTCTCCCTTCAGGAACTCTTTAAAAAACCCCAAAGCCACTTTTTTGAAGGCCCCACAAGCCCAGGCAACTGCTGCCAAGGATGACAGGGCCTTTTGGCTGCCAAGCCCATCAGCCACAGCACATTTTGCTTCCAGAAGTGGATTTTGCAGCTTTCCCTGCTCATCCCGGTGCCTGGAGGAGAGGGGGGATCCAATCCCCTGCTCCAGCAGTGTCCCTGTGCCATCGCCCCCCTTAACACCCCAACACATTTCAGGCTGAGCTCAGCTGAGCTCAGGATTAGCCCTCCAAGTGCTGTAACTCATCAGGAAAAACCCACGCCGATGTTCTGAGAAAAACACCTTTTTTTCCCCAGATTTGGGCAAAAGAAAGGTTAAAAAACACCATCTGCCGTGGGAATTTGTTTTCCCTTCTTTCTCTGTCCTTCCCCTCGTGAAGGGGAAGTGGGGAGGGGGAGAATGTTCGTTTGAAGCTCGCCCCGTGTTTTATTAATTGATGGCAAATAATCCGCAGATAAAGCGCACAATAAATGTTTTAATGAGAACATATGGTGGGGAAAACTGATGGGAGTGAGCCTTGGAGGAGTTCCTGGGGAGCAGAGTTACAGGAGGAGCGGGAAAAGGCTCGGACAGGGAATTCCAAATTTTCCTCAAAGGGAGAACGAGGAAAAGGGCAGGGAAGGGGAGCTCTGCTGTGCCCAGGTGCCTGAAGGAATCCCCAAAAATCCAGCAGCTCACAGCAGGTCCGAGCTCAAAATTCCTGTGGCTGAGCTGTCCCCTGGCTCCAGGGATTTTCCTTGGAATCAGCTGGTTGGGAATGGGCTTAAGCTGAGCTGAAATAAGCTGCTCCTAAAGAGCAGATGGAGTTTAGGCCCTTTTGGTGACATCAGTCATGGAATGGTTTGGGTGGGAAGGGGTTAAAGCTCATCCCATCCCATCCCCAGCCCACCTTCACTGGGACAGGGCGCTCAGCACCAAGAGTGGAGTTACAGAATCCCAGGAAGACTTTTCAGGAGGAATTTCTCCATGGAAAAGGTGCTCAGGCCTTGGCAGGGGCTGCCCAGGGAGGTTTGGAGTGCCCATCCCTGGAGGTGTCCAGGGAATTCCTGGAGGTGGCACTCAGAGCTCTGGGCTGGGATCAGATGACTTTGGAGGGCTTTTCCAACCTCAGTGAGATGATTCCCTGTGTCCCCATCCCCTGCCCCTCCTCATCCCGAGGGCCACCTGATCCCCAAGAAGCCACATCCACAGGAAACACGGGATTCTTCCAGGCACAAAGTGACTCAGGAGCACAGGCCCCTGCTCATTGTGGCACCTCTGAATATCCCATTGTAACTCAGGTCCTTAATTCCATCTCCAAATATCCCAGATCCTCAAACAATTCCCATCTCCAAATATCCCAGATCCTTAAACAATTCCCATCTCCAAATATCCCATTATAACAGATCCTCAAACAGTTCCCATCTCCAAATATCCCATTATATCCCAGATCCTTAAGCAATTCCCATCTCCAAATATCCCAGATCCTCAAACAATTCTCATCTCCAAATATCCGAGATCCTTAAACAATTCCCATCTCCAAATATCCCATTATCCCAGATCCTTAAACAATTCCATCTCCAAATATCCCAGATCCTCAAACAGTTCCCATCTCCAAATATCCCATTATATCCCAGATCCTTAAGCAATTCCCATCTCCAAATATCCCAGATCCTCAAACAATTCCCATCTCCAAATATCCCATTATAACAGGTCCTTAAACAGCTCCACCCTCGACACCAAACATCCCCTGGCCCTCAATCCCCTGTCCCTGAGATCCTGGGAAAACAGAGAAGTCCTGCAGGGAGTGATGAGGATCAGCTCCAGGGATCCCCAGCACATCCCAGTGCTCCTGAACTGGTTCCACCTCAACCAAACCCAACCCTGACAGCTGGGAAATCCCTTCCCAGCACCTGGAATTTGGGGAAGGAATTTTGCCTCAAATCTCACAGCTCTGGGTGATCCAGGACATTGAGCATCCCCTGGAGGGGTGTGGATGTACCCTGGGGGTCTGGGCTCGTGCAAAGCAGGTGTCCCCAAAAGTCATCAAACCATCACTTTAAAATATAATTAAACCCCTCATTCATTGGAAGTAAGGAAATAAAGACACGAAAAGGGTTTAAAATAGAATCAAACCTCTTGTTAAATGGAATTAAAGAAATAAAGGCACTAAAACAGCATCTGGCACTGTTGAATTCACCCAGGAAAGTCCCTCCCCTCCACCAAAACTCAGCTTTCAGGTAGGAAAATTAAGGATTCACACAATTCCAGGGGCTGGAGCTTTAAGGGAATCTCCTGGGAGCAGAGGCTGATGCTTTCCCAGCCTCTCCCTGTTCCTCAGCCCCGTTGGATCCCATCAGGAGCCCTGGCCAGGGCACCTCAGGTCAGGGCTGGAGGTGCCAATTTGCACCTGTAACCCATTAACCAGGGCACAGAGGGAGAGGGAGGAAACTGGGATTTAAAAACGCCTCATCCCAAAAGGAGGCACCCTGCACCTGCATTTCCCAGCTTTTTAGGGGCTTCTGCCGAACATTTTTAAGACCCTGAGGAAGTGGACAAATAGTTCCAGGGCAGGGACACACTGGAGGAGCATAAAATGTAAAATACGGATATTTTTCACCAGATCCAGGGTGCTCCCATTCTCAAACAAGCCCGGAGCCCTTCAGGGAAGTGGTGAAAGCCAGAACTTTTGAAGGCGTGATCCCAAAATTGCCACCATCCCACTCCTGGACTGGGTGCTCCTGCCCTGGGCCATGTGAGGAGCCCCAGCACCCCAATCCCAGCTGATCCCGGGGCCTGAGCGGGATTCCAGCGGGATTCCTCTCATTCCTCACACGGACTTTCACCACCCAAACCAAACAGGGGGGTCAGGGTGGTGTTCCCATGCTTCCCACGATCCCTTTTCATTGGTTTTGTGATAAGGGATGTCAAGGACTTGCCAGCGGTGGCCTCGTGGGGTGACACTGGGGACGTTCTCCACCTTCCCACAGCGGGTTCCTCCCCAGCACAGTGCACGGATTTGGGGAGCTCTGGGACCCACACACCCCAGGAGACCCCCAGAGTCCCCCAAATCATCCAGCCCATCATCAAACCGGTCCCAGCTTGGGTCACACACGAGGTTTCCCCACATTTGGGGTCTCCAGCTCTGGTTTTGCTCTGATGATCCCCAAAAATCCAACTTCATTTCCCTACGGCGGCTGGGCTGGAGCTCCCTGTTCCCAAGCAAATCCCAAATTCCCCCACCAAACCCCCACATCCATTTCTCTGCGAGACTTTCCAATCGAGAAAATACAAATTTATGGGGGAAAAGCCAAGGAGGGATCTCAGGGACTGGACTGGGGCTTTTTTCCAGCTTCCAGACCTGGAGACGTCCCCTTTGTGAGGGAAGAGCAGAGCCCCTGCCCAGCCCTGTGCTGCCAGCAGCCAGAGTCAGCCCCATTTGGGACAGTTTTTGTGTCTCCCCATTCCTGCCCGTGCTCCAGGAGGTCTGGGATCACCAGGGAGGAGCTGGGAAGGACAAAGTTGAGAGTGATTTCAGCTTTCCCCATCCCCTCTGCCACCAGGAAAGGTCTGAGCCCAAATTTCTCAGTTGACCTCCAGCATTTGCCCTGCTTTTTTCACACAGCTGAGGAGTTTCTCAGGACCCCCTCCAACCCCTCCAGCGCTGCCAGCCCTGTCCCTGTGCCACCCCACAGATTCTAGGAATTCACCCCAGCCAGGCAGGGATCTCTGTGCAACCTCCCCACCTCGCCCTGTGCTTTTTGGGCTCTGCCCAAGCCTCGGCCTGGCCCGGCGGCCGAATGCCAGGGAATATTTGTGTGTCCCGATCCAAATGAATGGAGCTGCTGAGCCGAGGGCTGCAGCAAAACCCCGCAGGACAATCGCCCCCATTGATGGTGCTGCTGGAGAGGCTCCCACAGCAGAGAGCCCTCCCACCCAGAGCCGTCCCTCCCGTGGGATGGGCGCAGCCTCCTGGTGGGATCTTCTTGGGGAAAAGCCACTTTTCCCTGGAAAAATGGTGGGCAGGCTCTGCTGCCAGCCCAGGGAGGGCTGGAGTCTCCTCTGGGGCACCTACCACGGAGCTTGTTTGCTTCTGCTCCCACCCCATCTCCCCATCAGCCACCCTGGACAGCCCAGAATTCCAAATAACGCCGGGGCAAAACCACTGGGTGCTCCTGGTATTTGTCAGGTGGGAAAGGAGAGGGCCCTCAAGCCCTTGTTCCTTTGGGAAAAGGGAATGCACACGCAGGCAATTCCCTCCTGGACACTCAGCCCACTGAGCTCTGGGCTGGCTCCAGCCTGAGTGACCCAAAGCCACGCTGGCTCCATGTCCTTTGGCTTCCCAACGCTCTCCTTTGGCCGTGCCACGCAAGGAGTGGATCAGCTCCCGGTGCCACGCTGGATTTGGGAAGGAGGAACCTCCTAAAGGGAGCAGACTCAATAGGAGCAGCCACTAACAAGGGAGAAATACTAAAATATACTAAAAAAACCCCCGGAGATGTCGATTTTCCAGCTGCTCCCTGGCCCTTTTGCTGCCCAGAACCACACTTTAAACACTGTTTTATGATGCAAACAGGCAGAAACCTCCTGCTGGGAGCTTGTGGGACCAACTTAGAGAGGGGAGAAGCAGCTCAGGTGGACACCAGGGCTCAGAGCTCCTTGGAGGCTGAGCCAGGGCAAGGCCTGGCTTGGCTCTGGCTGCAAACCACAGCTCGGAGCCATCGCCGGTGCCCATCCACATGGGAAAAAGCAAACACAGCAATGGGAGCGGCTGGGAACGGCAGAAAACGATGCTGGAGAACTTCTCCCACTGGTTTGGCTTCTCCTGAGCGCTGGAAGCTGAGCTGGGCCACGGCCAAGGCTTGGCCAGAGCCACCAGTGAGCACTCGCCCACCTCCAGCTGCTCCCACCCACGTTTGGGGGAACAAGGGAGAGGCTGTGCTGCTGCAGCTTTGGAAAACCAGCAATAAAACGCCAATTGCTTGGTCAGAGCTTCTGGGTTTTTTAAAGAAAATTGAGTTGGAGTGACACAAACCCTCCTGTAGGAACTCGTCCCCCACGGGATGGTTTTGCTTTCTGCCGAGGAGCCTAAAAAACCAAGAATTGTGCTGGGTGCCCAACCTGAGAGGTGCCACACACCAAAAATGCGACTTCAGACGTATTTTTGCTTCTTTTCTTGAAGTTGTGCCGTGTTCTCCTGGATTTGTCCTGGCAGCTTCAAAAAACAAACAAAAAAAAAAAGATAACCTGAACTTTTGGGCAATTTTAAGCCTATTTGGGAAAAGATGGAGCTCCTAAAGGATGGAGTTCTGTGATGGAAGGTGGCCAGGGAGAAAGAGGGAAACCTGTGGATGTGGTGACTGGGAAGGCACATGGATGGATTGGATGGAAGAGATTTATCCAGAGAAAGCTTCTGGGAATGCCTCAGAAATGGGAAAACCTCTTCCCCATCTGCCCTGCTCACAGAGGGAGAGCTTTTCCTTCTCCAGCCCCCTTTGGAAGAAGATGGATTGGATGGGAGAAGGTTTTTTTCCAGCATTCCTGAGCCGGATGCGCAGCAGCCTCTTGCCAGCCCTGGGACAGTCCCATGTCACACCCAAATCGCCCGGCCAGGAGCTCTGACACCTCTGCAGCCACATTCCTGCAGCCTGTGCCCATCTCCAAAGGCTGGGAGTCTCCAGCATGGAAAAACATGGAAAAACAACCCTAAAGAGCAGTGAGGTCCCTCCCAGGGATTCAGACCCCAGCGCTGATCACCCCGCAATTACCAGCACGTTCATTAATGCAGCTCGCCCTCCTGAGGAGGGCAATTAAAGTGAGCAAAAGCAGGGATGGGGTGCACACCCTGACATGGAGAGGTTTTCCTGATGGTTAAAGCCTGGCCTGGGGCTGGGAGAAGGGATTTAGGAGCTGAACTCCTCCGTGTTTCCCCGGGAACCCCCCTATTCTGGAGCCTGAAGTCAGATCTCAATCTGAACTCGGTGGCTTGGGCTCGGTTCAAGAATCACAAATTACCCCGGCTTATTATTATTATTAATAACAAAGTGTTATTTCACGCAGGAGCCCCGAGGTTCATTGTGAAGGGAGCAGGGCTGGAGGGAGCAGCAGGATTTCCATTGTCTCCAGCAGCTCCCGGGCCCGAGCTCTGAACTCCAGGATGGGAACGTGCCCAGAGCAGGGGGTTGTGTGTGAGGAGCTGGAGACCACCAGGAACCCTCTGGTGGATTTGGCCTCAGGGGATTATCAGTGGTTTATTGACACTCAAAGCCTCGAGGTCAACGTAGGTTGGGGTAGGGAGTACTCAAAAATGAGACATGAAATGGCTGAAACCTTCCTTCTGCAGCCATTCCTTATCCCTCCATCAGCCCTTCCTTATCCCTCATCCCAATCCTCCATCAGCCCTTCCTTATCCCTCATCCCATTCCTCCATCAGCCCTTCCTCATCCCTCATCCCAGTCTTCCATCAGCCCTTTATTATCCCTCATCCCATTCCTCCATCAGCNGTCTTCCATCAGCCCTTTATTATCCCTCATTCGCATTCCTCCATCAGCCTTCTTTATCCCTCATCCCATCTCTCCATCAGCCATTCCTTATCCCCCCATCAGCCCTTCCTCATCCCTCATCCCAATCCTCCATCAGCCCTTTATTATCCCTCATCCCATCCCTCCATCAGCCCTTTATTATCCCTCATCCTGTCCCTCCATCAGCCCTTCCTTATCCCTCCATCAGCCATTCCTGTCCCTCCATCCCAATCCTCCATCAGCCCTTCCTAATCCTTCATCCCATTCCTCCATCCCAATCCTCCTCCAGCCCTTCTTTATCCCCATTCCTTATCCCATCTTCCCACTGAAAAGCCANTTTCTTATCCCTCATCCCGACCCTCCATCAGCCCTTTATTATCCCTCATCCTGCCCCTCCATCAGCCCTTCCTTATCCCTCCATCAGCCATTCTTGTCCCTCATCCAATCCCTCCATCAGCCCTTCTTTATCCCTCCATCAGCCATTCTTGTCCCTCCATCCCAATCCTCCATCAGCCCTTCCTAATCCTTCATCCCATTCCTCCATCCCAATCCTCCTCCAGCCCTTCCTTAACCCCATTCCTTATCCCATCTTCCCACTGAAAAGCCACTCCAGGGCACGGTCCCTTGGCCAAGCTCTGTTTGCACACCCCAAAAAATGCCCAGGGAAGTTGATCCTGGGCTGAGATTTCCTCCTCTGTCCCACAGAGCCACGGGGCAGCAAAAACCCTCCCCCAAACCACAGCTGGTATGGTCCCTCCCTGCACACAGGGGATTAAAAACCAGGATCCTGCAGGACAAACGAGGACACTTTTCCTGCTCCTTTCCAGCAATCATCACTCTCCCTCCCCTTTTTCATTCCAACCTCTGCAAAAATGCTCCTGGTTTGCCAACCCGTGAGGGTTCCCACGCTTTCCTCCCCTCCCTGGGTGCCAGCGGGGTGAGGAGGGACCCAGAGCTGCCCCCTGCTCCCATGGGAATCCTGTTGGGTGCCCCCCTGCATCCCACAGGGCGCTGTGGGGTTTGGATGTCACTGGGCTTGGGGTGACTCTGAGTGACCTTTCCCATTTTCTGAGTCAAGGCCTCGGATCAGGCACAAGGTGTTGGAATTTAATCCCCTTCAGGGGCTGCCAGGGAGCTCCTGGATGGGAGAAAGGAGCTGCTGGATTGGGAAATGGAGCTGGTGGGAGCCTTGTTGTGTGAGCTGAACGAGGACCCTTCGTGCTCCCCTGAAAACCCTTCCCAGGGCTCTTCCTGCTGCCAGGGGAGCTCCCAGAGGTGCCAGCCCCACCCCGGGGGCACCTCCAGGGTCACATCCCAAGGTTAATCCCAAGGATTTCTCAGCCTGCCTGGGAGGGAAGCGCCGATTCCCGATTGAGCAGCACCAGGCTGGGAGTTAGGAGACAGAGCTTCCTCAGCCCAACCCACCAGATCCCCTAAAACAGCCCCAAAACAGCCGGAATTTTCCTGGAGAGCCTTCCCAGGCAGAGAGGGCTCTTCCCACACAAGGACACTCCGTGGTCACCCCGTTGTCCTCGTGGCTCTTTCTCTCACAAAAGCTGCCAGACCAGTAGGACTGGATTTGATTCTCTTCGGGGGATTTCTACTTTTTTTTTTCTTTTTTCTCCTGTCCCCAAATATATCCCTTCTGCCCCAGTCATACAGAAAAAATGTGGGTGTTGCAGTTTCGGGTCACTGCGGAGAGCTTGGATTTGTCACCTTTTTGGGGGTTGTTGTTCAGGCTGGAACCTCTCAGCAACGACTCGGTCTGGACACCAAACCTGGACTATTTGATCCCAAAAGATAAAATATCTGATTCTGGTCAGTCTTTGAGCCAATTGAGGACAAATGATAAGGTGACAGATAAGGAAATAATGAAATAAAAGCCCACAAGGAGCTGCATGTGCAGTAGGAAACGGGATCCTGCTCTCCCATGGATAATCCTTGGGGCCTGTGGATTCTCTGGGGTCTGGGACAGGGAGAGTGCACGTGGCTGTTCTTTTTCTCAGCAGGGTTTAACCAAATCTCCACAAATTACCCAAAAATTGATCTCTCCAACATCCTCTGTGCCGAATTCGGCTGGAATTGGAGCGGGAGGACACAGGGCAGGGAGGAGGGGACACAGATCCATCCCACACAAATCCATCTCCATCCCCAAACCCTGCCTGGATTGAGCTCAGGCACACAAAAAGGACGCTCAGAAGCCTCAGAGATTTCCAAAACCAACCCAAACTATTCTCTGAAGAGCAAACCCTCCCCTCTGCCAGGCCCCGGGGGCTGGGGGCAGGAGGACGATCCCATCCCAGGGCTGCCAGAGCTGGGAGCCGATCCCAAAATCCTCCTTTGTTTCTCAACTTCACCTTTTCTCTGCCGGTTTTTTTCCCCCCCCTTTTTCTTCCCTTTTCCCCCTGTCAGGTAACAATACCTCCTTTCAGGCCCTGCCAAAGCCCTGCTCAAGCCCTCTCCGATAAGAGCTGGCAGCACAAGGAACCGCCATCGATATTTGGGTGAATTTTAACCACCTGAGCACAGCCCCCGGGGGGGATCCCACCAGCACCTGGGCTGCGTTTAAAAGCACCTCTTTCCATCTCCTCTCCCTGCCCACATCCCCCTGAATTCCCATTAAATCTCTCTCCAGTGGCTGCAAAGACAGCGCTTAGAGCCGGGACTAAGCCTCCAGCCGCGCCCAGGTACGTTCTTCTCCCGACGCTTCTTTCCCAATATTAAAACCCCAAAAAGCTTTGTTTCGGAGGAATGAGGCGAGAGCAGCTCGCCACCCGAATTTCTCCAGCGCAGCTTCGGGGATTCGATGTTAAAAAATAAACTGGGCAGCATCAAACCGGGGGTGTCTTTTGTCGGCCGGAGTTTCCCCGAGGGATGGCACCGGGATTTCGGGAATTCTGCTGGGAGGCAGCGCCTGTTTTCCTCCTGTTTTCCTCCTGTTTTCCTCCAGTTCTTCCTCCTGTTTCCCTCCCGTTCTTCCTCCCCTTCTTCCTCCCCTTCTTCCTCCCCTTCTTCCTCCCGTTTCCCTCCCGTTTCCCTCCCGTTTCCCTCCCCTTCTTCCTCCCGTTTCCCTCCCCTTCTTCCTCCCGTTTCCCTCCCCTTCTTCCTCCCGTTTCCCTCCTGTTCTTCCCAGTCCCAAATGGGTCTGGATGTTGTGTAGGAGCCCAGGATGATGATAAAAGAGCGGCTGGAAATGAAACTCCACGCCAAGGTACATTGACACCCTTCGGAGCCGTGTTTATCATCGAGTTTTTCCTCCCGAAAATTCAATGAAAATTCAAAAGTCAGGCAGTCAGAGACTCTCTGTGTTATTATTAAGAGCTAGCAAACATTTCTCGGGAAAATAAAAATCCGAGAGTGGAGGGTGTTATGCTCAGAATAAACTTTTCCCACTTAGCAGCAGGATGAGTTTTTTCGCTAAAAAAAAAGGGAAAAAATCAGATTTTTGCCAAGCTAAATGGTCAGAGCGTGTTTCTAATCTGTCACAGGCAGAGAGACAGACACAGAAAATCCCTGCCCTCCTCATTTCTGGGTTTTTTTGTCTTCTTCTCCCTTAATTTTAACACCGTGAGTGTTATTTTTCGTCGCACCATAAGCTGTTCCTGATTTCTGGCCCCTTCAGCGAAGGAAAACGGAATAAATGATACTCCTCTGCAAGGTCTCGTGGTAAAACTGAAAGGAAATAAATTAATTACTTAAAGAGCAGCTCTGTTGATTAATTTTGCAGCGATTTAGAGAGGAATTAAACCAGTGCCTCTCCCTGCCCCAGCGGCTCCTGGGCTTGTCCTGCCCCTTGGAGGCTCCAGGTTGGGATGGAACTCCATAAAACCCGCTAAAATTCCATTTCAGCACCTCCTGAACGAGGTTTGGGCTCCTCACCCCCTGCCACATCCAGCAGCAGAGGCAAAAATCCCCCGAAATCCCCAAATCTGAGCAGAGCAAGCCCCAAGGAAACTCCTTTAATTATCAGAAGAGGGCAAAAAATGGGAAGCTCCAGGAAGATCTCAGGGATGGAGCCCTGACTCTCAGTGCCAGCGATGCCACGCATTGGGCACCTCAAAATTCCCTCAAAAAGGCTTTTTCCATGGAAAAGGGAGTCAGGAGCCGCTTGGTGCCAGGTCAGAGCACCCTCAGCATCCGTGGGGAGTGGGAAAATGATGTCCCACACAGCTGGGAAAGGCTCAGCACCCACTGCCAGGGTCACACCCTGTCCCCAAACCGTGGAGAGACACTGCCACATCCAGCAGCGGAGGCAAAAATCCCCAAAAATCACAAAAAAACCCCAAAAATCCCCAAAAAATTTGAGCAGAGCGAAGCCCGGAGCGTGACATTGGGGACAGGAAGGGACTCACCAAAGCCACAGCCCCGGGGAAGAAATAAAACACAAACCACCAAAAAATGATCGAAATTCTTAGCCATGGTTTGAGATGGATAGTTTGTGTAAAATAAAATATTTATGGAGAGCCCGGGGACAACGTCCTGCGCTTGGCCCAGGGCAGCCAGGCCCAGCTTTAGGCCTGCCTACGTGAGCCTGGCTTTAAATCTAAATCTATGTATATACACCTCCAACAAATCCCTGTTTATTACTCAGCAGAGAAAACTGCGGGCTTTTTTACATCAATAATCCCCGTGTAAATAAACTCCCCACCCTGAGCAAACTCCGAGGGATCCCGGCGCAGATTTCTCTATTTTTCAAATAAATCATCCTCTCCCCCCCACCTCAACCCCTCCGTGGAGCTGGCAGCTCCAATTTCCAAATCACTGCGGGGCCAGGAGCTGGAAACAACCCAAACAAACAATTTTACAAGTTCCAGAAGTCGAGAACCCCTCCTCGCCCTACCCAAACACCCCCTTTTATTTTATTTCTTTTTTTTTTTTTTTTTTTTTCGAAATCCATTTGAATTTCTCGTTGAATTTGAGGAGCTGGCTCAGAGGAAATCGGTGACCCAGGGACATCTGCAAGCCATTAGGGCCCAGACTTCAGGTAGCTCCCAGCAACACGTGCTGGCCACATTACACCCTCCAAGGATATTTCCACAACTTTCCTTCTCCAAATAAACAGTCGGGCTCTGCCTGCATTAGGCAGGAGCTGCACAAACAGGTAGAGAGAATGGCAGTTTTATTCCCCTTTCCCAATTCTGATGGATTTTCATGTAAAAGCTGCTGCTGGGCTCTGTAATTTGAACTATTGCTCGGGGAAATAGAGCAGGGCTGGTTTGAAACGACGGCCGTTTGTCCCTCTGGATGGGACTCGGAAGCTGGCACGGAATTTACTGGGCAAAAAAGGGGTAAAATTAAAAATATGGGAATGAGAATCTGTCAGGGGTTCAGAGTTGGGGTGGGGATCATTTTTTGTACAATTTTTCTAAGTGGGTTTTGTGCCTCGTAAAGCGATTTTAATTCTCTGTAACCTCGCTGAGAGATGTCGCGGTGACACGAGGTGAGCACTCAGGGATCTTGAAGGGGTAGCCCTGATTTATAAGGAAAAATGGATAAAAAGAGGTAGAAAATGATGGTGCCACCAGAATTCCCTGCAGGGAATTTTCCCTTTTCTCTGTATCCCTGATTTATTTTAAAAAAAAATTCATAAAAGTAGGTAAATTGTGCTGGTGATCCCTCACCACCAGCATTCCCTGCAGGGTGTTATTCCTTTTATCCCTATCACTCATTTATGAGAAAAAAATGGATAAAAATAGGAAAATTGTGCTGGTGATTGCTCAGCATTCCCAGCATTCCCTGCAGGGCGTTATTCCTTTTCTCCCTATCATTCATTTATAAGGAAAAATGGATAAAACCAGGAAAATTATGATGGTGATCCTGTGTCTCCAGCATTCCCTGCAGGGCGTTATTCCTTTTCTCCCTATCATTCATTTATAAGGAAAAATGGATAAAAAGAGGTAGAAAATGATGGTGCCACCAGCATTCCCTGCAGGGCGTTATTCCTTTTCTCCCTATCATTCATTTATAAGGAAAAATGGATAAAACTATGTGAATTATGATGGTGATCCTGTGTCTCCAGCATTCCCTGCAGGGAATTTTCCCTTTCCTCTGTATCCCTGATTTATAAGAAAAAATGGATAAAAATAGGTAAATTGTGCTGGTGATCGCTCAGCATTCCCAGCATTCCCTGCAGGGAATTATTCCTTTTCTGGAGTGCTCTGATTGTTAGGAATGAAAATTCCCTCTTTTTTCCTCATTCCCGGAGTTTTCCTGGTGGCTTTGATCGGCTTTCCCCAGTGATTGGAAGCAGATTAATTGATCCCAGCGTCGGATGGAGAAGCTCTTCCAGCCCTGGTTCGAGGGGATGCTGTGCCTGGAAAACCAGGAAAATCCACAGGCAGCAGCAGTGCAAAGGGAAAAACATTCCCACAATTTAAAGCTGCACTTTGAGGCAGGGGGAAAAAGAATAAATTCGTTTGAATTCTCCTTTTTTTTTTCCTCTTAGGAGAAAACCCTTTGGGAAAGGAGGGGAACACTTTGGGAAGGGCATTTCCACCCCCACTTGGAATGAGAGGGATAAATTTTCCATGTAGGCAAAGTCTGCAGAGCTTGGAGCCAAAAGTCCTGGGAGCAGATAAATAAATAATGAAATACGTGAATAAAGAAATAAATCAATATTAAATAAAGAAAGAAATCAATATTAAATAAATTTTAAATTTTTAAGTAAATAAATAAATGCTAAATAAAGAAAGAAATCAATATTAAATACATCAATCAATAAATATCCCCACACACACACCTTTCCCTAAATCTCCAGATGAATCCTTTTTAATCTCCAAGAAAAAAAAAGAAAGAAAATTCCCAAGAGCATTCGTGAAGTCCAAGGCTGTGCCCGGTGGTTTCCAGCTGTGGGAGAAGGAGCAGAAAACAGGGAATTGTTTCTCTTTTCCACGGTGGAGGCAGTGCCGGAGCCAGGGAATGCTCCAGCTCCGAGCTCCCGACTCCCAGGTGGGAATGGGAACAAACTCACCCCAGATTTTCCTTCCCCAAAGTGGGGAGCTGCCCTTCAGCACCGGGATTTCCATCAGCAAAGCTGCAAATCCCAACTTTTCCTCTCTTTTCCTGGGATTCTTCTCTTTTTAGCACTTCCCAACCTTTTTTTTATTTCTCAGGGACAGCTTTTCCCTGCTCACAGTTCCTTTGCTGCTGCCTCCAACTTTGCCCTAATCCCGATTCCTCCTCGGCTTCACCTTCCCCAGGGTGATTTTTGAAGTGGGAAATGAATCCCAATATTCCAGGGGCTGCTGTTGGAGCAGCCACAAGGAGTGTGCAGGTATTTACCAGACACCAACGCTGCCACCCAGCTCGGAAATAATCAGGATCATTTCCCCCCTCAGGGCTGGGATTATTCTCCTGAAATTCCAGAATTTCCTTCTCTTCACCCCCCAGAGCAAGTCCCTCACGATGGGGTTTTTAGGCATCAATTAAAAATTAATATATTTCCACTTGCCTCAGAGTCTTCAGGCTGCTGTTACTTTTTAGATTAAAGAAAAAAAAAAAGCAAAGGGGGAAAATGCCTGTTCTCCAATTTTTCCAGCCATTCCCAGGATTTGCCAAGCTTAAATCACACCCTGCTGTCTCCAGCTCAAGGTGCAGCAGGGCTGCGTTTTATTGTGATAGGCCAGAGAAACAGAACTTGGAAAATGAATAAAATCTCCAGGAATTCTGAGCTGAATTCGCAAAATGAATGCAATCCCAAGGAATTCTCAGCAGAATTTTACAAAATTAATCCAATCCTGAGGAATTCTCAGCTGAATTTACAAAATGAATTCAATCCCAAGGAATTCTCAGCTGAATTTACAAAATGAATCCAATCCCAAGGAATTCTCAGCTGAATTTACAAAATGAATCCAATCCCAAGGAATTCTGAGCTGAATTTACAAAATGAATAAAATTCCAAGGAATTCTCAGCTGAATTTACAAAATGAATAAAATCCCAAAGAATTCTGAGTTGAATTTACAAAATGAATCCAATCCCAAAGAATTCTGAGCTGAACTTACAGCATGAATAAAATTCCAAGGAATTCTGAGCTGGATTTACACAATTAAAGGCAATTCCTGAAGGAATTAAATTCCAATTAAAGGCCTTAAGGCCGTTTCCCATCAGCTCCTGCTCCTTATCTCCTTTTTTATTCCGCTGCACCACCAACTTCTGATAAAGCCGGGTCAGAATCCCTGAGAAACTCCGGGATTTGGGAAAAGAAATGGACATGAGGCAAAAAGGGACCTGAGCACAGCTGATGAGGCCGTGCCAGAGGTGTCCAATGCCTCTGGATCAGTGGGAATAGGAAATGGGATCAAGGGGCTCCACACCAACCTCACATCCTGGGATCCAGGATGGTCCCACAGCTCTTGGGCAGCTCCCCCCAGAACCCAAAGCACAAATCCCATCCCTGCACCGGGAATATTTGGGATAAGAGGGAAATCTGTGGCATTTTACACCTGGAATGGCACAAGGTGGGATCCCTGGAGACCTGAGCAGGGCTGGGAGAAGGGGATGGAGGAAAATCAGGGAGAAACTGAACATTCTGTGCTGGAAGGGAAAATCAAGGATGGGCTGAGCCTTCCCTGCTCACACGGCACAGGGAAAAGCCAAAATCTGGGAATATTTCTGTGGGATGCAGCCCCGCTCCTGTATTTCTGCCACTGTTGAGGAGGGGGATTTTTATGATAATTAAGCTGCAATTAATGGAGCTGCAATTAACAGATTGAACCAACCCCGCCAAAAGCACCCTCGGAAAACACCAGAGCAAACGTTCCCAGATAAATCCAAAGGCACAATTCGTATTTTGGGCCCTGGGATCAATAATTAATCCAGTTTTGATATCAAAATGAAGAGTTCTGCTGCGGGAATGCCGCTGTTTTTAGGGAATTCCACCACACCCCAAACGTTCCCGGTTTTCCCTCACGGGCAGGGAAAGCGTTTCCTGGGACGGCAGCAGCTTCTCCTTGGATTTCTCACCCCCTGGGGGATTGGTGGCAGGGCAGAGGCACCGCTGGCCTTTGTGAGCTCACAGGGGACGGGGTGACATCACAGCATCCCTGGGGAATCCTGAATCCCAGCACCAATCCCGAATCCCGGGGCTCGGAGCAGAGCCTGAACCTCCCCAAGCTCAAAGGGGATCAAAGCCCCCACCCCAGAGCCCCCAAAAATCCAGAAAACAACTTCTTCCAGCACAACTCATCTGTAGCGCAGCAATATTTTAAATTTTGGGAGAAAAACGTCCCCAAAATCCGCCTCTGGGTCTGTTCCCTCGGCTCCCAAAATCCCCGTCTCCTCCACTCCCCACGCAAACGCTTGGAAAGATTATTCCCTAAAAAACAGGGATTTGATTTAGCACGAGGCAGGAAAAACCCATCAGACAGGGGCTTTAACCCTCACTAAAAACCCTCCCTGCTCCCTGAGCTCGCCACTTGGGATAAAACAATGTTAATTCCCCAAAAAAGAGAAGGAAAACTCCCATCCTGACGGGACAGCAGCAGCAGCAGCTTTTAAAGGCAGCTTCCACCCGGCTGTGATTAATCAGCTTGTCCACCTTGTCTAAATAGCCCATCGAGCAATAATTAAAAATAATAAGCCAGAAATTATCAAATCACACACAATAACTGCAGAGCTCCTTCCCCCTTTCGCTCTTGTTTATTGTTCAAACTTGTCAAGCCCCTCGCCTCGCTCCGAGCGAAGGCAGAGAGGATTTGCAGGATGAAAAACGCTCTAATTACGACCCTTTTCGCTCGATCCTTTACCCTCCGAACCCGTCCCGGTGTCTGTCTCTGCCCGTCAGGGGACAATCTGTTGTCACTGGGTTTTGCTCCTCTCCGGGTACATTTGTTCCGATTTTGGCCCCAGCAGCTCCGAGCTGAGATCAGAAGCATCTCGTGCCCGCGTTGGCTTTGATGTTCTGCAACAAACACATTTATTAGATGAGATCTGGGGAGCGAAATTGCAGCATGCGCCAGCCTAGAGCTGAGATCACCCAGGGAAAATAATTCAGGTTATCTCCTTTCGTATTTGCTGCAAGTTTCCCTTTTTCACCGCAAATAACAACGCGAAACTCACAGTCCCTCTCCTGGAATATTGAATATTTAGCAGAGGAAAGAAACACAGCTCTGGGAGAAGCGTCCTCGGTGTTTCAGGAATAAAAAAAAAACCAAACTCTCCTGGAGAAAAGCCTCACTCTGCTCGCAGTGCCCCTGTTCCTGCAGACAAAGGCTCTGGAACAGAGCACGGCCACTTACCTTTAAACTCACCCAAAGCACAACTACTTCCCAACAGTTCGCGAGCAAAAAAAAAAAAAAATCCAACCCAAAATCATCACCAGAACCTCAGGGAAACCTAAAAACAACCGGGGGCGCCCAGGGAGAGGGTTTCCAGTGCGTTTATTCACAGCTCCTTCCCCGCTGCTTTGTCCTTTTTTTTTTTTTT
>VZRV01002089.1:275-303457 GCA_013398115.1 Falcunculus frontatus
GCTGAGCCTGACAGGCCTGTAGTTTCTCAGCTCCTTCTTCCAGCCCTTCTTGTGGATGAGTGTCACACTGGCCATCTTCCAGTCATCTGGGACACCCCCAGTGAGCCAGGACTGATGATAAAGTATGGAGAGTGGCTTGGTGCGCTCTTCTGTCAGCTTCTTCATCACCCTAGGATGCATCCCATCTGGTCCCACAGACTTGTGAGATCTAAGTGGCTCAGCAGGTCTCTAACTGCTTCCTCCTGGATTACAGGGGGTTTACTCTGCTCCCTGACCCCATCTACCAGCTCAGGAGGCCAGTTGTCCTGAGGATGACCTGTCTTTCTGTTGAAAATTGAGGCAAAGATGTTAAGTACCTCTGCCTTTTCCTCATCTTTAGTTACTAAATTCCCTCCCACAACCAACAACGAATGGAAGTTGTCCTTGCCCTCCTTTTGCCATTAATGTATTTATAATTTTTTTTTTTATTATCCTTCACAGAAGTGGCCAGATTAAGTTCTAATTTGGCTTTTGCCTCTCTAATTTTTTTCCTACATGACCCAGTTTCCTGAGTTTCCTGCCCCTCTTTCCAAAGCCGATAAACCCTCTTTGTTTCCCTTAGTTTCTTCAAAAGCTCCTTGCCCATCTAGGCTGGTCGTCTTTCCCATCAGCTCATCTTTTGGCACATAGAGACTGTCTGTTCCTGCACCTTCAAGATTTTTTTTCTTGAAGTATGTCCATCCTTCCTCGATCCCTTAGTTTTTAAGAGCTGTTTCCCAAGGTTGTCTCCAAATCAGTTACTTGAAGAGGCTGAAGTCCACCCTCCCGAAGTCCAGAGTGGAAGTTTTGTTGATGCCCCTCCTTGTTTCACTGAATATTGAGAACTGACATACAGTGACTCTATGGTCACTGTACCCCAGGCGGCCTCCTGCCACCATGTCTCCACCAGCCCTTCTCTGTTTGTAAACTGCAAGTCCAGCAGAGCCTCACCCCTGGTAGGCTCACTCACCAGCTGTGTCAAGAAGTTGTCCTCCATATAGTCTAAGAACTTTCTTGCCTCTTCTCTGCTGTGTTGAGTTCCCAGCAGATATCTGGCAGGCTAAAGTCTCCTACAGAAACAAGGGCTGGAGATCTTGAAACATCCTCTGCCTGCTTATAGAATAATTCATCCACTTCTTCATCCTGGTTGTGTGGTCTGTAACAGACTCCCACCAGGATGTTGGCCTTGTTGGCCTTCCCCCTGATTCTCACCCACAGGCACTCTACCTTATAATCATTAGTCTCAAGTTCCACAGCGTCCAGACCCTCTGTAATATACAGAGCCACCCCTCTACCTCTCCTACCTCACCTGTTTCTTCTGAAGATGTAGCCATCCATTTCAGCACTTCAGTAACACAAGTCATCCCACCACGTTTCTGTGATGGTGACTACGTCATATCTTTCCTACTGTACCTTGGTTTGCAGCTCCTCCTGTTTTTTACCCATGCTGTGTGCATTAGTGTACATGCACTTCAGCTGGGCTGTTGGTTTCACCCCTGACTCTGGCTTACCACCTTTGGGCTCATTTCTGGAGAGCCTGGTTGCATCTCCTTCCCCCTTCAAACCTAGTTCAAAGCCCTCTCAATCAGCCCTGCTGGCTCACGGGCTAGAATCCTTTTGCCCATGTTAGATAGATAGAGCCCATCTGACTCTAGGAGGCCAGGTGCTTTAAAAGTTGCCCCACGATCAAAGAACCCAAAATTCCCCTGATGGCACCAGTCCTTAAGCCATTTATTGGTAATGTAGGTTGTCTTGTGCCTTTCATCATTCATCCCTGCTACTGAAGAGACTGAGCAGACCACCTGTGCTCCTGCCCCATCAACCAATTGACCCAGAGCCTTGAAGTCCTTTTAATTGCCCCAGTGCCCTTCTTGTCCACCTCATCACTGCCAGCCTGGACAACCAGCAGTGGGGTAATAATCAGAGGTCTTTATAAGCTCAGGGAGTCTCCTGGTGATTTCCCATACCCATGCCCTAGGGAGGCAGCAGACTTCCCTGTGGGATGGGGCTGGTCGATATACAGGGCCCTCTGTTCCCCTCAGAATGGAGTCATCTACTACAACTACCCCTTTCTTTTTAATACCAAAGGTTGTGATCCATCTGACAGATGAAGTGTAACTGGGAGCCTTGCCAGACAGATTATTTTCTTTGGTGTCATCTGCCTGAACCTCTGGATCCAGGGCCTCATACGTACTTTGCAGCAGCACCTGGGAAGGTGATGGGGGTCAGGAGGGAATTTTATTACCTCCCCGAGTAGGGACCTGCTTCCATTCCCTCACATCTGCTAGGTCTTCTTCTGCATGACGATAAAAGGCATGGGGCTTATTTGAATCCTGGTGGGCTTCTCTCAGGGATGGAAGGGTGTAACTCCACCAGACTATTTCCCTTTCACTTTCCCTAATACTTCTTTCCCTTTCTACTTCTTCCTTAGGTTGTGCCACCAGACAGAGCAGATCATCCACCTGCTCGCACTGCATGCAGGTGCTCATTGCACTATCCTCTGGTATTACCACCGGGCTCAGACATTCCATGCAGCCAGTGGCTTGGACAGCTGTGTCCTTCATGGCGGGTTCTGTTTGTGTTAGTACACTTTTACTAGCAATGAATGGCTTTTGACTGTTTGAAAAACATTGCTAGGGAAAAAAAGAAAAAAAGTGACACAACACAATCCACCACCAGGAGTGTGGCTGCAACCTGCTTGCCCTGTCTGCGTGTGCGAACTGCAGTGCAAGCTGCCATGCCATGCCCTCACAGATGTGCCACACCCCTGTTCGCCACACTCTGGGTCGCTCATGCTCCCCGTGACCTTTTTTAAATTGCCTGTAATGGCCTGGAGATCGGCCTTCCCTTTGCCTGAATGGCTGACAAGAGGGCCTTCTTTTCTTGATTCCCTACTTGTTGGGAGCTTGGAGGGGGGGTGCCCTTGAATATTAACAAGCTCTCCCAGACCTGCCTTCTTTCCAGGGCTGCATCCCATTAATTTTTCCAGGCAGAAAATGTTGAAGTTTGCTTTCCTGATGTCCAGGGTTGTGGCCCTACTTTTGCCTTGCTGTCTTCTTTTTAGTCCTGAGCTCTGCTATATCATCCTAGCTGTAGCCAAAGGGCATGCTGACTTTCACATCTCTGGCCAGTTCTTCCCTGCTCAGGGTCTAGCCATGCATGTCTACTTGTAGGCTACTCTGTAATGTGCTCTCAATTCAGTGTGCAGTATGAAGTATCAACTCAAGAAATCAGAGTCCCAGACCTATCCTTTCACTACTAAGTGTCCTATTTACTAAGAAATGTATTCTATCTCCCAACTTCATTGAAGCAAGAGGGGCAGCAAGGCAAACATTCAGTTCATCTCTAACACAGTTTTCATTTAGGGAGTATCTTTTTGAGACATTAGGGACTGTGAAAAACCATTCAGAATGAAGAAGGTCTTGAAATGCCTGTGCTGGTTTCTAAGAGTTTTCTGATGCTGTAATCTATGTGCTGGCTATAGCCAAACTGCTCATATTAAACTGCATATAGCCTAAATGGAGCTTCTTCCATGAGACTATCTCATATTCCCGGTACCAGGACCCCTGGTTTTCCAGAACCACAGATGTGGGAAGAAGCAAGTAAACAGGATCTTCCAAATCTTACTATGTGTTTTGTTTTCATTCAGTCCAGAAGGAAGTCACACTCATCTCCTTAGCCATCCAGCACACTATTTTTCTGGACAGTCTTCAGCAAATCTTCAGTATATAATTGGTCTATGGAGTTTGGCAGTCTGGTATTATTATTAGTCTAACATGAAAACAAGAGCACCTTGACCACTTTCTCTGATTACATATATGAATAAAAACGGCCTTGGCTACTTGCTTACCTTAATAATTTTGAGCATATCCTGAGCATACCTGTCTGGACCCTTAATATCACAGCACAGCTGAGGAAGAAGCTTTCTGTTCACCTAGTCAGTCAAGAGCAGACTGAACGAATGCAGACACCTGAATTCAGGTTCATAATACCCAGCTCCTCCAAGAATCACCTATGGCATTTTAAACTCCTGCAGGAATTAATAGTGATGAAGAGAAGAGTTTAGAGATCACTGCCTCAAAATTCAGATAGTACTGGTCTTTCTCTTAGTTGGTATCTTTCAGTTTAGTACCTTGAAATACACACTCACCAAAGACATGATTGAAGTTTGGGTTCAGTTTTCTGCTGGGAGGTCTTTTCTGATGTCATCAGAGGTGCTACTTAGAGCAGGGAAATAAGATCGTTACCTATAACAAGCCACCGAAACCCCTATGAATGTATTATTTGACACATTTATTCCTACTGTGAATTAGTTATGCAGCAGTTCAGAAATCTTACAATGCCAATGTTATTTGAAGCCGTCCACTTGTAGATTACTATATAAGCTAATTTCATGAGTAGTTTTGCATGCTATTCACCACTGGTCTTGCTGATTACTAAGATGCTGTATCTGCCAGCTCATGATTACCTTTCTGAGCAAAACCACCCCAAACAGTTCCCAAAACAATAAAAGATGAACAGTTTTCAATGTTACTCTGATCTACTAAGTGCACTAAGAGGTTTTGACACTGTGAGAGAAAATTTTGGAGGTGAGTAATAACTGCAATTGCTAATGTTCATTAAACATGTTGAATGAATAAGAAAATATATTACCGAAAGGTCTACAGTTGCCAAAACATTCCTAAATTCCGAATAAGCACCAGAATAAATTTGTGTCCTTACATCACCTCTATTTTCCCCACTCTTCTGTGGATCATATTAATTTGCTTTAGGAAATGTGTCAGTGGTGAACTGTACTGATGCAGTGCTTAATACTAGGTTTTGATTGAACCAGGTTTAGTAAGAGATTTAATGACCAAGATGGTTTTAAGAAAAAAATCTCTTAAGAACTAAATTCATATTAACAAAAACTTCTTATAGCAGGCAGGATTATGATTAGCCAAATCTAAATTAAAACCTGGAGTCCCTTTTAGTACCAGTACCAATGTTTTTAATTTATTTCTTAGGAAGGATTATGTCAGATATCAAATAAAATTAGATTAGACACATCTTTTTCTGCACATAGATATAAGATGATAATAACTTTGGTAAAAATCATCTTCAACGCAAATATCTTCTGGGACACAGGAGAGCTCAAGAGTAGTGGGGGCTCCCTATGGTAGGGATTGGCAGCTGGATATATCCCACTGCCCCAGTGAGGAGCAAGGCAGGCAGGAGCACCGGGTCTTTCAACTATCTTGCAGAGTTATTTAAATACTGTACGTTCCCAGGGGGCTGTTTCAGGGGATGTAGATCTGGAGCATGCACAGGGAACTGGGTACACAGCAAGAGAGACTTGAGACTGGCAGAGTAGATTCAGGTTTTCCATGAGGAGCCCTGGGGGCCAGATGGGTTGGGGAAATGATGGTCACCATGTACAAGAAAGCACTCTGCTGAGGGGTCTGCAAGCTTTCTCTTCAGAGACTTCTCTTAAAGGCTATTTTAATCAGTCATAAACCAGTTCCTCTCCAGATACTAAATACAAAGTGCCAGAGCTGGGAAAAAAAATGTCAAACAATGTCTTTTTACTCTACTTCAGCTGATTTTTCTTGTTTTGGTTTTATTTTCAGGTGTGAAAATAAAGCCAATATGCTGACATTTTTATGACACTGCATTCCTATAATAAGTAAAAAGTCACATTAATACAATAATTTCATTTTCCAGTTCACTGGCCCGTAAAGTGGCTTATTGCAATTGGGTATTTAATACAAATACAGAAATGTTTTTACTTTGATATATTTTAATTCTATCAAGAGTTGTGGTGACATTTTAACAATAAGAAGTAGCAAATGGGTTGTTTAGACCATTCATTTCCCTTCCGGATCAGCATTAACATCCAGCTGAGGTGAGAACACATAATATTTAAAATAGTTTTTATCCAGGATCTGGAGGACAATAATGTACAGAAAGCTTTACTTGGAAAACACTTGCTCCTTGGAAAGCCTAGGAGAAACCATTGTTTCTGGATATAGATGCTGAGTGGCCACTCAGGGTGGGCAGAGGCCCTTCTTCTGCAGTTCAGCTTGGGGAGCTGCTCTGCTCTGCCCACACTGAGCTGCATCTGCCCCAGGACCAGCGGAGCAGTCACAAATGTGACTGTTGCACTCCTCCTGCTGTCCCCAGACACTCCAGCCCCTCCTGACCCGTCCCCTCTCGCTCCCCCCAGCTATCCTTTTAGCAAAATAGGAGCAATTACAGTAGTCAGAACTAGCAAAAGGACAGGAAAGAATACAATTCTTATAGAACAGTTGCCTCAGAAATCCTGGATTCTCACATGTTAAGAAGTGACACATGAAAAGTCTTGTGTGTTACTGCACATGTGGTCCATTCCTTCTCCCCTACCCTCCAGGTATTTAGCTCTTCTTGAACCCAGAAGCTTCTCTTAAATTTTGTGAAAGTAGCACTTTTCACAGCTAATTACAAAATGCAAGTGTTTCCAAACTCATTAGCATGCCAGCTTTTGAAACCGTAAAGCCCCAAGACAAGTCATTTGGTAATTTTTGCTTTTCCTCTTATACAATTTTCTGGCTATGAACAGCCACTACAAACGGACAAGGAGACAGTATTCCCACCTTAACTGCCCTTGGAAGCTAGTCCTATTATCTCGAATCTGGGTGGCAAGAAGCTTGAAAGGTGGTGAGAGGCTGTGGGTTTGAATTGCGTAAGAACCTAGGAAGAACCACTTTTCTGTAATGCTGAGCAACCACCGTAGCAAAGCGGTGGGTGCTGTTATGAAAGGGATCACTCTGCTGTTTGTGAGGGGCTCGTGTTGCTGGGCAAGTGCACAGTACGTAGCAAGCATCCAGCAGGACGGTTTCCTTTGGGGAAACTTAGGCTGAAGAATGTCTTGATCCCTCCTCAGGGTGTGACAGATGGGACAAAAACCTGTGCACACCAATAATGCTGTGTGTGCTCAGACACATAAATCTCCAGTTATGAGTTAACAACTTCCAAAGACAGATGCTCTTGAGAGATGTACTCTGTGCAAAAGCCAGGGTGAAACAAAGATCTAGAACTTCTGTGCCATATCTGAGGGGGCTCTTATTTTGAAGAAAACATTTTTCATAATCTCATTTTAACTAATATTTTTTTCTTAAGACTTTCTGCTTCTGATGTTATAAAGCAATACATCTAGCTTTACAGAAATTAGAATATCCTGTTTCATATAATTTATTCAACATTTGTCATATAAGCCAGGCCATGGGAATGGAAAAGTCTTACCTTACATTTTATTCAACCTGCTAATAGTTTAGATTCATTAGTTTACTTTGGATTCATATTTGTTGCAATAGGTAAGTTGTCAGCCCAAAAAGGAATCAGATCACATGAGTGAAGCATGAATTATCATTTTTCCTGGGGTAATAGGCTTCTCTTGGTGAAAGAAATTGTAATTATTATTATTACTACTATTATTAAATTATTATTATTAGTTCATAGGGCAGAAAATTTCAAATGAGAGTAAATAAAAATACCTTCAAAGAAGACTATAACTATACTTGGTTCCATAGTGCAAAAATCTGAGATCTGACTTGTCAGAAGATGTTTCAGCCCAACAAGTAATATGGGTATTTCAACCAGATAAATCTGAAGTCAATTTTTTCCAAGGATAGAAAACTTCTAAACATGGCTCTAATACTCAACTCAGCCAGGCAGACCTGCAGTAACATATAAAATTTCTGTGGCATTCTGTAGGAAGGAAGAAAAGAATGACATGTGGATGATTTTCACAAATTCAAGTTGTATTGCTTTTTATTTGCCTACTTGCTTTTTATCCTTTTTTTTCGTTCAAAACTGTGTCAGGTATGACCCACAGAGAAAGAAATTCACCACACATGTAGTGCCTCAGTCATAACTTTTTAGTCAGAAGATGTCCTTGCCTTTTCTTCCTAGTCTCTCATCTAATCCTTCGTCGTGCACAGTCATCCCTGATTACTCCTGCTGGCAATGGGATCCTTTGATAAGGAGGATGCCCTGCCTCTACCAAATGGAAATTAGAGTATAAAAATAGTCTGCAGAATCATTCAGGTTGTAAAGGAATGATCCTTTCCTTAAATTAGGCATACTTATTTCCTTCCCCTGACCTTCCCCACAACAGTAAGTAAATGAAAAGCTGTGATGTTTCACTTTGGACAAAAAACCAAAAAAAAAAAAAAAAAAAAAAAACAAAAAAAAAAAAGAAGAAGAAGAAGAAAAAAACCAAGATAAAAAGAAATTATTTGCCTGTGTCTTGTCAATTTGGTTCTCACTTGTTCTGTCATTTTTTTTTTTGTGGTAACTTTTTCTTTTGGATTTTTATCCTTTTCATCTGATAGTGGCACAATTAGGTGGCTGTTCTTCACTTGGAATGACTTGGCTTTTCCATGTTTTCTTATTTGAATCTGATTTTAATTAGCAAATTTACCCTGTTTTTATACACCTTTAATCGCTCTAAATCTATTTATGCCATGAAAGAATAGAATTTAATCCTCAAAATAAAGTATACAATGATTCTCCTGAAAAAACCCCAACCAATCAACAAAAAGAAGGAAAAAAGGAAAAAAAAAAAAAAGTAGTGCATAATCTGCAAGCATCTTAAAAAGATATTTCGAGTGTTCTTTGTTTCTCTTAATGCTTTTTTATGTATTTGTGAGATGAGATGCCTTTATTTATGTTCAGCCCTGTCATCAGTCCTATTCCCACCAAGCAGGTAACTTTCTATCACTTCCAGTGAATTCAAAAGTAACAGCACCCTTGCCTGTCATTTCTCACAGAAAGAGATACACTCGATCTGCTTGCACCTGCGTCATCTGTCAGTCACAGCACTTACAACACAACTTGCCTTTCGTCTCGGTGAAATAATCTAGTCATGCAACACACGGCAAACTACTGGTGTTTGAATCAGTCATCAGGTAGAGTTTGTCCCATGATGACCTCTCTGTCTCCCAGCTAGACCATATTTTTCAGAAATAAGAAAAAACCCAAACCAAACAAATGACACAGTCCTGTCCCACCTGTTTCTGGGAATAGCTCTCCTCTTTAGTTGTTGCTGAATGTTGCACTGGAAAGACACGTGTTTCACCTAATACAATGAGACATCTAGACAGATAGCCATCCCTTGCTCAACCATGGAGCTGTGTTCTTGCTCATATTTATCCAAAACTAGTACCAGCCCAAAATTTAACATATTTTTTCAGGCCATGCAGCTGACATTGTACTAGTGATTATGTGAATCTCCAGCTTAAGCTAATAACCTAGGTTAAGAAGCCTGGAAGGATCTGATTTTTAAAAGGCTGATGTCTTCAGAAGTTCTGAAATGAGTGTGTGAAGTTAACTATAAAAAACTCATGAGACAAAAAGTCCTCTGAAAAGCTGAAAAATATCAGTCTGTGTTTACAGACCATATTCCAGAATTTAAAAAAGGAAAGTGAAGATCAGGTGTGCTAGGAACTACTCTTCCATGTTTCAATGCTGCATTTTCATTATCTTCAAGTACAGACATGCAAGACAAGCATGTCTGGCCTAATGTGGTTTTGGAAGAGTGAAAAGTCCCAGTGGAGCAACAGTTCAGTGCGGATACTGTTGCTAGCTTCTCAAATGCCTGGATTGTGCTACTTCTAGTTGTTACACATATGTGGATCAGAGATCAGAGCTTACCCATTGTGAAAAGCTATTTTACATCCATATAAAAGACCTTATTTCACAAATGAACAAGCCAAAGGTTTAGCTTATTTGAATATCTGAATGAGATCCAAAACAGATTTAATTGAATATTCATTTCACGCAGCTTTTAGCCAACTAAGTTGCTTAAATGAATTGATCCCATGAATAACACTCTATGTATGTGGATACTTAATGACTGCACTGACAGAAGCCTTCAGCAGTGTCCTGCATAAAGTGGCAACAGAGTGATGAAAGACTAATTTGTACCCTAACATGCAACACTTTTACAATACAGTATGCGGATTGTGGAAGTAATACATGAAACTTATCTTTTATGAGCTGTCAACTTGTCTTCTGTCTACTGAGGCACCAAGCTGCTGCCATGCCCATATTGATCATAGGCATGCCATAGAGATTCACTCTCTTACAGGTGCACTCTAATTTTCTCAGTGGGATTTAAGAACAGTTTCTCATTCCCTGTCAGCATACTTCTGAGCTTCTCTCTTCATCCAGATATTTGCAGTCCACACCATGGCAGTGTAGCAGTGTCCCAGCCAAAGAGGTATTTGCAAGGGAATGCATGAAAATGTATTTCTGATATTTTCTGCTATCATGACTTTTGAGCATCTTCTTCCGCTTCTTTAGGTTAATCACACTTCTCAGATGATTAAGATGAGATGAGACTAAATAAAGACCTTAATCTTCCTCAGCTTTGTGAGAGAAAAGAAAGGGGGTGTACTTCATAGTAGAGCTGTTCTTCGTACCATGTGCTTCTCACCTTTTCATGCTTGTTGCAAAATCTACATGGCATTAGACACAGTGTACTTTTGAAAGAGTGGCAAAACCCAAATATTTCTCATTAACCTATGTAGTGGTTGACCTTGGCCAGCTGCCAGACACTGACATAGCTGCTCTGTCACTGCTACTCCTCCAGCAGGGCAGAGGAAGAAAATAAGATGAAAAAGCTCATGAGGCAAGGTAAATACAAGATTACTTGCCAATTACCACCACAGGAAAAAGAAATTTGACCTGCGGAAAACTAATTTAATTTATTGCTAATTAAAACAGTTTTGGATAGTGAGAAACTAGGACGAATTAAAACCACCCTCCACACATACTTTCCCTGGCTTTTCTTCCCCAGGCTCAACTTCACTCCCTCACTCACAACTCCACTACCTCTCGTCCTACCCTGGGAGGCCAGGAAGATGGGGAATGGAGTTTTGGGATCAGTATATAATTGGTCTTCTCTGCAGCTACTTCCTCCTCACACATTTCTCCCGCTCCAGCATGGATTCTCCACAGGGTGCATTTCCTTCTGGAAATATCTACCTGCTCCAGTGTGGAGTTCCCCATGGGCTACAGCGTATATATCTGTGTCCTGCAGTGGAATCTCTGCTTTGGGACCAGGAGAGAAGGACCTCTTCCTCTAGCTTCTTCTTCACCAACCTTGTTGTTTACAGGGTTGATTGTCATGTGTTTACTTTTTTCTCCCTCCTCAGTTTGATGGCTGGCATTTTGCCCTTTCTTAAACACATTTTCACAAAAGTGCTGCTTCTCCATTCTATGAGGCTGATGGTCTCAGCTGTGTCCTGCATGGGTTCATTTTGGAGCTGGATGGAACAGGTTGTGTCCAGCATGGGTCCCTGGCCTCTTGTCAGAGAGGCCACCCCTGCAGTCCCCCACTGCCAGCACCTGGACTCAGACACCCACATCATCCCGACTGACTTTCTGTCTGTTGTGTGCTGTCCTACTTTCAGCAGAGGTAATAGCAGTCTCTTTTTGGGAAAGTGACTCCAGGAGACTGTGTCTTTCTGAAACACGGGAGCACACTTGTGAGAACTCATAAATGCTAACTGGAAAAATAGAGATATTTTTTATACAATTGTTTTTAGAATCAATAGGTGAATGTGAAAAGAAATAGATATATAAATAGAACATGAACCCAGGAAAAATGTAGCTAAAGGAGTCTGAGGTTCATACATTTCCTAGCTGTAGAAAGAACCAGTAGAGTGAGCAAAAACTTTCGTTGGCTGATAGAGGTTCAGAATTGCAAGCAGCTCCTGTGTATCTTTCTTTGTTTCTCCTGTTAGGTTTTGTGCATTTACTGTAAATATAAAACTCCAGATTTAAAAATAAGTGTCTGTATTTTCAGTTTCTCTTTTAATCTCATTTCTTTTTAGTTCCTTGATAATAACACTGCTCCTTTGTAAATTCATGCTGACTACTCCCATCCACTTTCTTATCCCTCATGTGTTAAGAAAAGATTCTCAGGACTACTTGCCTTTTCACTTCCTCATGAGTTGGTGTGAAGTTGGCCAGTCTTTCAGTCTCTTTTACATCCTGCTTGCATGATTCTGCTCTGCTGGATTCCCATAGTGTGGAGAAGAAAAAAGCCTGCCCTATTGTACACCGCACTGGTGAAAGAAACAGAAAATTTTAGGTCCTCTAACTGGATCCATTTGGATCCATTTCTACAGATCAGTACAGTTTAGGGCAAGGACACTCAGAAAGAAGTTAATCAAGATGACCCTTCTTTTTCCATGAAGAAAAATAAGCAACCAGTGTGGAGAGTTTTTTTGCTAGCTACCTGTTTCATACCACACCTTCCCTGTTGCAGCCTGCTGTCTCCAAGCTTGAGGTTACCATTCAGCAGTTGGAACTTGACAGTTCTCAGCTCTGTGGGACGTGAGTCCATGCATAAGCTGTCTGGCTAAGGTAAGGACTTTCTAATGCAGGTATCTTATGCAACACATCTCTTCTCTGTCTAGAAACAGCCTGCTCATGTGTTCTTTCATCCCTTCCCCTGAAATCTCAAGTGATAGACACTTACTTCTCTCCTTTGAAAAAAAGAAATAAAGACAAAGACTAAATAGAAGCATAATCAATGTATACATTTGGTGCACTACATTAAGACCATGCTACACCCTACAAAATCTGGATAACACCAGATCCACATTGCTCTGGGAACTTGTTTGTCAGAAGCATTCAACAGTGAAAAAAACAGTGCAGATGTTTTAATTAAGCGGCATAAGACTTCAGCTTGCATTAGTCTTGATTTTAGCCTCTGGAAATGGCTTTAAATCAGGCAAATACAAAAAACTATGGGTCTTCAGCTAAGGCAAAAAATACACCTCCGAGGAAATTGCTTTCAATTTTCCCTCTCATCTGAACAGGCACAAAGCCAGAAAATGGCTGAAGAGCCACTGAACAAACTGCATCTAAACCACCATTTTTTTCTGGAAACCAAATAGCTAATGATAACATGAACAGAAACACAAAAGGGAGTGCAAGGGATGAAGCATACCCCACTTCCTCATGCTCATGAGACAAGAAACAATTTTTTTTCAGTCATAAAACTCTCTCTCTCCCATTGGAAAAACATTGGAAGAACTGTAGCAAGTAAAATTAAAAATGCTGGGCAGATGAGAAGTTGAAAACTAGGAAAATTATTTCAGTTGTTTTCTTTAAAGTAGGGAATCATTTGTACAAGAAATGTATATAGAAATGTTAATACTGGACTAATTTTCAGAGGTAAGGGTAAGGATAGGATATATTATCTGCTTTACATTATCAGGTTCCACTAACCTCACATCACAACTGAATCATTACAGAAAACATAAATGCCTTCCGAGAAAGCAAATTTAGTCAAGGGTTTGACAAGATAAGAGATTTTCCTTTTTAAACACAATGTCTCTCAGAACCAAGGAGAAAAGATGAAATAAATGTTCTAGCTAAAAATGATGCCACTAAAATGTCCTGTTCAAACAAATCAAGTCCCCAAAAAGAAAAATATGAATGACACAAATTTTCTGAAAAGCTGAAATAAACAGAACATCTGAGTACAAATTTTAAGAATGCCTGTACTGTGTTCATGCATATACAATAAATATATATTTGTGTAGGTGCATATGTATGCATGACTGAAGATAGTCAAAACTCATTTATTGAGAAACAGAAATACGTGTTGAATAAAAATTTCTTCAGATTTTCTTCTTACTCTTGATGTTCAAAAAACGAAAATGACATTGAGTGAGATAAGAAACCTGGCCTTAGATAACTTCAGGTTCATCTCTAAAATGCAGATTTTATGTTTCATATATAAATGTTACAGATGGAAAGGACCCATGGATATCACCTGGCCCAACCCCACTGCTCACACAGGATTACCATTAACACATTTCCCAGAGAGGTGGCAGAACTGCCATCCTTGGAGATACTCATCTGGATACAGTCCTGTGCCAGGGCTCAGTCAATCTTACCATGGAAAAGTATTATCTGACATTCAGACAGAATTACCTGTTTCTTTTTTTCCCCTTTGCCACTGCTCCTGTCACTGGGGCACCACTGAGAAGAGCCTGGCTCCTTCACCTTCGCCACCCTCCCTTCAGGAATGTATATGCAGTAGTCAGATCCCTCGGAGCAGTCCCAGCTCTCTCAGCTTTTCCTTGTAGGAGAGATGCTCCCATGCATCACCATCCGTGTGGCCCCTTGCTGGGCTCTCAGTGTGTCCATGTGTCACCTGTACAGGGGAGTCCAGAAGTGGGTGGAGCACTCCAGAGGGTAAGGATCCCCTCCCTTGACTCAGTGGTGAGACTTTGCCTAATGCTTCTCAGGATTTCTACTGGCATTTCTTGTGACAAGGGCCCATTTCTGGCTCACGTTCAACTTGGTGTCCACCTGGGACCCCAGGCCTTTTATGTAAATCTACTTTCCAGATGAATGGCTGGGATTGTTCCTTCTCTAAATAAAAGACTTAGCACTTCCCCTTGCTGAACTTCATGACGGTCTTGTTAGCCCATTTCTCTGGTATGCTGAGGTTCTGATGAACCTCACAATCATCTGGTCACTACTCCCAGCTGGTGCCATCAGCAAGCTTGCTGGAGGTATATCCTGCCTCAGGATCTAGATCATTAACAAAGCTATAGAACAGGGTTGGACCCAGTACTGACTGAAGTACATCATTAGCTACAGGCCTTCAACTAAATTTCAGTAGTCCTATTGGAATCAAACTGAGTGACAATTTTAACAGTATGTAGCTCCTAACCACCTCTAGCCAAAATATCTCCTGGGAAGAGCAATACTCAATATCTTGGGTGCCCTGACACTTGCTGCAATCCTTAGCCATGAGTCCAGTGCTTATGATTCCCCTGAAATATATCAACTTAAAGCTAAACCATGTCTACAAGAAGAGTGCAAACTCAACTGAGTTGTTTTGCTGAAACCCTGAATGGACAGCTGCTCCTGCAGGAATTGGATAAACTTTGAGAGGAAATTTCCCAAATCCATCTGAAAACATGAAGTAGCTTTTCCTCTATTTTATGCTTATGTAGAAAGGCCCTTATGTTGCCACTAAGAAATGGCCTGGTAATTAGTATTGCCCTCACTCAGGCAAAGAGAACGGTGGAAAAATAAGTTGCAGCTACCCCAGAATTCTCAGGAACCTACCAGTTTGCCACTAGGGATCTGTGCTACTTGTCAAATCTGCCCTCCATCTCCCACTTCAAGTTGTAATTGATTTTTTAAAATTTGTTCTGAACTTACCCACAGTATTGGACTGAACTGGAAAAAATAGCACAGGAACAGTCACTTTGAGAACTACTCTGTAGGATTCCCAGTTTGAGTTCGAGCTGCTTTGTTGTATTAGATGTTAAATATACCAGTACCCAAAACAACTGACAATTGAGTATATTCTTGAAGAAATTTAAATGTTGACTTAAAATATCAGGTAGACAAATTGATATGTGCATAGATAGGCCAATATTGTACAGTTTACAGGCACAATACACAAATAATATCTTAGCATATCATAGGACTGCTAGAGAAAGAGCCATTATGGGCTGTGAAGAACAAATATACAAGATGGAAGAGACTGAGAAGCCTGTAATAATTCTATAATGAGTGAAACCTTGCGTTTATGAGAGCCTCCAGCTCTGCCATGGAGAATAGATACACCACATGGCTCTCTTGGATCAGATTCTTGGTTCAGATGTAGTCTCTTCAAATTTTCCTGACTCATGGGAACCTGTAAATGATTCAGCAGCCATTTTATACCACTTAGAGAACAGAACACACTCAGCTTTTGCTTCATGAGAAATGTTTTGATATCCGTTCCTTTTACATCTTTTGCTCTTCTGGAAGACACTGCTTTCCTCTTAGAAAAAGTTATTTGTTTTGAAGTATGTTCACGTCAATGGACAAAACTTCCATCAGCTTTTTGAAACCACTCCATTCTAAGTATTTCTATAAAGCCATCAAGTTATCTGGTTCAAAGCTTCCTTCCCAGCTTCCTTTTCTGCCAGATACTGAGAGCCACTAATTAACTAGTACCAAGAGGAAAAAAATTCACTATGTCTTTTTTTGTTTCTCCCACGTCTGTTTAGTGTAGTCATGCTAAGATTGTCTTTTGTTACTTATCTTTCTTGTCTCCTCCCCTTGATAAAATAACTTGCTTCAATATAGTTTTAGTATCCTATTACACTGATGAAGGAGGAAGAACTTAGTGAAGTTTGTGTTGACATTAAATTTCATTGCCTCTCCATTTTTCAAGGATTTGTCTGAGCTTGTTGATTCTGAATTTATGTTATTTGATTCTGTAGCATCCCATGAAATATTAATTTTGTTGTATTTTATAGTGATTGATGCAGGTGTGTGCTTATTGGCAAGTAAAATCTTTGCCCAAAGGAAATTTCTGTCAAAATAGCCAAAGCACATTGATATTAATCTCCCTCTTATAGCTATTAAAAAGAAGGCAAGGTCGAAACATAAATCATACTAGAGCGATGCCAGCAACTACCTAGAGTGGATGACATCAACAGAATTTATTACATACATCTCTCTCTCTTCCTTTGGAAAGAAGAACAAAACTAGCAGAAACCCAAGTGTATAATTAACTGCATGTTTGTTCCGTGAGCAAATTCATTTCCAAGCAAAGGTTTCTCGTAACATGACTAAGCTTTTAACATTCCATTTGATGAAACACTCCCAAAAGCCTAAAATACAAAAGCCTAACTTTTTTTTCTGCAGTATCTTCTGTAGAACAGACCATGTATATATATAAAAGAACACAACATTCAGCAGGTAATTAGACTTTTAGCCCTTTCAGAATTTACTCCTAGCAATTATGAAATTAACACAATCACACAAAGTATTATTTACTTGTTTAAAATAACAATTTTGTAATCAGGCAAAGGAGTATGTCCAGCTGGGTCCTCAGAAGACATTGTCAAGAAACAGTAATGTAACAAAACACTTCCAAGGAATAAATTAACAGCATTTCTAAATCCATTCAATCTCTATAATTTTCAGTTTGAGTACTGTTAATTTTAAGAGATAAAAGCCCTGTCTGTGCACAGAGCCCCAGTGTTCATTTTCCGTTACTTCTAAGGAGCATGTGTTAAATGAGTCAGACATAAGAAGTCTACACAAACTTTTTCACACGTCCATAAATAATTACCAAACATCATATATTTATCAAACATTTTTCATTTGGTATATTACTTATTTGATATTACTTAGCTAAAATCCCACTAGTAAGGAGTGGGATTAATTTCAAAATAGGAAATGAAAATCTTTTCTTGAAGACAGGATTTTGTTTGCTTCTAGATGATTCATTTATATCTATTTAAGAAATAAATATTCATCATTTAAAACTTACTAAAAGAAAGTCTTGAAATGCGTTCCTCTATCTTAAATGTATTCGTACATGCATTTGATCTAAGACGTTGCATGCAGGAAGGATAGTAGCTCTTTCACTTCTTTGAAGAGGCTTTCCACTTTGGATTAATTCTTCAATTAGCCAGACAGACCAGTGCTGGTGATGCATTCATGTGAGTACCATGCGTAAGAGCAAGGTCTTGACTAAAGCTCCAATGTCCTCTGGTGGGTTTGTTTGTAGACTTGTACTTTTCCTATAGCATTTGCAAAAACTGACTTTTAGTCAATTAATGCTGATAGTGTTTATATATTTGTTGCAGTGTTTATCCCTCACACCTTATTAACTAGTTTCTAGACAGTAACATTCCGTTTCCCATTTTGTAATAACTCTGCTTAACCATTGTTTTCTTTCTGCTGCTTCTGCACAGAGTCTGCAGAAAAAGAAGTTTCTCTGCAGTTGTGTCCCCAAGAAGATCAGCTAAAATTTCTGGTTGATATCCGTCTTGGAAGTTACAACGGCCAATAAAAATCTATAGCCAAATGCTGTGGGTTAATCCTAGGAAGTAGTTAAGCTCCACACAGCCATTTGCTCACTTCACCCCTCTGTGGGATGGGGAGAGAATCAGAGAGGCAAAATTAAAAATGGGTTGAGATAAAGACAGTTTCATATGCAGATTAGATGGTGCATGTAAAAGCAAAGAAATTAATTCACTGCTTTCCATCAGCAGGCAGATATTTAGCCCTTTCCAGGAAAGCAAGGCATCACATGCAAGGGCTGCTTGGAAAGATGCCTAACTCTGAATATCTACCTTTTCTTCTTGCTTTACCCGCTTTTTTATTGATGAACACAGTATCATTTGCCATGGGATTTCCCTTTGGTCAGCTGTCCCAGTTGTGGTCTCTACCAGCTTCTTGGGTACCCCCAGAATAATCGCTGGTGGAGCAATGACCTCAACACCCTGAACACTGCTTTGCTGTAAGTAAGACATTGGTGTGTTATCGACGCTGTTTTGGTCAAAAATCTAAAACATAGCATGGTAAGAGCTGCTATGAAGAAAACAAACTCAATTCCAGACAAACCAAAAAAACCCAAACTTCTGAAATAAACCCAGCTTCTGATTTTGAATAAATATTGCCTTTTATAAAAAAGCCCTACAACCATCAAACCACAACGAACCAAACTCAAACCACCCCAAATGCCACTTGGAATATTGTTTCCCCTATATTAGATTTAAATAGAAGTCCATATTTTTCCTCTTCTTTATCTAAGAGAGAGATCTACTTCACCATGCTGATATGCTGCTCAGGTACAGCACTACTTACTACACAAGACTTACTCTGCAGCCATATTCTACCATGTGGCTGAATGTATTTCTCCCTCTAGGCTGAGTATGCAGGTTTGGGTCTCAATCCGTTGTTCCAGTTTTCTGCAAGGTGCTGTAAATTGGGTAGGAGTTCTCCAGAATGGTGAGGGACTAAGGTTTGAAGGAAATAGTCACAGAACAAGTATAAGTATTTTATGAACATGGAATAGGAAACTTTTAAAGACAAAATGGAATGAAAGGTGTTCAAACAGGAGGTGCGAATGCGTGAAATGCTCACAACATATTCTCTGGAAGTGTGGAATAGTGAGAGGATGTTGCATTGATAAACATTTTATGCATATGAAACAGAAGCACATGGTTTTATTGTTGCCAGTGAAAGATTTCTGTTTTGCCACATCTGTATTCAACGGGTACTATGTACTCGACATTAGTCACTATTTCTGGTGGTTTTGGTATGCTTAATTTGAAGTACCACAGTGCCTGAGCTAGATGTCTTGTAGTGGTAGCGCAAGCTGGTTGGTTTGGATTCAGCTTTAGTGATGATGCTGACGTGGCTTGTGAACTTGAAAATCCTACCTAGAGATTCTAGACAATGTTTTGTTTTCTTTTACTGCAAGGATGAGAACTTGCTGTGTGTTTGTAAATTGCCTGCTATAGTAGAATGCTAGGCTCATACAACTCCTCTAGATTTCAAGAGCAAACCGGATTTTTGAAGACCAGAAGTATAGAAACTCTGATGTGTTTTCAAATAATTTCTTCCAATGAAGAAAACCCTATATTCGGTTCTCTTGTTTTTATGTATGAGAGAAGAAAAGGCATTTCCAGGCAGTTTTGACTTCAAAGATTTACATTCTATATCCAATAAGGCTGTTGAATATATAATGAAGTACTTTTATTGGCAAAGAAAGGTTGTTTGCTTGTTCCAACTACAATACTAAAGACTTCTGCTGACAGAAGCAAGCTGAATGCATTTTGGGCTCAAAATCATCCTATTTATAGTCTAGATGCAAAATGATCTCTATTCACAACAATGTCTCATTTGCAGGTTATCATTCTGCTTTCCTCTGAAAGCTAGTCAGCAGATGTTTCCTTCCATCTTGACTCATTGCATTAGTGATAGAAAAACATTTTGCATCCCACTATGGTACTCTTCGTAAGCAGATTTGGAGGACAGAACCAACTTGTTGAAAACACAGGACAGTGTAAAGAGAAAATTCTCTTGAATATTAGCATAGATATGATATTCAAATCCTTTAGGTTTTGAATCAAGTAACTTTCCAAACAGTTGCAGTAGCACTGCATTAATATTCCCTCCTTTAAACAAACAAACAAACAAACAAACAAACAAACAAACAAACAAAAATTAAAATGTAGTAAAGAAGGTAAACAAACCAAAATTAAATTAAAAAAAAAAATTGCCACAGGTCTTTATAAGAAAATTTGCTACAGCCTAAAACCCCATCAGTGTTTTATTTCCTTATGCAAAGTGAAAGAATGACAAAATTACCAGTCTTTCAAACTTCTGAAACTGCTTTAAAGATATTCTTTGACAGTGCAAGTAGTATTCATACCATTTGGTATCCTCTGTGGACATTTTTGCCAATTTGATTCAGTGCTGGTGTTGAAGTTTGATTATCTAAAGCTGTCATATTTCAAGGTTTCAAAACACAAAGCTATTTCATAGAATTCAGCAATTCCATGGGCAAGAGACATTTTTTTTTTTCATGTTAAGTGTTGTGGAAGAGGAAGTGATTTCTCACTGGTATGTTGGCTTACACATCAGCAAATTTGCTAGTTATTTTCCTCAAAATTCCAAAGTCTGTGAAAAATTAAGTTCATTCTGCTTATAAAACTAGTTAAGAAGGAAAAAAAATAAAAGGGCATGTTTGCATCGGAAGTAAAAAAAGACACAACAATTTCTAGGAAGACTTTTTTCCTGGTCCTTTTTTGACCAGTGATGGCTATAATGTTCTTTAGGGATCACTAGGTACTGATCCAGTTGGTAGTGAACTCTTCTGGGCACCGGTTAATGAAGAATTTCTTTTTATACATTCCTTATCAGTACTTTTTCAGTACTTTGTTTATCACATTACCAATAGCTCAGTTCTCTCATAAGCCTGCACAGACTGGGAGAAGCAGGCAATGGGTGTATTTATAGATGGCCACCCCTTATCACCCTAGAATCAGGACTGACTCATTTTGACAGATACTAGCATGAATGAAAACCAAAGATTCTGGGAATTTGGTCCAAGTGATTGTATAATATAGAAAAGATGTAAATGTTATTTTATTTGAAAGTCTGTAGCTATTGCTTTGCTTTGAGATGGGTTAATTTCACATCTCAACAGCATTTCTGAACAGTAATGATCTTGAAGTACATGACATTTTTTTCTGTGTTAATCATGAATTAGAACTACTTTTGTTAAAACCCCATTAACTTAGAAGTTATTAAGCCATACACAGCCAAGTATTTTTGTCAATACTCATTTTCACACTTTATTATGGTCCATGCTAGACGCACAGAACAGGAAAATCCAAAGAAGTCAATGCTGACATTAAAGGGTACCATCTAAAGCCACTCAGATAGTTAAAGAAACCCTTACATAACACAGCTCTAAACCACCTTGCACAGACTATGCAAAAAAGGTTCAAGTCAAAGGCAGCCTGCAGTAATTGTAAAATCCACAGAAGTCAGTGGAAAAACATTAATAGGCCTCTGTAAGAATACCAAGGCTTCACATTTACACTATTATCACCATCTTAAAGTGGAAATTAGGCCAAGAACAATACACGTTCTTAGAAATCACCCTAATGTTAATGTCTTGCACAACCTTCCAGCACAGAGAATTCTTTATTAACACGTACTTAATATTAATTGCTAATAGACTGTATTCCCTTACAAAGTAATCTTGGAGACAGAACGTGCCTTCTTTCCAAACAAGCAGACAGAGCAAGACTTTTTTTTCTTTAAGTAGATTGCCATGCCATGCCCCTTGTAGCTTGCCTCAATATACCTGGTGTGTTTATTCATCTAAAACTTTTCCAATGTGTTTAAAAACTCCACCACAGTATTTGGATAGTAGCCTCACAGACTCACATTTGCACTCACTGCATATGCAGTGCATAACAGAAATCAGACAAAAGTCATGACGGCTTGCCACAATTTCAGTAACTGACTTCTGACAAGTGACTTTGGATTTACCCCAAAACCTGCCAAATCTGCAGGAATTAAAAATTCACAATTCACCTCAAATGTGTGGATATTTTTCCCTCTTTGAGTTGCACCTATGAATGGACAGAAATCTATTTTCTCAGTGTAGTGATATAGTTCTAAAGCACAAAGGGGAACTCCAGAGGCATGTAAAGTGTGATAATTTCAATTAAGCTCATGAAGCTATGAGAATTTATGCCAAAGGGTTTGCCTATGCTGGCTCGAAAGTTGCTGCTGAAAATGATATATGTTTGCTAACCTAAGAATGCATTTTCCACTGTCCAGCAGCTAGTTAAGAAGATTAATGACTGCTTTGTAGTTCCAATTAAACTCCTTTATCACCAAGAGGGACCAAACAAGTTTTGATTTCAAAAGCACTGCTTAAGAAAGAAGACCAGGGCTGCATAACACTGACATTTTATTAGAATTCATCTGTAACAAATGGAACTTGTGTCAGCAAAGAACTGATTTTCATACAGACTTTCTTTTGCCACCAATGTAACGAAGTAAGAAAATAAAAAGCACGCCTTTCATTCTGTAAAACATTTACGCGTACTACTAATTAGAGGTAATTGTATCTTTTTTAACAAGCCATTTTACAAGGTAATTTTTTTAAGTTTTTCAGTCTATGCATCCAAAACAAGAGCAAAGAACACAAGTTTTTATTATCTTTGTAAAGACACTCCAAGCTTGAATGGCAAAGCCACATAACGGATGGTTATAATGAGACCTGCAGCCTTCTGATATCTGTGGAGTATCAGGGCACCAAGGGAAAAAGAAAAAAAAAGAAAAAAGAAAAAAATAGAAAAAGAAACATAAAGAAAAATGGGAGAGAATAAAAGGAAAAAAAAAAGCAATGCTTTTTTTTTTCCTTTTTACATGTTCTGTGTCTTTTAAATACATACAAGTGGATTTTGTAAGCAATTTCTTACAGATGGGTTCAAGTTATAATATTATTGGGCGTAGAATCAATAGGGCAGTGCATAGTACAAAGGTATATATAGAAAGTGCAAATCTCCTTAGAGGGTCACTCCTTCCCCCAACCATCTTCTCCACTATCTAACCACTCAAATAATTTTTTAAAAAAGAGCTAAATTAAACTTCTGTATAAATCATTTTTATATATTTTGTGGTTTTTTCCCCCATTGCAACTAATTACAAAATTAGACATAACTACACATACAAACGTAAATAATAGCACCGTACTGGTTATGCTGATGAAACCAATTTTAAGCTTGGAAATGTATGATGTATGTAGACAAAGATGCTCACAATTTAAATTAACTGTAGAATGCATATATAAGAATACAGAAAGTGGAATGCACATCAATGATGCTAAGAGCTATCCTAAGAAACGAAAAAACTAAAAGGAATATTTAGTTGTACACCAGTTTTTCTCACAAATGGGCTCTGCTTTTTCGTCTTTCTTTTACTCCCTTATTTTCTTTGGAGCTTGCAAGATGGTCTGCTAGGGAAAATGCACTGATCTTTGTACAGATCCAGTGTGCAAGAATCTTCCTTAGTCTCTATTTTCAAAATGACACTTCTTTGTTTTGTATTTCTGATTTCCTCTATTTGAGTTGAAGAACATGACCACACTACATAACCTGGCACTTCAACAATTATTTCAAAGTATAAATCAAGAAAGAAGAAGAAAAAGAAACATAGTGCACATTCTTCTCTGGTTCAGATGTAAGTTACAGAATCTCATTCTGAGGTAGCCTTCTATAATACTTCTATTCCATACATATATATTTATATTTCTGCTTTGATTTTTTTTGGTTTGGGTTTTTTTTTTCATTACAAAAGTGCTCAAATACAATTGCTGGAGTTTGGTCTTTCTTATTTTTATTTCTCATAGGAGTGGGGAAATTGGAAGAAGAACAAAAAATGTTGAGGCCACATTGAGAAGCCATAGCAATGCTCCTATTTGAAACCCCAAAGAAAGCACCCTTTGATGCTGATGTACTGACAGTGGCAGAACACATGGTGACCAAGGTCAATGTAAATGGCACTCTACGAACAGTCTCAAAAAGTACTTTGTGCTGTTTAGAAAATTTTCCTTTTTCCTGGAAGAAAATCTGTCAATCTCCAATATGTCATGTGGGCTCAGTCTTGCTAGCCTTACGTGAACCTTCCCACTGAAAGCCCTTGTTTGACTTTAGTAATCTGTTGACACAAGTGAGTGAGCAGGACTTGGCCCAAAATAAATTTGAAAAAAAAAAAGAAAAAAGAAAAAAAGATGCATCATAAGCACTGCTGATGTCAACTACTGCTACTGTGCTGCTACATCTCTGCAATGACAGATAACACTATAACCAGTGACACAGTGGGTTTATAAAGCCAACCAGAAATAGATTTCCAATTTGTGGGCTAGTATGTTATTAGAAATACGGAAAGATAAAGGGCCTTGACTACCTATGTGTTTTGGGTTATCATTTATTACCATCCATACTTGATTAGAAACTGGAAATGCATATTTTTCAAAATCGTCTGGTACATGTAGTAAAATGTTTGAAAAGAACAACAGAGATATAAACAAACTAAACTAAATACAAATGAAGGCTAACTTAAAGAAATACTATTCAAAATAGGCATCAAATATAAGGCACTCTAAATGTAAAATTAAAATAAACCCCAGCATCCCCAAACAATGCTGTATGCCACAAAACGTTTGATTTCACAGAGCAATGTGTGTTTGGCTTTGCCCTGTTACATACGATAAATGTAAATTATATAGCGCACACTATAGACAGTATACTATTGAATACAATTTTAAAACATCTTAATACCTAGTATATTACAACATTCTCCCCTCCTAAAGGGATATGCACTGACCTTTCCCACATGCACACCTCCTACATTTAATAATATGATTTCTTATTGCACTATAGTGTTACAAATATTGAACTTCACTTGAAGCCTAAATCACATACTCTGTGTGCGTGTGTGCATGTGTGTGCTCTGTATGTGTGCATGTGTGTGTGTTCGTGGAAATGTGGCTAGAAATATTATTTGGGATAGAGATGGCATTCAAATATCAATGATGTGCATTCCTCACTTCCCTTTGAAACAGAAGTTTATGGACGTTAAAAATACAGAGCTGATCAAATAGTAGTTTGATATAATTGCAGTACGCAGAAAAACTTTCCCAATGCTTTGATAAATCCAGGTATGTAAGAATTGATATGTTTATGTGCATGTGTGTGAATATCTATCCATCTGTACTCTCTGCAACTAGACAGAGATTCAGAAAAGGGTAGACAGTAATACATACATATATATATATAAAAAGAGAGAGGGTGTGAGTGTGCATGTGCATATGTGTGCGTGTGTGTGTGTGTATGTGCTAGCAGCATCTTTATACTTTGCGCCTCCCTGTTGATTCCAAAAGAAACCAAAAAGCCCCATTTTGATTTAACTGATTACAATGAATATTTTCTTAAAGAAAAAAAACCCAAATAAAACTACAAAATTAATATCTAACAAGACTGTGGTACTGTAGGACTGCACAAAAATGTGCAAATTTTCAAAGTATCTAACATTTCTACAGCACAATATTACAGATAACAGTTCTACAGCTTAAAAAAAATCTACATTTTTTAAACAAAAATATTAACAGTTATGCAACCTCTTCTTTAATTCACTTCATTGAATGATAAACTCTTGTTAAAAAAAGGAAAAAGTTTACACAGTTAAAAATGAAGCACAGGTCAGCAGTATCTTTACAATACTAAAAAACTAAATCAAGGACTTTCCTTTTAAACATTCCCACATTTTCCCTAAAGTGTTATGATGAGCAGTATGATGGGAAAGGGTGATGTTGAAGTAAAGAGTCCGCTTTGTTTGAGAAGCCAGAACCCAACCTTGCAACAAACATCTTGCACTGAACTGCAGTCCTCAAAACTCCTCTTTGCAAAAGATTGTAATCCTGAATAAGATGATCACTCTTTCTGATTAATTTCCTCTTCCCTTTAACTTCAACCAATGTCGAACCCTTGAGGTATCTGTAAATGAGATCCTTCAGACGCCTCAGTGGTCAGGATTCTTTTATTATGGTTAGGTTATTAAACTGTGAATTCTTGGTCCACATGGAATACTTCTTGTTGGGTGGGGTTCTTTTTTTGTTGTTTTTTTTGTTTTATATATCCCCAATATTTTTGTTCATTTGTTTTTTTTTTATTATTTTTTTATTTTATATATCCCCAATAATTGCTCCTTAGCTAAGAGTTAAGAAGTACTTCTAAAGCACATCGTATGGCTCAGAAGCGGCTCTCTGGATCTTAAAGGGCCTGCAATAAAAATCCACAATGGGTTTTTATGTTGCATAGTGATCAAAGCTGCCCAGATACTCCAGTGCGGCTCGATAGCAGAACTGGTATTGATCCTAGAGAAAGAAAAATAGAAAACAAAAGCATGAAAAAATCAGCTTGTTGGTTGGTTTCTAGTTTCTTTCAAATAATAGTGAGTATTTTGTAGCTACAAACAAATATACTGCAGAGGCATCTGCAGTTCAGCAATATTCACTTGCTGACATCAACAGAAAACCACTTTGAGCTACAATACATGAAGATAGACACTCATTTAGTGCAACAACATTTTCCACAGAATGCAGCTTCTTTTTGTGCAGAGACTATATACCCACCTACTGACAGTCTGTTATGCTGGATTAAAACAGTATCTGCATAAAGCTTTCTTTTGATAGGAGCATGTTAGGATGCTTTTCCCCCACGTATTTGAAAACAAGTAGCAAAATATACAATTAATTCCACAGCTAATACAACACACTGAGTGAAAAAGTCCATCATAGCCTTAATATGGAATGCTGTATGGAAAACTATCAGATTAAAAATCATGTTAAGAAAGCAAAGGGAATCCCAGCCTTTCAGTAATTAAGGCTTTGAAGAAAATGTGAAGATACCTTAGCCTGTAGCAAGAAAAGAGCCTAAGTGAGAAATATGGAGCTAAAGCGCCTTATTCACATGAAACAGACTTGATTTCAAGCTACACCTGAAAGCAGAGAGGAGTTTAGTGTGGTGAGAAATTTGCTTACACCTCCGATGAATCCAACATTTGGCAGTTTGTGTTATTCTCACCCCCATAAAGCAGTCCTTCTGCACATTTAATTTATGTTGCACACTTACACTAAAACGGCACATCTGTGTACTTATTTCCAACTGCAACTCAGGGTTTAAATGGTAAAAAGTAAAAAAGAAAAAAAAAAAAACCATTACAGAAATTGCTTGAAAATACCAGGGATGTCTGTCTATTTATCTGATAGTGCTATGTGGTAACTGCACAGGTTGCACTTGTTAAGATCACAATTAAAACTCTTTTGGAGGCCAGGAAACAAATCAGGTACTTGCTTCACTGAGGCTGTATGATCACTAATAGTTTTCTTCTGTTAGTTGCAACAGTTAGAACAGTAGCAGAATACATTACACATATGCCTGAATTTTAAGTGTATGTGTGGTCTACATGGAAGTGCCTTGTTTAATAAGGATTAGATTTCCTGGAAGTTTATACCAGTGAATGAGAGATTTGTTTTCCACAGAATCCTGGAAGAAATGCATACACAACACTTCTGCTTTCAGCAGTGGGGATGAAGGGTAGCACACAGAAATAAGTCAAAGCAGGGGGAGGGAGCATATATTGCAGAATTGGACTCTGCATTTGTCAGGTAGGCTCAAAGAAGCATAGTTTTTCTGTATACTGTAGTTATTTCTTGGAGCCAAAATGACAGAAAGCAGTCATTTTTCATTTTGCTTATCCAGAAGAATGATGGTAATGGAAAAGAAATGGAATTAACTCTTCAGTTTGGTCACAGTGATTTACTTGGCTAACTGACAAGATTAAAAATAAATATCTGTATTTTTCAGATAAGTTTTTATGAAGTTGTCTTCTTAAAAGTAAAACTACCCAGCTTCTACTGAACAAGTTTAATTTTCTTGTGGAAAATGGCAAACTCTGGGGAGCCATTATAAATTTCACAGACTGTAATTTAAAGGCCAGTGTCAATCAAATTATGCTAAATGAATGTGGGACCTAAAATGTTTCTCTTCTCTTGCCCTTTTTCTTGGTTCTCCTAACCTATTGGCTCTGGCATAGTTCAGGTCTTCTGCTCAGAAATTAAAATAAAAATTAAGCACAACATTAACTGATAATGTTTAAGCATTCTTTATGACATGACAGAGTTCCAAGCATATAGGCCCAGGTAACCGGTTTATACTATTTATGCTATTTATTTTAGCATAGAAATTATTTACACTATAGTTATCCTGAATGCTGAATTTACCATTATGATTTTCAGGCCAAAAAGCCACTTGCTTGGTGACTCACAGTCAAGAAAAACATGAAAATGATACAGTGGCAGTCTGAAGACAAGATCAAGACCTTGCTCCCAGGAGGAAAAAAAAATCAGTGGATCCACCTGCACAAACAATTTGCCCGCTTCTTTGTTATCTCATATTTCTGCCAGGAAACAAGGATCAAATAAAAATGGGTGATGCTTCACAAACAGATTTGCTCAGCTACCATAATTTAGGATCCACCACTGAAACGATTTTTTTCTTCCTCATCCTACAATAACTACAGCAGTGACAGGAACTAGTCATTGCAGTACCCTTATGGCAGATTTTACCCTATAGTCACAGGGCCAATATATGACTTCAGATATAACACTAAGCCCATTTTATACAGTCTCTATCTGTGCATTTTTTTGGCTTGTGTCAATACTGCTTCTTTTCCATCACCATGGCATATGGATACTGTTTTGCTCACCTCTGTCTGTACCATGGCTGGCCGCTGTGTCCTTAACATTTTGACAGTCTGGAAGATGTCTACAACACCTTCATACCTCATTCTTTCTAACACAATGCTCAGGGTTATGAATACTCCAGTCCTTCCAACACCCGCGCTGTTGAAGAGAATGAAGAGAAAATAAAAGGAAAAAACAAATGTTAATTGACAGTTAATGCTGAAAGAATTGGCTGACAAGTTATTTGTGGTTACAACACACCATATCTGGACAAATTTCTATACGGGGAAAGGCTCACTAAGCAAAATTTCCCAGCAAATTACCACACTGCATTCAAAAGAATAACTGTGCTCAAGCAAACTTTACATGCCACTGAGTACATCCTGACTCTCCAGTCTTCCTTGCAAAGTGACTTGGTTTGTTCATCCAGATATACAAAAATCAGTGCATGGTGAAGGCAAATGTTAACATTTGTTGCCAATAACATACATTGGAACTGACAAGAGAAAATGAAGTCAAAATGCATTTTACTGCTTACTTTACTTTAGTTCGTCATGTATATGTTTTGTACATCTTCACTGTGCTATTTTACCTTCTACTTCGAGTTAGAAGTGTGGCTGTTCATTTGATACTGAACTTGTTCATACATGCTTCAATTCAAGTAATAGACACAAAAAAATCTCAACTCAGGTCCTGTTCAAGTCTGGCAGTCTGGATCTTTGCTTTCCAGTGCTGATACACATTTACCATGGTGGTCTACATTAGTCTTAAATATCTTCTTCGAGCATATATGGTTTGTTTGCTCTCTGCTCTGTCCTGGGTTTCTGCTATTAGCTTTAACCCTCAAGAAGTGATAGAAATTCTTGCAACCAATAGCTGTCAGCTTTCAAAACTAAACAATCACTTATTCACGAGGATTATCCATAGCAAAAGAGACAGGTTAACTACACAGAAAAAAAGATTTTCTAAGTCTGACCTTCTATGGGTGGAAACTAAGCACCCTGTGATCTCACTGTTGATGCCAGTAATTTCACAAGGTTTTCTCCAGCCAGATAACCTTGGGAAGCTGAATATTTATGAGACCTATTCACCAGATAAGTGAATGCAACAGCATGAACAACATGGAAAACCTGAAGAACTCTGGATATTCATACGAACTATGACAGAGATCCAGCAAATTTATGAAACTAGTGTGGAAAATGAATGCTCAAACAGTATGATGGTATTTTAGTGTTTGGTCTAGGTCAGTGCACTTCTAGGGCTATTAGACATATGCAATTGGATTTATCAATTTTGCATAGGCTGGGTGCCCTCAGACTGCTGAAGCCAAAGGACAGCTGACGCACCACTTGACAGAATATCATGCTGTCAGTGATGATTTACCTATATGGGATAACAACAGTCCTGGACATCTAAAGCAACTGTACTGTAAGGTACCTGATGAGGTAAATTACACAGCTAGTAATTAAGAAACATCCTGAAAAATCCTGGAACCTGCTCATTGGAATGTGCTTGGACTTTACAGAGCTGATGACAGTGTGATCTAAACCAAGTGGCCCAAAAAAATGAACAGCAGAATGAAGGCAGATTACCATTTTACATTCTCCTTGTTCCTGCTCCTGCTCTGCTATTTAAAGGTAAAAAAAAAAAAAAAAAGAAGTAGGATTTTCTAAATATGTGAGAGGATTTCTGGCATCATACATTAGACAAATCTTTGTTTAAAAAAATTACTCAGAAATCTCCAGAAAAAGGAAGAAATTTATTTGTTGTCTTGTGTACTTAAGAAATCAGTAAGTACCTGGAGTACTACTTAATGACAAAGAGAGATTAATACGGAAAGATCTCGATGCTTGCAAATCCTAATTAGTCACCAAATGTAATGTCTTGAGAAAAGTCTGTAGGAAGTTGATCCTGTTCCCCTTAGATTGGCATGCATAATTTAACACTGTAACAATTCCTATCCAAAAATGCTTAGGATTTCTAGAGTGAAGTTAAAGCACTCCTTCTTCATGATGCTTTATGATTCACAGTGATTTATTATCTAAACTAGAAACTAAAGTTAGGATGCTTTAATGAACCATGAGGAAATCTTGATTTGTTATAAGAGAGAAGAGTTCATTACTACTAATATATCTTGAATGCATTCTGGGAAAGGTCTTCCTCACTCTTGAGCTAAAAGCCAGAATAAAAAGACTATAAATATCTAATATTGGTTGAAGTGAAAATTTTGCTTCAAGGTGAATAATCCTTTGCTCTCTTAAATAGTTTTAAGTATCTGCCTCATGAGGTTAGAAATTTTTAAATTCAACACACTGACCTATCTGTAAAAATGCTAGGGAAAGAGAAAATTTAAAATTGTGGGTTGTGGGGGTTTACTGTGTATCAGAGAAAGCAAACTTGTGAAAATTGTGTAGAGTGTGAAGGAAACCCAAAGGAAGTGACACTATGGGAGTTTTAATTCACTGTACAACTCATCATGGTACAAACTGGAGGCATTATTTCAATAATTCCTCAGAGACTAGGAAAGTGCAGGTGTCCAGGATCTTGTGTTTCCTGAAAGAAACAAACAAACTTACTAATTTGCTAGGGACGCTTCCTATTCATATAAGTTGACTAACGCTGACAATGATGATTAGCATTACCAGTCCTTAAACTGTGTCATTACAATAATAACAAAGACATTTTAAAACCAAGCCATGATTAGTTACACTGGATTTGACTTTGTTTCTAGCAAAGTCAGTGGTAGAAATCCGTAATTTTACCATGAAAGATCAGACGTACTGTAAGCAGTATTCACTCTAGTCACAAGTGGACACATCTGCATAGTACAAAGAACTTAGAAGAACAATATCACTTTGCTTTCTTATCTGCATAAAGGCATAAATATTGCTTATTACTCCTGTCCTCTCAAAACTCATTAATGTTGAAGAATAAGGCTTATTCTTATCAGGGTTGTCCTTCATTTTCACTCGCGAAATGAATCCCAACCAGTGCTCTGCAATGCTATTATCCTCAGCAGGCCATAAAAAATTTTAGGCACAGAAAAGAAGTAGGATTCAAGTATTCCAATACATCTATTTTGTCAGTCTTTCAGATTAGGGGATCATAAAGAACTCAACTTCTGTTTACTCCTGACTTCGGAAAGATGAGACTATCTCTCTGTTCACTAGGCTCTAGTAAACTCATTCATTTGTTTTCATGCTAGTATTGGGGCATTATTTGGCTTGCAGTAAGGACTTGCAACTTGTGTCAGTATTTTGCATCTCTGTTATAATGAATAATAATATTTAATCTACAAAAAAAAATTTCATTTTACAAAAATGAGTACCTAAAATCCTATCAGAATTTAGAGAAAACAATTTATTAAATAAGAGATAAAAGATAAAGATATTAGTTTTGGCCATCTGCTATAGACTCTAGAATACTGTAGAGAAATAAATAAAATACAAGAATATTAAAAAGCCCATGCTGGATTATTCCTACCCATTGTGCAAGCTGTTTTCATCCACATATCAATTTCAGAGGAATTGAGGGTACCCATCACATCAAAAAAGAGCACTAAGTTCTGAAGTTAGAACTCATCAACTCAAACCTAAATGAGTTTTTTGACAAGTGAAATTTCTAAACACCACTTTCTATTCCATTCCCTTTCTTGAGATACCTGCCTCTTTTTTTTGTCTCATCTTGATCGCTACTAATGTGACACTGAGGTATAACTAGCTTGTTTGCAGCTAATAATTCCCACCACAGTAACAGCCTCACTTTTACTTTCTAGTGGAAAAAGTATCAGATGTAGCAGCCTGTGATAAGGCTCTTCCTATGCCTTCTGTGTAGCATTGACCAGACTGCTTTTACACTGCATTAGAGACATTTACAAGTGAAGAAAAAAATCATGTGTTTCCACATATTTCTGAAGAACTTCTTCTGTATAAATGGAATCTCACAGAACAGTTCCCATTTCATAAAGGAGCTCATCATGTTCCTTTTTAGATCTTCTATTTGATTATATTTTCTGATAGTTCACCTCTGAACTGTTTAAGTATACACCTTTGCCACAACCAGCAATCAGCTTTAGAAAAAACCAAATCTGCATACAAGTAGTTTTTAAGCTTTGTTTACTTACCTGCAATGAACAGAAATTGGTCCATCCTGACCAAATTGCTCTTTTGTTTTATGCACTTGGCCTATGAAGTCAATAAATCCTTCTCCAGACTTTGGCACTCCTTGTTCTGGCCAGTCAGTGAACTGGAACTGCCTCACTGTTCGAGACTGACCATCCTTTAACGAAAGACACAAACGATGTATCACAAAAGCATGTTGCTGTGGCTTAAAGTTGGTCAGCCAATAATCATAAAGACAATCACAAAGTAAGGATGTTGAGAGGAGCTGGGGAATGGCTAAGATCACATTTATGAAAACTCTTTCAACTGCAGTACTGGCCAAAGCTTTTACATTGGCCTGGAAGTGTTGTTTCATTAACAATATTGCATGGATTCTCTTCCACACTGCATAGAAGAGTTGTCTGGCATTCTGATGGTGTAAAAAGGGTGTCTGAGCCCAAAGGCACAACAACCCCACTGGGGTATATGGCTTTTTTGGTATGTTATGTTTTGAATCCTGTGGACTACAAATTCCTTTATAGACAGATCAGGTAGAATAAGGTAATCTAATCTGACTTTCCACTTCTGAGATATGCTCATCTACTTCACGGCAGGAATATCCTTACTGATAAGACTTGTTTAGTCATTGCCCTCCTTGCAGATGTTATCTTTAATAGTAAGCTGTTTTCTATGAGGTCAACACTTTTCCTGGAAGAAGATGGATCAACAAGCCAGTTGTTTAACGAGTTTCCCTTCGATAATGGTTCATTTAACTAATTAGCAGCTTGGAGTTAGTCAAAATTGAGAGAAAGGGCTTCCTTTCTCAAAGCAAGCCATCTGAAGCTCTTCAATCCCTGTGGTTAGGAATACTAAGAGCATTTCTTTAAAGCGCAGAATACTGGATCATGGTTATTTTTATAATGAAGCCACTGGAATTACTAAATGACAACTTCTGTTATATGCCTATTTCATGTGTAAAAAGTCAGGACACATAAAAAATGCAATACAAATGGATAAAGCAAATTTGTTCTGCATTTTCAAGCATTGTGCTTGATGATTTTGACACTGTCAATCTGCACAGCTGAAATGTTCAAAATCATGGCAATATGAGCTACTGATGTTAACTGGTGCCTCTAGACATCATGTTTCCTAAGCACCCACCCTGCCATGTCTTCAAAATGGTCTTCTATTAAGCGAAACTCATGAAAAATTGAAATTTCTTCTAAGTAAAACTCATGAAAAATTCAAATTACTACTAGAAATTCCCCTCAAAAAGCAGCAAGTTATGCTGGAGGAAAGAACAATCTTTCTCTCTTTTTCCTTCTTCCATGAGCACTCAGCTGTTACAGACCTTTGAAATGATACAGAAATGATTTTAACTATAACCAAAGGAAAACAGAAAAAACGGTATGTGTACCAACAAGTACTCTGTGAGAGGACACACATACTGTCTACTTCCACTAGACCACTGTGACAATTTAGTAGACCGTATCTATGAAATGCTTTTCGCCACTTAAAACAAATATGTAATGTTTTGAAAATTGAAATCACCCAATTTGATTTCTTGTGGGCATCAACACAAAGACCTAAATGTTTCCTTCCAAAATGGTATTTTGTTAATACAAATAGCTCTGATAATAGTCTCTGTAATCCCATTTTCCCCCAAGAAGACATAATGAAATTGCATCCTCCAGATAGCCTTAGGCACATGATATAAATTCATCAAGAAGACACAACTATAGGTTGATTCCCTTCTAAATAACCTTCCATTCTTCTAAAGTAAATGAAGAAAACCTGAAATCTGACTTACTTGCAACATGTTGTTAAAGAGATGGAAACTCTTCAGCAATTTCTGACTCTGATAGGACTTACACTAAAATAACAGTAACTTTTTCCAGGTAGAAAAAGTAAGAAAGACACTACTTTACGTAAGTCCAGTCTGTCATTGGAAAGTTCACACCTTTCTGTGTGATAAATAAATCTAATGGTAAATATTTCTTTTTTGGTGTGTATATATCACCTGTTTTAGTATGTTTCATCACTTCGGTAACTCAGTATTCCAATGCAAGTCTGTGAAATGTCAATGACCTCTCTTATTTAATGTTATTTAATGAGCAGAGGAGTAAAGTTACTTAGTCTACATTAGACTAGCATTAGAGCATATTGGGAACTGAGCTGCAATTTCTTACAGTTCCCTCGCTACTGACTCTATAAACAGTGCTGATTTCTTTTAATGAGATTCTTACCAAAAGCAGTCCAGATACAAATGCCAAATTTTATTAAAATCTTTACTTTCAAATACTGTGACAGTTTGCACAGTTAGTTATCAAAATAAGTACTTTCAGATCCCTATGTGGCACAGAGGGCTTTTAATGTATCATCCTGTATATTGGCTGACCGTTTGGATTTCTTCTTCCTTCTCACAAGGGATATTCAATTGTCTTTTGATTAGGCTGTAGAATTTGTAATACTCTCTTACAGCCATCACTAATAGTTTAGCCTTAAATAAGACTGGCCCAACATATTGACCTCTTGAGTTTCCAGAGAAAGTGAGAACAAAGCAGTCAGAAGCAATAACTTGAAACAGTTACAGAGGTCAATTTCACCGTGCGACAATTCACAGTTCAGTTTCAGAAGTAACAGATAGTTACCCACCAGACACTTGCTGCTGGCATGTACAAAGGTACAGTGCCTCATTTTTTGTCCCTGTGGAATAACTGGGCATCTTGGCTCCGCCAGAGCATAGATGGTATGTAACAGTATGGATAGATTTGGAGATGAGAGAGAGAGAGGATGTTCGCAATCACTCCAGCATTTACTCTTCTTTGAATGCAACAATTCAGTTAAATGATCTCAAATACTGGGTGTGACAGCCACAAAGCCTAACAAGAGGAAAACTACAATGTACATTTTGGTAAGTATTTCCCACTTCCTCCAGTAAATTTGGAAGGAGCTATAGTTTTCCAGCATAACTAGAAAATTTAAGATGGCGCTGTTGAACACTGATAAGATTAACAAAATTTGGACCTTCAAGAAAAGAGATTTTTAAAATTTGAGAAGCAACAATATATGGTAGATAGTAAAATGTCACAACAGGACTGTCAATGTGCTTGATGCTTTTTAAAAGAGGTTTATTAATATCATGTCAAATAAAATTAATTCTGGAAAATCTAATAATTTAATTATTTGACCCTTTTATACTGATTTGATAGCTGTAGGTAAGCAGACTTTCTTAAAAATCCTACTTCAATATAAACTTTTGAAATATTTTTTTTTAAATATAAAATGTTTAGAGACACATCAGTTACAGCTATGGCTTTTTGTTATAACTGTGATTTTTGTGATCGGAGCTTTGTGAACTATGTCACATAACTGCTCTTCCAACTTGAGATAGATTTTTAATAGAAAATCAATGAAAATGATCAGCATAGTTGCAGTGAAATTGGCTTTGACTACCTCTGCTTACAAGTGTGTTTAAAGACTGATGCTAGGAGCCTGTTCTCCACTTACCTTAAGCACAAATAGGTTAGAGAAGCTATGAGTCATATGATCCCTACTACTTGTCAAATAGAATGAAAATCAGATCCAATGTATTTACAGTTTCTTTACAAAAACCCACACCTAAATCTCATTTGCCAAACAAAAGGTTCATATGCTGACTTGATAGTAACAATACTATCCAATTTCACATGAAGTTCACACTAAAAGCAGTAATGTAGCTAACTAGGAGGAAGTCTAGTATTTTGGATGCTGACAGGCAACTCTGAGTAGCCACTCATGTTATTCCTGGACAGTACATCCTGCTGTTTTGCCTGAACAAGTATTATTCCACAGTGCCTACAGAAACAGGTGCTGACAGTCTGTTTTCCTGCCATGCAGACTGAAGTGCTAGAAATCAAGTCCGAGAAATGCCAAATATATATTAAAAGTTGATGTATGTTTAATCTTATATGAGTGCTCAGTTTTGGAGTCAGGAATTCAGATAAGAAATGCAGTATGAAAATGAGGATGCTAAGGTCACAGCTGCATGTATCCACTCCGCAGATATACTAGAGCTGAAAATATGCTATATGAAAAATCAAATTATAATGTGCAAAGCTTGTCCAGCTTTTCTTATGAATGTCATTTGCTCTGCAGTTTTAAAATCTCAATGTATTAACCTTCATACTCGCTCAGCCTCAAGGGTGGTGCAAAACAACAAAACAACACCGTAAGTGGCAAAAATTGTACCCAATATTGATCAAGGGGAAAAAGAGGAAAAAGGTCCTCAAATAATCTAATGTATTTTGGCACAAATATTTCAGAACTGTAAAATTGTGCTGCCCAGATGCTAGATCTGAATGAAGTAAATTTTTTCTACAGAAAGACCCCATTTATTTAAAAATAATCTTCTTTTTTTCCATTTGCTTTTTTATTATTGCTTGTAGAAAGTATATCTCCAGGGTTTTCTTAATAATAATAAAAATTTTAAAAACTCCAAACATAGAAAAAGAAAGACATAGACATTTTCTTTTAAACTTATGGGAACAAGTGTAATGCTGTGTTGACTTACCCTTGCATCTGTAACCTTGAATTCCCTCAGAATATACTGTGGCATGTTGTACTCTGCCATTGGATCTACCACAAAATACTGATATCTGGCTGAGCGCTCCGCAGGCCAGTACTGGTGGCATTTTTCCTACAAAATAACAAAATAAAATACATTTCCTATTACTTGAGAGCACTACCATAAACTGGTATAAACCCTTTTTTACTCAGCTGAGTGTTATACTTATGGAAAGTGCCAATAGTGACAGGACCATGAGCTGCTTGTGTCGGTGTAAACATTAAATTCAAAAATTATCTTTAATACTGCATTGCAAAGGTTTTCTCACTAGTCGCCGTATATCTGAACTTCCCTATACTTCTGCTCAGTTTTATTATCTATCAGTGACAAGAGCTATCCCTAGCCTAATTTTCAGTGGTGAATTTTTATCTCAATTTAAATTCTGATACTATCTTCAGTTTTCTTCCTTTTTCCTTGTTGGAGCAAGTCCCCCCAGCCTCAGTCACAATTCTATCTCTGCATCCTAGCCATGTCCTGAACAATCTCTATTCTCTCAGACACATGGCCTAACTCAGATTTCACTTATCAGATGCCAGCTTTCTCTTGACGTAATGCTGTCCAGATAGTAGACTGCTTCATTCTTTCCAGTAGACAGAGTATCAACGAAATGAGTGTAGAACTGTAAACTAGGGGCTGAAACTTTAAGGTGCAGGACAGAACACATAGAAGACATTCAGATCTCAAAAATGCCACGCTTTCTTTCAACATTTTTACAAGGAGATGCTGCAAAAGTGAAGTTTCCAAATAAGAGATCTTTCTTTTTCAATAGACAGCAGTGCTCGCTCCACACGCTTTGGAACATCAGCACGCAAACCCACTTGCTGAATCTCAGCGTGCCCCGCAAAAACATGCCATGTCTAGTTTGTCCATTGCAACACATCAACAGATTGGAAAATCTAACACCTAGTGACCAGGAAGGCCACTCCTATTTCAGCAGGAGAAGGAACCAAAGTTCTTATCTTTAGATATTCCTAAAAATGAAGTATTTTAATAAAAAGAGCTGCTGTTACCAACATTTTAGTAAAGGAATATTAGAGCAGTACTTACTCTGCCCATTTCTCGTAGCTTAGTGAGCATGACCACAATTGTAGAATTATGCTCCCAGAGCATTCTCCAAAAATCTTCAGTTGTTTCTGCTAAAGGACCCTGTGTAGCTATGTAAGCTTTTTGTTGTCTATGTAAAAAAAAAAAAAAACTAAATTAGGAATAATATTTTAATCAAAAAATGAATTTATACTCATGTTCTCTGTTTATATGTAAACATTGTCTAGAGGGAAAATGTATATACTAGTAATAATGAGCACATTTAAATCTTATTATGATTGTTTAATCAAACTATGGCTTTTTATTTTTAGAACTTTGAGAGGAAAATTACTCTGTTAATATTATGATGTATGACTTTATCATTATTATTTAAATTTTAATGCAACTCTAATTGCTCAATTTTTTGTGCTGTAAAAAGCACTTAAGAAACACTTAGTTGTGCTGGTTCATTTTATAGAAATAACTGTCTAACAATCTATTAAGTTTAGGAATTATAGCATCAAGCAGTTTCTTTATTAACTTCTCTTCAACAGTCTGATGCCTCCAGCAAAAGTAAGGCAGGAAGAAAATTTAGGAAAGGAGTTTGTATTTCCAGGCCCTAATATCCTACCAGTGGAAGCTACCACCAAACTGTTAAAAGACTGGATCAGCACCTTTATAAGATGATGACCAGTTTGTGTTGTTGCTTCTCCCAAGCAACAAAAACACCTTTGCGGGTGATAGTGGAGGTGAAGTTTATTTTCAATTATGAGCGGAGGCTCATAAAATTATCTCTGGGATATGGATACGCAGGCACACCTAAACTGACTTAGGCAAACTATACCATTTCCCTTTCATGCCTTTTTCAACCAGCTACTTAAGTCAGCTGAGGGCATATTGCTCCATGTTGTCATGAAGATGCTGGTAGGCTGCCCATCTGTTTACATACAAAAGGCTTTTGGTGGTTAGGTCAAGTCTTAGTCAGTGCTCCAAGATCATAGATTATCACCTTGACACACAGAGTGTATCTTCTGTATCATATTTCTATATATCCTTTTAACTGTGAAGAAATAGGGAGCCAAATCATGACCATGCTTAAAATCTCATTAACTTTCAGCATGTAAAGCATACTGAGAACTCTGAGTGGTTTAAAGACAGGTAAAAATATAATGTTTAAGATTCTATGTAGTTTACAAATTTTTTTTATATTATATGGTGAAAAAATACAAACCCTTTATTAAAATAGAAAAACCACCCAATCAAACATGCCCTAAACAGATAATAAAACCTAGATTTCAAAAATAAGTCTTGCTATTTTCAATGTACTTACATAAACAATTTTGTAAACTTTTAAAGCAGCACAGATAACAACACATCACTATTTGTACCTGTATCCATCAATGAAACTGGCATTAATATAATCAGAGCCTTCTACTCCTCGGATAGGCTGCAAGCATACCCTTGTGGACTCATATGGCATAATATTGACAAGGCGATTTTTGAATTTATTACATGGAAGATTGGCACTGATGAATCTTGAAGTGTGAGCCTTAGAGCTAGCAAGACGCTGTTGAAAAATTAAAATAGTTAAGGCCAGGTATAACATAAATAAGTGACACTATCAGGTTTTATAATCTCTGCTCAGTATCCATTAATGAATAATTTCAATTTCAGATGCTTACTTTTCCCTATTCTATTGCATTAGCCAAATATTTGTAAAACGTCTTTTAACACCTTATAAAAGTACAATGTCTGCTTCGTTAGTGCATTTGGACAAATTCCAGTATTAAACCACTTCACAAACACATATTTCAAGATATAATAACAACAATAAAGGAACAGCATGGTTAAATCACCCTCACCGAATGGTTTTTGTCCAGACACCCACTGAGAATAGAATTGTACTTTTTAGAAAGAGCCATCTTCCTAATTTAAGAATTTATTCTTATGGTGTCTTTTATCTTTTGATTACTGGAAACAACCGGTGGAGAACAGAGCAGCTTTAGTGTTACACCATTTGGTTTTGGTTACCCACAACATAAAATCCCAGTACCTTAAATTCCAGTTCCATTCCTGCGACATTCTCTCCTGTTTCTATCTGTGTCAGCTTCTGGATATATGCATACAGGTTTCTGGCTGGCACTTCGGTATTTCCACATGTCACTGCTTCCAGCAGCGCATCATGGATAAAGATGTATTGGTCCTCAGTTTGAACCATGTAATTCCTCTGTGCTCTCATTAGAGTTACGTGGCCATAAATATCTACAGTCTTTTCATGCTTTATTCTCTCTAACATGGCATCTATCACAATGAAACAGCCAGTCCTGCCGACTCCAGCACTAAAAGAAATGAACACAGGAGAGAAAACATGGACTGTTTCATTCACTGTGCTTACTTTTACGTCATTCAAGTTTCAAAGTTTTCTAATGCTGATTTGAACAGCACATCTTTCTGAATATGAACATCAGCTTTTATGAAAGAGGTTGGTGCCCTGAAATAAGTAAGCTCCTTAAACATCCATTACAAGCAATTGAGAACACAGAATGCATTTATATGAGATCTTTGCATCTTGCATTTTCAGGTGCGACTATAACAGAAATAGAACACCTTGCAACATGTTCTCAAAATATATGTTCTTAAAAATGGAAATTACCAGAGATGATGAATCCTCTAAGAAGTCAAGCTTTATTTGTAGCATGATTTCTAAGTCATTAAACATGCTGTTGTTCCTGTTCTCTTTACAGAGGTAAATTTATAGGTATAATTATACAGAAAATGAGTCTTACATATTCCTACCATACTTTGGTGGTAAACTTTCCACCCCTCTCCCAACTCTGCTGATGGGGCTTCTATTGACACAGTTTGTTCTGTCTTCTGCTGTTTCAGTTGGCTAGGACATACTGTTAGTCTTTGCAATGCAGACCCATGACTAGATAGCTGTGCTAGCTGTAGGCTGGGGAAAATCCAACTGTTTGGACACCAACTGTACTGAATCAAATCAGGCCATCTTTTTGCAGCCATGTGTATGATTGAACTTTATGAAGTTTTGTTTCAACTATTTGCACACATGTAGCTAAACAAAGCTAAAGTGTAAAATGGTTTTGTACATCATTTTTCTGTCCAGGATCACATCATGCCTGTAAGAACAAATGATAGTTTCAGGCCTTCTAAATGCTTAACTTTTTTCAGTTAGTGACATGAAATTAAGTACACAGTATAGTAAGTAACAGTTCAAAAACTCTCAAGACACTGAGAATAGCTAAGTGAAGAATATTTAAGAACCCCATAAACTGCAATTTTTTGAATATAAATAGAAAGAAAGAAAAATAATTATAACCCAGCTTCTAGAGGACAATTATATAAAAGCCAAACCTTTGCACAGTTCCTATATTTTCCTGAGATATTAGCTATCTTAAGTCCGTCCTGAAATCTACAAGCAGGGTCAAACATTTATTTCCTGCATGACACCTTAAGAATCTTTGCCAATTACCAGCAACCTGAATTTACTTATAACCAAATCAGAAGGAAGTATAGAAGAAATATATTTTATCTCACATGAGGTAAGTCTTCTTTCTAAGACTGCATATTTACAAATTGTTAATCACGCATTCTTGCCATGGATTACTCCTCCAAGTAGGAGACCCCCTTCAAACAGCTGAGGACTTCTGCTAACAGACCAAATGCATCAATCTCAGCTTTCTTAGATGCCACTCTGACAAGAATTAATCAATATTCCGAGTTTAGGAAAATCTAGCAATCAGTGATATTCATCGGGGGGAGTTGTAAAGAAGGAAAAATAAAGAGAAAGAAAATGATGGCTATCCTAGCTAAATTGTAGTTCATTTACCTTGTATAATAAAAGCTCTGCATTCCAGGAAAACCTGTCGACATTAACGTTGCTAAAAATCATGGAGAAAACCTCAAAAAGCTGTCTCACTATTGCAATTTTCTTTGTTTTTTTTTTGTTCTTGTAATGGCAATGAAATCAACAGAAGTAGCAAACATTTGTGTGTCAAGACTGGTTTATATCAAATTTTAAACCATTCCTTCAAGGATTACTCTTCATATTCAGTTTTTATCAGTTTAACAAGTGTGGGCCAGGTGAGAAATATGAAAGCTTGGCAGTACAGATTTTCTCAGTAATCTAGAATACGGTTCTTTTTCCCATAATGTATTAATGAATTGCTGTTCCAACACCATGTTTATAATTGGATATACCATTTTTCAGATCAAACATCAAAAAGTTCACTGGTAACTGCAGACCACAACTGTAAAATCCCAAGCCAGTTAAAAGTTTGCACCTTCAGCTGAAATGAGTAATTTTCAGTTCTTCTTTTCATGTCTTTTATTATCATTTACATATTTATTTTTTCCATGAGCAAACTCAGAGACGAATATTTATTAGCATACTCTAGCACAGAGGATACTTGCTAGTCTACAGATTTATGCGGAAGTTGTGAATATCATACCAGCAGATCCAAACACATCTTTATGCACTGATTTCATGGTAAGGATGGAAGGACTGACACAATTTATGGAGGCATTTGGCTTCACTGGGTTCCTGATACACTCCTCTCTGGATCATTTAATCATTATCATTTTATCATTATCATTTTATTATTTAAGTCCTTTAAGATGTTCGGTACATTCTAATTCTGCCCGTTAAAAATGAGCCATGTGTCTACCAAACTACTCTTTTCAATTTCCACATAAAAATGGAACCAATGTTATGAAGATTTTAACTTAATTCCTCTTTGAAACATGCCCTTCTGCCCCCAATACCTTCTAACTCCAAACTCCAACAGTTTATTATATAAAATAAGAAAGTATCCCATCCTAATTTTTTATCCCATTTCTCTTTCTCTTCTGCTATCAGACAGCCTTCCTGATATGGTATGATACACTGCTAGGAAGCCATACGTTTTGAATCGTCACTAATAAACCACTGAAATATAAAAAAAATTCCCTGTATTTTGTCTGCTCACCATGCTAATTCACCTAATAATTTCACAAATTATTTCTATCTTTGTTATCGACTTTCTTGCCCTTTTGATTTGCATTTTCTGATGTTACTGTCAAACTTAGAATTTTTAAAAAAATTCTTTCAGCTAGTGAAAGATACTATTACACTTTCAAGCTGAAAACCTAAGATATCTGTTAAATAGACATGCCTACTAGAAAACTGTAACTGGTTCAAATATTGTAATTTACAGTATTATAACATTTGTTTTCAGTTTCTAAAAACATGACCGACTCAGTCCCATGAGCTGAAACATGCTTAATGTCCTGTGATGCAATACAGCTACAATAGCTACAATTCAAAAAAGGAAAATGAAGAGGCATAAGGGGGACATTCTGAATTCAAATCACTGTATGGATGTGTTAAAGGTTGGCTTTTGTGATTAATTTGTAGCTGTTTAAATGATGACCCTTTACTGATACTTCAGTGATTTGGCAAAGGAAGGCAGTGTAATTACCAGTATTCACAGATCATTTAATTGGAAGCAAAGACAGTAAAATATGGACCAAAAATCATGTAGGACATTTTTGACTCATATCAGGGGAAAATTTTATTGAATATTACCGTTTCAGATTGAATGAAGCTTGCATTTATGAACTGAAAGTACATGAAATTGCTTGTGAGATGGGAAATATATAAAAAGGTCTGGATTTTATTGAGGAACTTCATATGATTCATTAGACTCCAATCCCACAGAAATTCTATAGTAGTTCTGACAAGAGCAATATTTAGATTATTTTCCCATTTTGCCGTTAGGAAATTAGAACAGAGTAGAAAATCACCCCTCTGTCCAGGAAGCAGCAAAAAAAGCCCCTTATGAAACCACTGAACATCCTTTTGAAAAGAAACGTCTGATCAAAATAACATAAAGACCTTGTGCAAAGACACAAATTGAAATTTCATTTTAGAAGAGATACTGGACTGCTTCAAGAATTATATACTAGCTTATACGAGACCTTTGAGAATTTATCTGCAAGATAAATAGGATACCAGACAGCAAGGATGGTATACAGCACTTTCTTAGGTGCAGTGCTTTACCAAATGGAACACTTTACTGACTGAATTTTCTCCATCCCTAGGCTATGCATGGAGGGAATCATATTTATCACTAAAGTGACATAAAATGTCTGAAAAAGAACATGGAATAAAAAAAATCAGAAAACAGAATATTTTGCTACAAGCAGATAAATCTCAGTCTAGAACTCTCCCTAGTTTTCATAGGTAGTGGACAAAAGCATGAGAGGGTCACAACCCAAAAGTCAGCCTTATATCTTTCTTCCTTTAATAAGAGGAAGCTTTAATAAGAGGAGCTTTAATAAGATTTTTCCTTTCAGTCTGTACATTCTCAGAATTCTAGTACTACCATAAATTCTTCAAACATAACTGTCCCAGATTTAAGCCCATATTTTTTTTGTCATATGCAACTGTAAAAGTGTAATAATGTTCAGGAAGCAAATTTCTTCTCACCTAATCCCACGTACAGCTCTGGAGAGATCAACGACAAGAAGCTGTCTTACAAAATAGTAACTTGAACACAACAAACAAACTCTCAAATATTAAAACACACAGAATCAAAACTCCCAAAAATTTCTCTAACAAATCCCATGTAAAGGGAATAACTGTTCATCAAAATAATTTTAAAAGCTGAGTTTTCCATGCAGGCCAAAAATGTAGCATTAGTAATGTTCAACAAACCTTCAAACAATGACATTCCATTACAGCACTTCAAATCCTCACACCAGACACAAATTAATGTTACACAGAGGAGATGAAAAGAAAATGACTATTCATTCTTTACTTGCCAAAGAAGAAATTAGGATCGTGAAATGAAATAATGAGAATTTCAAACAAACAGGAAGTAATTTTTAAAGTAGTACATAATTAAATCGTGAATGCATTGTTACAGAATACCATGTATGACAAAAAGAAATTCAGAGAGGAAAGGATCAGTTAAGGATATTAACCAATGTTACAGACACAACTTCCCCTACAGAAATCCTTTTATTAAATTTCGCTGGAATTTGGACAGGGACTCTGAAAAATAACATTCTAGACATGTCCTGGGAGAGAAACTGAAATGCAGTGTCTAAATCTGGTCTCATGGTCCTACATAGTTATAAAAGGCATAAGCATTCAATTTCCCAATTGTAAATCAGGTCATCTTAGAATTCCTCTTTTGAATCAACACTTCAGCCTCCAGGTATCTGACACCTTTAGGAATTATAGCATTGAAAAGGCACACCATTAATTTTGATACTTTCTTCTTCTTTCTTAAAAGGGACAAATTATCATAACTCTTCTACCTGCTTCTTTCCTGAAATCATGAATTGCTGGTGAAAAAAGTCTCTTATTGTTCTGCTTGTGAGATGGAATAGAAGAAATTATACATAACTGAAAAGTTCATTGACCTTATTTCATACCACTTATTTTTCTTATCATGGTTTCCCTTCAGAAATGATTGTTGATTCTATATAACAATACATGCCATAATCCTGCTTTTCATAGAGGATTTTTACATATACACCTTACTTTATCACTATGTTATCTGATTTCTTCAATTGCCCAGACATATAAAGAAAATAAATTAAAATAAACTTCATTCCTCTGTACTGTATTATCTGTGTACAAGGATTTACTATGATTTTTTATTTCAAAATTAATTCAGTTCTCAGATATTCTCCTTATTATTTTCCTACTTCTCTAAATACAATCTTATATATGCAATGTACTGAATTCCATAATCATCATCAAAGAGTACCAATCCTAAATATATCTTCTCTGTGATATTTGTTGAGTTTCAGTGTATACTTTACATTTTTTGTACTGTACAATGCATCCACAAAGCCTTTTTGACATCATGTACTCCACCAAAAAAAGAATGAGCTAAAATTTACTGAAATAGAGTTTAGAAAAAGAAAGTATTTTAAGGTTAATTTTAAAAGCACATCTTACTTTGACTTGTTACCTTCAATTAAAGATAGATCTATGCCTCAGCAGCTGTAGTAAATACAGAAAATGGTACTTCTGGGTAATTTAGCAGAGGAAGTACACTGCGATCCTATCGTCAACAAATAAAAGTGAAGATTACAGCACAGCAGAGAAGTCAATGAACAGAAATTATGCTGCTTGCTGCTAACAACTATTTGTTGCTTTCTCTGCAGTTCAACTTGCTTTGCATTCTCAGGGTGGAACGTTTTGAGAAGTTGCTTCATACTTTTGAATATTTCTTTCTGTGCTTTGATTACATTTTCATGGAGAAGTGCTTTAAGCCTATCAGTGTGAGTAACGGAAGGTGAACTGATGCTCTCTGATAATGAATTAAAGAATGTGGGAGGAAATGTGTTCTGTAGTACTGGATAACTGGAACATCTTGAAAGTACTTGCTCGCCATTAAGATTCTGATTCCAAGTTTCAGAGTCCTCTGGACACTTCCCTGATTCTAGGTGTTTGTATTCCTATTCTTATTTTGGCCAACAACTGTTTCTTTTCTTAACAGCATCTGCTCTCGGGATTTCTTCTGTTTGGGTTTTAGACTGATGGAGCAGTGGTGAAGTCTGAGGTTGTCATCCAGACACAGGACTTCATTTGGTAAGTAAAAAGTAAAAGGAAGACGTATCACCAGGACTCCTCAGTCCACACCAGATTGTTTTTTCAGTACCAATCACAGTTCAAAGCCCTACATGAATCTGCCCACAAATCTTTTTTAAAAATCTTTTCTCACTCCCCTGCTCCCCCTTCCCCTACTCTGAAAACTTGGAAATAACCAGTAAATTACTCCTGAACCTTGAAGCTGATACGACTTTGGTAGTGGTCCTATTGTTTTGGATCTCCACCTCAGAATGTCTCTTCCTTTTCAATCGAAAACTGATATACCTAGAGGATACACTAAGAGGATGAGACAAACATGAAGTTGCCATCTCTATATTTGGTTTAAACTGAAAGGGCTGCAATACAGTATTAATGCAGTGAGGTGCTACACAGTAGAAAATTGAGTTTAAAAAACCCCTGAGGCTTCTCTGAGGAGCTCATATGAAAGCTAGCCCTGTTTTTTTACACCAAGTGGTGAAAAAAATAAACACCCTTTTTAATTTCTGACAATACTCCACTGACGGCTGAAGAGCTTGGATACTGGTACTCATTACAATGTTTCTTAACCTCTGCAATCTTTATACTGACATGAATTCTCTGTAACATAGAAAATCAGGTTGTGAAAGGTTAATACCACTAAGCATTTCACATTTCTTAATCACAACTTGTCATTTAGAGGTTAGACACTAATCTCTTCCCTTTTTTTCAGGATTTTGAACTTATGAGCAGAAATTGTGGAGTAGTTATAATGAAAATAATGGGAGTTTTAGTATAGAAGTTTCAAGATAGCTGTAAAATGAGCTTGGATATTATTATGACATTAAAAACTATTTTTAAAATTCTGGTGGCAAAAAAAATAGACATCACAATTCAGAATTCACTTGGAACAGCACTCATTGACAAAATCTGAAAGTAGGTGATGAGACCCTCAAGTAAGTCTATAAAAGTATGAAAAATGAAGAAAGATTAATATTCAGGGCAGAATACTGATTGGAAAGCCTCCATGAAAAGATAACAGGACTATTTTTAAAGCTGCATTTTACTTCTAGAGACACGGGGAGAGGATTTAAAGAGACTTTCATGCTGATTACTTTAGATAAAAATACAGCCTGTTCAAAGTTAGCCAAACATGCTGGGTAGCCAAGTTGATGCAGTGTGTTTCAGTATACTCTGTGTCTATGGATATTCTGGAATTTAATGTAGGTACAGCTGGGAAATCTCAGAGATACCCCTTTCCAGAATACAGCTATTGGGTTATAAAAATATTTTCACATTTCCTGCAGATGGCTGGATTCTTTTCTTCACTCATAATTTTAATTCAGAATTCATTATGGACAGCTGCTGGCTCTGATAGAACCTAATTGCTCTTTTACTAGACTCAGCTGCAAGCAGTCAGATTTCCTTTTCCTTTGTAGAGTATATTATATATAAACATGGGTGGGGAGAAAAATAACCAATTAACTAAATACATATGGATAAAATGACTCACTAAGAGTGCTGATCAAATAATGTATCAAACTACAGCTTAGGTCAAAGGAAATTACAGGCCTTGTAGGACATGATAATATATATATGGAAATAATTATCAGCACCACCATATTTGTAATTTGAGATAACACATGGAAAAGGCATTGCCTTTGTTAAAAAATCTTACAGACAATTATTACATTTTAATGAGGGGCAGGTTATTTCGCTGAGCAAAAAGTCATCAGTCTTCAGCAGACCTGCTCAATTGAAACCATTTGTTGGCCAAATCAAAGTCAGGCCTCAATATGTCCATTAGGCAACTTAGAAGAAAATGTGGCATAACCAGGGAACAATTTTTACTGCCTTACCTCTTATAAAAAAATATCTATTAAAAAAAATATCCCCAGGGAATAGTTACTGTTACTCAGGCTACCAAAAAAGGGTATGACACAAAATGAAGGAACAGAGACAGCCAGCAAAAATGTCAAGGGATGTGAGGACTCCCTTCCACCTCCCTCCACATGACAAATACTGGAATGGGTTAGAATATTTTGCTACTACAGTGTTCTATGATGGATGAACTCAAGGAAAAGTCGTAGACATGTAAAACATGAAACAGCATTAAATAACACATTCTTTAATCCTTTTGTCCAAAGACATTGAGTGAAATGAAGGGACACATATTTAAATTAGAAGTAAACAAGTATCTTCTAACGTAATGTGTGAAACAACTTAAACAAGGAAAAAGGTCAAAGATAGTAAATACCGCCTGTTAATTTCTTTAAAATGTGTGTACAATCATGAATATAAGCAAAAAAAGTATACACCAGTTTCTCTATGTAGCTAAAGGAATAAAGGGGAAAAGAATCAAAATCCTCATGAAGCAACTAGTCACTAACTGCTGCTGGAGAGGAAACTTTACGGAAATATTGTTGACACTGGAGTTTTGTACTTTACCCTGAAATTTCTGACATTTGCCATTGTCAGAGACAGGATACTGGCCTAGACAGAACACTGATTCTATCTAGTAATAGCATTCTCTATGTTCCTTTACAGATTTCTGACTGCTACCAGAAACAAATCTTACCCTATGCAGTCACAGCAGCTTTTTAGGATTTCAAAAGATAATCCAGCCCTGAGTCACACCAGTGGGGGGTATAATCTCCTGAACCACAAGCTAAGTGCCAACCAAATACGGCTTTATACACATATGACTGATTTAATCAAAGAGACCACAAGTAGGTGTTTTTCATTATTTGAACCTGCATGACGAAATATTGCTATTACTTGTTATTTATATGCTTTTGAATTTTAATAATGGTTCCAGTGCTCCTTTCTGAGTTTTAATGCTTATAAACAATGGAAGCATATACTTTACATACAGCAGCTTCATTCAGGCTTTAGAAAGGGCTTGTTTGCTGTGCAGAACTGGTCTCTAACTTGAAAGCGGATCAGCATCAGTTCGCTTGTGTCCGACACCTCAGGGAGGATTTCTAGATAACATAGCATAGTGTTTTCCTATTCTAACAAAAAAACTTCTCAAGGCCAATTTTAAAGGATCATCCACACTGTCACATTAACTATGGTATGGTAATTCTCGTCATGTTCATACTTCCAGGTTTTCATATGCGAGGACCTAAATTTAAGGAAAAAAATTAGAGACCTAAACTAGTAACACCCAGACTGCTGCTAAGTTGAAGAGGGATTGAGCTGGGGAATGGCATCTTTGCTATCAAGAGGATTCTAACTAGTGACACCCAAATTTGAAACAGAGGAAAGAAAATCCAGCACTTCCCATCCATCACTGGCTCTGTCAGCATTCAGATGGGGACGCTGCTCTTTGTCTGTATAATTGCATGAACATATCCCAGTAATTAGGTGAGTGCTCCTACACATTCAGCATAAAATACCAGGGTCTTCAACCGTAAAGTTTCTGGAATCTACATTTTCACAACCTTGAAAGTTTTTACGGGGAGAATAGGAAGGCAAATCAAAACTCCTGTATATTTGTGACATCTGTGACATCTCCTGTCCATGTCTGTAATGCCATACATTATAAAACTACCAAGGAGTGTCTTGCTATACCAATTTTTTCCATCTAGCCTTTATCAACTTTTCTTCTAGACTCTTTCTCTTTTTCCAGTAGATGCTGCAATTCCATCAGTTGACCAAGGACAGAGAAGCCACACAAAAATCTCTATATCAAGTGAATCCAGTTTCACTTTCTTAAACAGAGATAAAAAATCCAAGGCATAAACTCTGCAAGCCTTGGTATCATATCCTCTGTAATATACATGTTGAAATGAAATAACTTCTAAGAATAAAGGTATGTGTAGAAATGAAGTAACTCCCAGTCAGTTACTCTGATTGCATGATCTGAGTAGCTGAGACTATTAATAAATATTAAATACAAGGAAAAACATGGACATTAACTCATTGCTATATTTTTATATTAAGAGGAACTAAATATCCTAAGTAGGATCACCAAATATACACTTTTTCAAAATGAGATTCTAATAACAATCTTATCTCTCTCTGCTTTTTATTAGTGAACAATGACTATGAGAAAAAAATATTTGTGAGATGTACAGTGATCCAAAGCTAACAGCTGAAGACTAAAGTGTTACAGTGTTTTTGTACAGGCATGATACCCAGCATAGCTTAATATACAGTGGCAACTCAGTAACTTCTGGACAAATACATGTGGGTAAAGCAGAGAAAATTTAGAATATTTATGATATTAAAATACTTATCATACTAAAATATTTTCACTGTCTTTTCCTCTCTAGAGCTTTCAGCTGTCCAAAGAAGTTAGGAAGGGTCCTGGATTGAAGGGTTCTGGGAAGGGATGAGGAGGATTCTAGTATTTTTCAATCTTATTTGTGGTATTTCTGAATATGTACTGGGAAGGTTTTTTTCTCCACCGTGAAAAAGGATAGGCAGTCATCTGCAACCTACTCACTGAAAGGATTAAAAAATGAGCACTTGTAAGGCCGATGGCAAGAGAAGCAGTTCAAACGATACAGAAGAGAAATAAAACAATCTACTGGAAAATCATTGCCTTTGATAAATATATTTTTTTTCTTAAATGTTCTATTTTTTATTCACAAACACTGAACAAAATCAGCTAAGTATTCTACTTTAGGAAATAGAATATCATATGGTGTTTTGTTATTTTTTGAAAATTATCTTATTTTTCACTCTGCTAACTGGTTATGTTAGTGTCGTCAGACACAGATTTACTTGAAACAGTCACATTCCTCCACACATCCAAGTTATTCTGTTTGCAATAGCAGCATTAACAGTACCTGCCAAAGCCTGACAAAGTATCTTAGAGACATGCCCCTTGGTGCTGGTATTAAAAGAAAGATTCAAACGTATGGGATTGCACTAACATGTTAAGCTTTTAGGAAGTGTTAACTGAACCGATGACTGAAGTTTCTGTGATGTTTTGAAAACATAGTGGCATAAAATTCCAAACACCCTCCAGTGCTGGTTTATTGTGGTCTGATTAGCACCTGTTTGCCTGCACTAATCCAACTTCAAACAAAAACATGTGTTTTCCCTGCTATCATTAGACCACACATTACGGTCTCGCCAATGCAGAATCCTAGGGTTTAAGCATGCATTTTTCATTAAAGAAACAATTTTTTCTAGATCAGCCCTGCAAATTAGGGCAAGTCATACAGAGACACCAGTGGGATTGTGGTATTACCCAACTTTTGTGCATAGAGACTGAAAGGGTAGTCTTAAAAAAAACTGTAAATGAAAAAAAGCATCTATGTGCATCAACTATTTCAACCACCAAAGAAAAATCTTCAGAAAAATTACTCTAAATAAGCCAACTAAGATTTGAACACATGTGTAAAGTACCTACAAACAGGATGGCATTGTTAAATTTCATTTGTGGAATTTTTTTTTTTTTTATCCAGCTTTAATTTATCTGCTTTTCTCTTCCAAATCTCACACTGAGAATAAGGATCATGGAACACTTTAACTCAAGCTTGACTGAGGCTCTACTGAACTATCTTTCCTGGGAGATACAGACAGAAAACTTTATCTTCCTAACTGGGAGAAGAGTACAGTGACATTATACATTTAAGTTACTACAACTACACATTTTCATTGAGGTAGTCCTTCCAAAATATCTGATTACTTAAATTAAAAAATCTGCATTTAGATTAGGCCTTGATGTTTCCCTTGGTGCTCTATAATTCTTTTAGCAATAATCTATTCTTTTTTTCCCTTAAAAATAACATACCTGTGAATATATTTTAGCTACCCTTTCCACTTAAAAACCTGCCAACTTTTCTGCACAACTGCGCTAGTTTTGGCTGGGGTAGAATTTATTTTCTTCACATACTTCTTGCCTCTGTTCCAGTGTGTGGTGCAGCCCAAGGAAGTTGGAAGTGCATGGGAGGTTGGGAGGAGACACAGGTGACCCAAACTGACCAAAAGGGATATTCCAGACTATATGGCATCATGCTTAGTGTATAAAGTGGGGGGAAGAAGAAGGAAGGCGGGGAACATCTGGAGCAATGGCATTTGGCTTTCCAAGTCACTGTTACGTGTGATGGGGCCCTGCTCTCCTGGGGAAGGCTGAAGACCTGCCTGCCTGTGGGGAGCAGAGAATAAATGACTGAATTCCTTCTTGTGTATGCAGCTTTTGTTTTCCCTATTAAACTGCTTTTATCTCAACCTATGAGTTTTCCAGCTTTCACCCTTCTGATTCTCTCCCCAGTCCTGCTGGTATAGGAGTGAGTAAGCAGTTGTGTGGGTCTTGGCTGCTGGCTGAAGCTAAACCACAGCAACAAGTAAGGGCTTTGACTGGTTGAACGTACTTATTAAATTCTCAACATGTTTCTGACTTCTATATTAGATTCATAATCAATACTGTACAGGCAATCAAACTGTTATCAAAAGTAGATGCCTAAATGACATGTAAAGATGCCTGTTGCATATACATTAGTAATAAATAATTACTAATAGTTTTGGAAATTCTGATCATATAATTCTGTATTTCTTTGCTACCATCACAGAAAAATTATCAAAAATATTTCCATTTGCATATCTTTGACATACATTTATCAGAACTTGTCTTATCAAGCTTCGTAATGTAGAATGGTAATATGTACATTCTCAGTTAGTTTCACCAGTCAGAGCTATGCTTTCTTTTTCTGGTCACTGTTATGTGCATAGAGGGCATTCAAGTATCTACAGGGTGGGTTCTTCAGTTCTGAGGTGTTTTCAGCTCAGACTACTTCCCACACTGTAAATTATTAAAGAAATTCTTCACACATGCACAAACCTTTTCCTAGGAACAGGATATTAAACTAGCTTACCAACAAAGGAGGCTTTGATATAAACTGGTCTGGGGCCACTCGTGAAGTGGGTCTCCAGCTGCCTTGATTCTGTATTGGACGTTTAGCCCTATCCCAAAACCATGGAGCAAACTTGAAAAACCATTTAATCCCTTAATGTGAAACGGGCTGAAAGACAACTGCTGGTCAGTATTAAGGCAGATGGGTAGAAATGCATTAAGGAAAAGCTTGGGCTAAACCTTTCACTTGCAATACCTACCTATAAATACAAAATAAATAGGGGGTTACTCTGTAAGGATCAAAATACAGACAGCTGGCTCTTGTATTCCTCACCCACGCAGGGTGAGAAATAAATTCTCCCTGTACTTAGTGGCCTGAGAGCTTTTATTTTCAGTTTCTATGGTTTAAAAGTTTGCAGAAAAAGGCTTCCACAGATTCTTCAAGCCTACTCCTTCTTTTTATCAAACATATTTTGAAAGACAACTCCCATTCTGTTTATACTTCTATAATATGTGATTATTATAATTTCCTGAGCTCTGATAGTTTGGTAGGTACTGGAAGAAATATAAAAGAAGGTATTAATGACGTCTCAGATGGCTTAAAATTGCCACTGTGATTCCTGTGTTCCTTCTAGAAACTAAACTCAAATTACTCCTTCAATGAGATATCATTCAAAAGACTGCCTACCATAGGCAAAGGATATAAGATATATTGTATTGTTTGGCTCTAGTCAGAAAAGTCTTAACTACTTTTTAAATCTGGATGATGAAACGGGTGAATTTAATGAAAAGGGATTTAGGTAGTCCTGAACACAAAATGGGAGACAAGGACAGACAAGATACACAACAAGGACAAGAGGAATATTAAAAAGGCTGCAGAGGCAGACTAGGGGACAGCAAAGAACAAATGAAAAGCAAGAAGTTTGTCAAGAACAGAATATCACAGTGGGAAATAGCAACTAGTAGAGGGCAGTAAAAGGAGATGCTTGACAAAAATCAGTAGGAGAATGCTACCATTAGAATGACAATCTTGCTTCAGAGAAAATACTAAGAAAGGTAGGAACATATTTCATTAAATGGTTCAGCAGTGTCATATTAACAGTGAAATGAGTTTGAGAAACAATGGAATCAAAGGACACAAATAGAATATACCTATAGGGGACCACAGAATAAAGATCAGCCCAGACTTGGAGAGAAAAAAATTGATAAAAATGTGAAATAATTTATAATAAGCAAAGGAAAGACTGGAATGGAGAAACTTACAAAGTGAGCAACAGAGAAGAGGAGGAAAAAAAAAATGGAAAGCAGGTTCTAATTAAAAACTAGGTAATGTGCAGAGCTTGTACTTTAGTGTTTTAAATTATTTTTTTATGAGCTTGAAATGAAATGTTTGTGCATGTCCAGTACTTGAATTTCAAACCAAATGGGAAGAATTTTCATGTTGCTGCATGAAAGACATATCCTTCAGCCTAAAAATACTGCAGTGATGCTCTATATTTGTTCTTCTTTTGATTTTTTAAACCAATTTAATAACCATAGAATCATAGAATACCCTGAATTGGAAGGAACCCACAAGGATTATCGAAGTCTGACTCCTGGCCCTGCACAAGACAGCCCCAAGAAAATCATGTTGAATTCAAAATGATAAGGCAATATGTATCTCTGAATATAATATTGCTACAACATGCCTAAAGAGTGACACTCACATTAACATTACTATTGTGAGAAACACTTCTAGTAACTTCTTCTTAGTCTATCAGTTGGATCAGCACATTACATTGATGAGTTAATTAACACATTTATAAACTTTGGATTGTCCAGAACACTTGCTGCTAAATGTCCAGGCAGATAAAGTTTTTAATTACAGACACATAAACTTTTATATTTTTTGGAAACCTGGTTTCATTAATTCTGCTCATAGACAAATTGTTAGGAGTGGAATTTAAAAACCTTGCTAAAATAATAGGATATGTGAAAGTCAGTTTTTTAGAGGTTAGATTGCATGAAGTGACTGAAATCTTACTGTCTCAAGTAACTACACATAAGGCAATAAGCTTATGTATAGCAAATCATGTTTATTGCAGAGTATTGATAAAGAAATTAATAGGAATTCAGGAAAAAAAAGTCCCTCAGGCATCAAATCATACTACCTAACATGACCACCACTTTCAATGAAATCTGCATGAAAAACTAATGACAAAGAGAAAATAATGGCCATACTTCATCAGTACCACTGAGTGATAATAAGCAAAGCATTTTATTTCATCTTTTCCAATGACTAGCCATAAGAATTGATTTAATTTGCCTATTTTTGCATTGAGGTAATTTAGGCTATTATATTAACTTAAGAGCTTTCCCAGAGTGGGAAGATTAATTTCTTCTATTAAGTTTGGTTTTGATTTAGAATATAGCATCTTCACTGTTGAGCAACTTTGGAGGTATTGCTATATATGGATCAAGCTAATGAAGTTGTATCTGAGGAAATCTAAAATCCTAGACAATAATCACAGTGTTTTAAGACCCTGTAAATGCAAGTACAAAAAGATTCGGCTCCATTCAAGAAACACTCAGCAAATTTTATGAATATATTTCTGTTACTATTTATAATTATTCCACATTTTTAATCCTGGTGTTTCAATAAACATTAAATATCTGTGTTCCATGTTCTCTGGTATTTTGTAAACAGACTGTGCCTTTCAGCATTGAAGTTCTGCCGATTTTGTTTTCCTGTCGACTTTATTTTCCCGTCTTGTTTACAGGAGCCTCTTGCAACCACTTTAAAAGTATTGAAAGTACCAGATTCCATGGCTGGGTTATCAATACACTAAGAAGTCAGAACTAGACAGAGTGGTATGCTGTAATTACTATTCCTCAGGTTTTGGATGACAAAATCAAGACTGGTTTTCAAATATGCTACACAGTGATCAGTGTGTAGTAGCTCTCAGCCTTCTTAACTGAAGGTATTCCAACATGAAGTTCACATAACATAGTGATCTTAGGAACTTGCTTTGAAAGGGGTTACACAGCAAGCTATACAATATATGACAACGTAGCCCTGGAATGAGGGAATCCATCTCGGCATGTATTTCTATCTGAATTGGTACGTATGTTCTGATAATATCCTTATCAATAGGATTTTAAGGCTTTCTCAAAGATCTGTTTAGCAAATTCCAAAGAAGCCATGTCTCTTCCTCTTAATTTTTCTTAGTCCCAAAGCACTAAGAGCCACTGATATTTTTTTCTTCAGATTTTAATAATTCATACCTTACAATGCCTGAAGAGGTCTGCTACTTTGCAAAAAAGCACGGAGCACCCATTTCCTTGGAACTGGGTTTAGCTTGTTCCCCAGGTACATCCTTTGCATTTTCGGCTCCTCAAAGTCCTAAACTGAGGATTTAACCCTGAATACAGATATAGGTCTTACCTATTTTCAATAAAACTTTGAATTTATCTGTCTTAATTCTCATGTTTGCTACTTTCTCTCACAATATAAGTAAAAATTTCAAAAACTGTTTCATTGCTCAAAACACACTTTATTCAATAATTAGGCTCTTAAGCCAATACCATCCTCTTCCTTTTTCACGTCACATCCTGAATGCCACAAATACATTTGTATTTCACTCCACACATTCTCCCTGGAGATCTTTTGATGTTCTAAAATTAAATTAATTAATAAAATAATTCTAGCCTACCCAAGTTGGCAGTGCCATACTCAGGTCCTTGATTTGCAATGAAACCATCTTTTCTTTGACAGACTCAGAAGTCTATTTGAAGGAAAATTATACTTTCATCTGCAACAAAACAGAAAGCATTAACCTTGACATAACATGCTTTGAAGAAACTTCTGGGCTTACCTGCAATGCACAACCATAGGTCCAGCATCAGGTGGGTTGCAAGTCTTGACTCGTCGCAGGAAAGCTAAGAATGGTGTTGGGTGCTCTGGGACACCATGGTCAGGCCAGGCAGTGAACTGGAATTGCCTCACTTCCCTTTTCTCACTTGAGCCATTCTAAGAAATTTATAAGTTTCATGACAAAACTGCTACTTGACATGGTATCGGCACTTTTCAATGAAACAACTGCAGGAGCATATATACCAGTGAAAATTATTTAAATAATATTTGGAGCCAGAGAGAAAAAGAACTCAGGCTATGGAGGAAAATCCAAATTACGGATTCAAACAATTTAAGATCTTTAACTGTAATGTACACTTGTGCACCACAAGTGCCAGAGACTTAGTGTTCAGGTTTTTCATGGTGACAGCTCTGCATTAACTTACAAAACTTCATGTTATAAGGAAAATGTAGAAGTCTTAGTGTTCAGTGCTGTTAGAAGGAAACTAGGGAGGAAAGTGAAAGAAAGGGAAGGGGAGAAAGGGGGTAAGGAAGTAAGGGAAAAAGGCATGCAGGGAAGGCAGGAAGCAAAACAGAGAAGGAGGATAAGGTGACAGGAGGGAGAGAGGTGACAGGAAGGAAGGAATGGGAGGGGAGTGAAAAAATTGACAGCCTTTCTATTTAAAAGTATATAGTAAGCATGTGTAAGTATATATACCTTGTAAAGTGCAAATGTACGAACACAGTATGTTGCCAATTCAACAGTGTCTAGAAGGGTCACTTGGATTAGTCCATAAGTTTCTGTGCCTCTGCTTGGCCAGTATTGATCACACTTCACCTGCAGTGAAAAACATGTTATCTTTTAATACATTTAATACTGAAATTTATTACATATCTGAGTGTATATCAAAATAGGTTTTAAAAGTATGTGGCGATGTGATGGCCAACTTCCAACTAAAGAAATTTATTTTATCATCCACAAGAACTGCTCTTCTTGGTAGCAGTTTATGTAATGTCTTCTTCCATAATGGGTAAGTTCAGTAGGACAGATAATTGAGAAATGCTAATAAGCAAAGATACACTGAAGAAAAAAACAATTTAAAGTAGCTTAAAATATGACCTATATCTTCACCTTCCACAGTCCAGAATTTAATAACAGTACTAATCCCTTCAACAGAGATAGAACTTTCTTTAATATCTGCCATATTTTACATTAGTTCCCAAACATATAAACTATCGTGTGGATGTTAATATTTATCATGCACAGAAATAGCTTAGTACAAACACAGATTTTTTTAGAAATAATTTCAGTGCACTGATAAATGAAAGGGCATCATAGTAAGTGGACTGTGAGAAAAAAAATTTCCTTCTGAGATCAGTGTTCATCAGAGAAGAAGCATGTAATGAAACTGGGTCCACAGGCATTTGAAAAACATGGTTTAGTGGAGACTTCATCCATCAAATTTTAAAAAAACACAGAACATTTCATTCAGAGGAATCTTCATTTTAAAATGCCATAGTTTAGAATATTTAAAAAATGCAATAGTTCTGTAAAAGATGACACATAAGAGAACGATATTTTTATCATATTTGCTAAGGCTCAATAATTTGTTTCAGTTAAAAAGGATATATACAATGAGAACTGTTAAGAAAATAGAAATGCTGAACCACTAAACCCATTAGAAAATGTAGTACAAAGCAGTATGGGGGTCAAGTAATTTAAAACATTTTACTTTCAGTGGCTGACAGGTGAAACTGAGACAGTCAATCTCTATTCTATTTATAACAATACTTTCTTACCAATTAGCCTGCCTACAGTACAGAAAAGAAGTTTAAACTGAGTCCAGTAATAACACATTGCTTTTTAAAAATAAATGCCCTCATTAATCACTCCAAGCCAGACTCATACCAAATTCAATGAGAATACACTAAGTGTAAAAAACAGCAAGAGCAGAATTTTGCAAAATATTAAAAAATAAAAAAGTGAATTGTCATGCTAATCAAGGAGGAAAACTGATTATGTCCCCAAAATGGAAAATTAAGATATGCAACACTCATGTGTTCTCCAGGTTTTTCATTCTACACAGTACTTAGTGAAAAAAGACTTGGTATGCTTTCCAACTCTCCAGTCCTAAATAGCTTTTGCTAACAGATCATTTTATTTTGAGGCTCAGAGGTCACAGATCATTAACAGTTCACAAATCACAGTCTGAGAACAAGTAATCTAGATAGAGAGGAAAAAAAATTCTAGCCACTGAAGCAGCTGATAAAAATTCATCAGTGGCAAAATAAAGGGAAGCAATTTTTTACAGGAAATGATAGTTTAATTTTTAGATAAGGAATTGCAACAAAGTAACAAAAAATGTTTATTGATACTGCAGTATTAAAAAATGGCATTGACAGTGAAAAAAATTATCTTATTAAGAGGAATTAATTACTTCCTTGTGTCATTTATTGAACGAGTAAGTATTGCAAACAGTTCACAAATATCCATGATTTATTTGCAAGTTTCCTAGTACTTGCCCCCTTGGTCTTCGTAAACCAAACTGAAAAGCATGTTTTCAACTGAGACATTTAAATATAATGACAGTAAATCTAGTTTCACTTTATCATTAATATAGAAACAATGCAACATGTCTATATTGGTTACGTGTATTTTAAATGAACAGGTTGTGGTTTATTGTTTATTAATTCCCATAGAACGACACATTTTTTCATGGAAAATGTTGATACATCATAACTGTAATTTGTAATCTTAGCAACTACAGGTTTAGTGTAAATCTCTAACTAAACCTGGGTTTTTTGAAGGTTTTTTAACTAAAAAAATGAATTTTTAATTAAAACAAGAAAGAAAAGTGCAGCTGTGCCTTTGCATGCCTAAATACGTAGTTCTTTTCTTCACCCTGCAGTTCTCACATATAAACTGTATGCTCATAGAAGCAGTACCAGCTTCCAGAAAGCATTCCTGAAAAATTAACCAGCTTGCAGTTTGCTAATAACAAAATTTGACCAGCTTGAAATGGACAGAAAATGTTTGGTTTTTTTTTATTTTGTAGAGTAATCTAATGTTAAGAATATACTCAGACTTAGAAAGCTATAGATAACTCCTCCTCTTCAGTTAGCATTGGAAAAAATAAATATGAGTGCTCCTTCAAGTGAAGATTTTGTTTGGGTTTTTTAATGTACTAGTTTATCTAACATAAACTCCAATTATGGTATACTTTTTCTAAAATACTTTCTGTGAGACCTACATGATGCAGAGGACTGATGCTGGAAACAGACACTAAGTGTTCAATATGAAACTCAATTTGTAGAGTAGTATATATATTACTTGAAAGTGGAAATTGATGAAAATAAGTGTCAATACTTTTAGAAAGAAAACCAGATTTCAGGTTGATGTGGATTTGACCTTCTGGAAGAACACACGAAGCATAAGTTGATTGAACTGTATCTTTTGTCCCTTTTTCCTATTGATTTTTTCTCAGAACAAGAGGTCTTCTTCAGACATGTGTCCTTATGTGTCTCCTACATTCTTCTGCTCTGTGATCATAAACCTTATATTCCCAATACTCCTAACAATTTAGAGTCCAATTTATCTTTGTGAGAGATCAAACAATGTTTTCTATTGGACTTCACTGGCAGAAGAGGACCAAATAATAGAAGTTAATTGGTAAGACACTACTTTCTGAGACAAAGTTCTTTTCAAATGTTTTATTCTATTTTAAGATCCCAGTCTTCAGCTCTCGAAGTGGGAGAGGTTACATATTCTATGTTCTTTTCATAAAAAAATTCTCCACCCCCTTGAGTCATCCAAAATTGAACACTAAATGTCAACAAGTCAATTTTGAAATTTTTTGCCAAATGTGCTCTTGCTTTAGCTTTTTGGTCTGTGTTTAATTTCTCTGTAGTTATGGCCATTGCTTCCTTGCTTGTGTAAATTGTTTGGAAAAAAAATTAACGTGGCAAAGTATGGTGATGATACTACTAGCCCTCCCAGGAAATACAATTACAGTGTTTTTAACAGCTTTTTTCTAATATATCTCTGATGAGTCCTCCCCTCATAGTCCTCATCTTTCTCTTATCCATGTAGCTCTGAGTTCCAAGGGTTGATCTTTTCCCTGGTAGACTATATTCACCTGCACCCAATGACAGTTTTTCTGTGCCACTAACTGTACATGAGAACAGCTTACACCAGTAATTATCTAATGTTCTCTTGCTTGCCACTATAGATGGCAAGATGAATGAAGCAGACACAACTGTGAAATAATTCACTGGTGATTTCAAAGAGTGTTTTTTAAAGAGAAATTAAATTGCAAGTACTGACAAGCATGCCTTTTACTACTACTTTCACTATCTCATGATCATAAGTTGCATGCTGCCAGAAACACTACATACGACATCAGAGCGACTCTCAAAAGACCAATAAATATATGAAGAAATCTTTTTAAGTACCATAGTAATAGATGTAACTAGAATATATAACTAGTGATAGGCCCATTCTCTTAACCTGCCTCTCAAACATATACATATTTTCTTTCTCTACATTTCTTCCACTCAGACCATGCAAATCCTTGCTCTTCATGGAAGTACAAGTATTCACTGAAAGCAAAGCTGTAAAAAAAGTAGATTCTTCCCTTTCCATTAAAAATGAGAAGCTTGAGACATTTTCAGACTTGAAGGGTTTCAGCTACAGAGTCCCTAATATTCGTGGATATTCACACTTCAGCAAGTCATATACACTAGAGAATGTGCTGCCGTGCATCAACAGAGCTGAAGGAAGTGTATTTCCATATGAACATATGAATACAAAGATTCCTGACATTCAAGGGTAGAGAAATAATTTTCCAGTATAAAGTTCCATCATTCAGGCTGAAAAGCTCCTTCAGGTGATTCTTAACACATGAAACAGCTGTTACAGGCTATCTAAGATTATAAGGACAAAACACAGATGAGGAAAGAGACAGCAAACCAGTATCAGGCAGATACACACAGCACATAATTTGCTGTAAGAACAGCATATGAATTTTGCTGAATCTAGAACACAAAACACCAGTAGTACATAACGAATTTCTTGCTCCGCTTTTCTTACTAAAATAAGCCTTCTGTGGACAAAGTTTTCTACAGTATTTTCAGATGATCTTCCTTCAATAAAGGAAGAAGAATGAATTATCTCTCAAATGATGTTGAATGGTAATAATAACTATGCAATAAGAAAGGTAGTGCCAGTTGTTGGTGATGGAACCTGTCTCAAACCCTATCAGGCTAGTTTTTCCTGCCTCAGACTTGCAGCTAACGTCTGTCTCCAAACAGATGTTACTCTGAAGCTATTTTCTTTTTTGCAGCAATGCCTTGCCACCTAAAGATTCGGCTGATTTGACTCTTAAAGCTCAAAGACACTGACAATAGTCTTTGAGATTATAAAGCAAAGATGAAAAAATAAAACCAGAATACAGACACAGATTTATAGATCCTATTTGAACAATATTTGCTCTAGTGTCACTCTTTGACTTCAGTCTAAGTCTAAATGAAAGATTAAAATATAAACTCATAGTCATAAATAAGTTTTAGATTTTGGTCTTAATTACAGTAGCCACGTAAAAAGTTCCAAATAGATTTTGGAGGCAACATAAATGAACCATAGGCTAATCAATTAATACAAAATGTAGTCCTCTAGTAAGGCTTCAAATCCACCCTCAGTACATCCCTACTTTCTGAAATTTCTGAGATATGATTTGTAGGCTAACAGTTAATACTGAAAGATAATTGATAAATTAAAGAGATTATCCCCAAACTGTTTCAGTTCTGATCCTTATGAAAGAGTGTGGCATGGTTAAAACAAATTAAAACAAAAGGAAACAGATATTGAAAGGAATTTTGGGCATGTTTAAAAGTGTTCTCTATCTCAATTTTTATCTTCATCTATACAAGCAAAGTACAGTTCAAAACTGTACTGCTGACATCAATGTGAAATGCCCTTTTTGAGCTCTTTCTAACAGCAGGGAAGGCATGGTGTTAATGAATTCATTTTGAAGGATGAGTCTGTCAAACAGTTAAGTTCAGCAAGATTTTCCAAAAAGGTCTTCAAAAGGTTTAAATGAATGGACTGACTGGAAAAGTGAATGTGCTGACTACTTTTTGTTTCATCCTCTTGTACTCAAGGCTGATCACTGTGTGCAGCCTGAATAATCCTTTCACTAAATAAGATATTACAGTATGAAGAACATATTGAACAATTCAGCCTGCTATTCAAGTGCTTTAATGAAGATCTACTATTTTCCATAAAAGAGACCTATCTCTTTAAGCTGATATGAGTATTATGTAAAATATCAGTGAAACAAAAGGATCAAAAGAAATGAACAACAGATCAAAAAAATCTATTATTCTTGGTTTTGAGAACAAATACAAGAAAAGGTACATTGGAAAGCATTTTGGGGACCTAGAGTTCTCAGTCTGGATTTTGATTTTTGCATGGAACTTCAAGTCATGGTGAGCTTTCTATAGCTACTTTAATACACAGATAAAATTCTTAATCTCATAAATGTATTTCATACAGTTCCTGTTATATTAACCAGAAAATTCCCCTAGCAAAAGCATTGATTACCAACCTTAGTACCCAGCTGTATCCATTAACTTTCTTAGAACATAGCACAAGCTCTATAAATAATGCAAAATATAAATCATATTATTCTCTTTCAGAGACACCTTTTGGAAGAACTTAAATTTTCCTGATTTATTGCTTGCCAGAAAGGAGAACTGGCCTTGAGTTTTTCACCATAATCTTCTAAATAAGGAAAAGAAGGATTACTTTTTGATAAATGATACTAAAATCACTCACTGATTTTGTCAAACCTCAAATTGCTTGACAGGATACCGTATGCTGAAGTAATACATTACAATGCTAAACCAAACATGAGCTAATCATGTGTCCAGAGAAGGGCTGCAAAGATGGTGAAGGGTCTCAAACAAGTCCTATGGAGAGTGGCTGAGGATACAATGGTTGCTCAGTCTGGAGAAAAGAAGGTTCAAGAGGTACCTTACTGTGCTCTACAACTACCTGAAAGGAGGCTGTGGTGAGGTAGGAGTTGATCTCCTTTTCCAGGAAACCAGCAACAGGACAAGAGGAAATGGCCTCAAATTGCACCAAGAGACGTTCAACTCGTATATCAGAAAAATTTCTCCACTGGAAGAGTGGTTAAGCATTGGAACAGGCTTCCCAGGGAAGTGGTGCGGTCACCACCCTTGGAAGTGTTCAAAAAATGAGTGGACATGGCACTTTGTGACACGGTTTAGTGGGCATGGTGATACTGTGTAAAAGGCTGGATTTGATGACTTTGAAGGTCTTTTCCAACCTTAATGATTCTAAGATTCTACAGTCGCTGAATTTTGAAAATAAATAAGCAGAATTTTTAATCTTCTAACTCAAAATGCCAATGGGCATTTTCTGCACGGGACATAGTTCCTCTGTCTGTATTAAGAGAAGAATTATGGGAGGTAGTAATGTGTGTCTTACCTCAAGCACAAAGCGAAGGAGCTAAGAAAATAAAGTCAAATTACAGAGTTAGACTATGGTTTGACTAAACCACTTGCTATACATTCGCCTCACGGGAATGGTATTTTTATAGAAAACCATCAGTTTACCCTAACAGCTAAAAAACCCACACAGAATGATAACACAAAAAACTAGATGGTTGCCTTGAAAAATACTTTTGGCAATACCAGGTATTGTCAGCTTGAAACCATTTCAGGTAAGACTCTGGTGCAAACAGTTCTTGAAATCTTACAATGGAAGAGACTGCACAAAACATCCTACAAAACTTCCTCCATTCATGACCTCCGTTACATTTTGGAAGTTCTTTAATAGTTCAGTATAAATCATTTTTGCTGCAAAGTTTTTTTCTTCCTTCTTAAAGCCTCACAGGTAGGGAAAATGGCTGATTACTACGAAATTTTTTAACAACATTTTGCATGCTGGAAGACTACTATGACCTCCGTCACTCTCTGATACATAAAACACATCAAAATCTTTCTGACTATTTCTCCAGCATCTGATCATTACTATTCTCTTCTAGATTCTTTGTAATTTACCAACATCCTTTCACATGGGGCATTAATTCTGTATGTTCTCAACTTCAAATGTATATAAGCTGAAATAACCAGACTTCCAGCCTTTGTAGTGTGTAAAAGCAATTCCTTCACACAAAATTAACCCTACTTATAGTATGGCATTTCCACAGCTATTTTACTGGATGACATTAATAGTCTGAGTTTTAGCTGAGGCACCTAGACACAGCACTTCCACTTGAAATGTGCCTAGAAAAGGAACTCTAAGCTTTATTGGATTAGTTTCTTACATACATTAAGCACCTATGACGGACTGCATTTCAGTGAGAGCCGACCATGTTACTGCCCTTGTGCCCCTGAGAATCCTCCCATAATAAACAGTTATAGCTAAATTTTACAATTCTGACATTACAACTGGTGACTTCACCTTGTACAATGGTGTAGGAATTCTTGGACTGTGGCCATGGCATTCTGTTACAGTGAAAAAAAATAACAGTACAAACCTACACATTTTTATTTTTATTTTTGTAAATCTGGTGAACACATGGTGTACTTGATTTTGTGTTTTTCCTTTTTTCCCCCCCAGTTCTCTCATTCATTCTTCATCTAACTCACATCTTAGCATGCAGCGAGCACTAAGGAAGTGAAATAAAATTCTGATAGTACATTATTGATACAGAAGGTATTGGTTTGCCACTAAAACTAGGAAATGAACAATGAAAAAACTGCACATTTAATTCCTCCTTAGTAAAACAATACAACTCAGTATGAAAAAATGCCATCTGCAACATGTCCTATCTACTAATACCTGCTGACTGATATGCTAACTTACCACTTACAAGATAAAGATATGTATAATTTTTTCACTTGCTACAAAGCATAGCTAAAATTCCTTTTTATATTTTCCTGTTTAAATACATTTCACAACTTTAAAAAAACCAGCACATTTTTACACACCTGTGCTGCCCAATAAGAAACATCATTGAAAGTTTTCTGCAAAAATAAATTACATTTTGCCTAAATACAGTAGAATACAGGTGCACTTGGGACCATATTGACAATATTGTTAAATGAATTTTTAAGTCACCTCTTGCTGACTTCTCTACTCCTTTAGTGAAGATGTCTTATTGTCACTTATTTTTGATGCAGTATTTTGACCGGCAATACCTCCAGTATTACCCCAACATACTTAGAAGGAAAGATCTGAAATTTGCTGCAGAAGCTTTGCACAAAAAATGGAGAACTAACTTCATCACAGTCACAAGAAAGTCTGCTGCATTCCTTTCATATAGACAAGAAAAGTGCGTTCTTAATTTTCTGTGCTTAGTACTTACTGTGGTGCATGTACTCTTGCTTTGTCTTAGCTATGACATCAGATACATTAGATATCAGTACCTAGTCTGTCATCAACAAATGAAGATTCATGAAAAATCTCACAAACATGCACATTTTGAGTAGAAAAATGTAGTATTCTTCCCAGACCTCCCTTTATTTTTTCCTTACCTACAGCAAGAATTAGAAATCTTTGGTTGCCAAAGTTTGTTTCAAAGCTTTTTTCACTAAAGAGTCTCAATGTACAATTACATTTTCCACATTGTGTTTTCAATTTGTTGTGGGTTTTGTACTAGTTGAATTTGAATAAACCTCCCCTGATTTAATTTATTATATACTCCTTCAAAAACCCCAATCAAACTCACTAAACAAAACAAACCCCAAACAATCATTTTACTCCAACTTCAAAACACATACCTTCACCTACTTGATATTTCTACTGTCACCCATTTTCCATTTTTCTTACAGATGGCATAGTCTCTAAATCTATAAAAAATTAGCTGAAATACTCAGCTGGGAGTGTTCTGATGCTTAACACTCGGAACAACAGGAGTTCCTGTTTAGCATTTCAGCGATACCAGGAAAAGTCCATTTACCTTTTCTCGCGCCAGTGCCATCTCTCCTGACTCTCTCAGGCATCAGTGACAAGTTGAGAGAAGATAAGTCCAGGGATTTTCAACTATTTTTTGGTGTTCTTATGGAACAAATACAGGATCAGTGCAAATAGTCCCATGTGTATCAATAATAGGGAACAAAATCTGAGACAGGACACATGCCTTTTCTGCTAGGCTTGTTTCAATCTCCCCCTTCCCAATGAAGACTCAGGATTGAAGACGACTTAACCTTGACAAACCAAGATGATTATTCTATGCTTACGGTTTTTTAGATATTTTTTTCTTATAACACTGATGATGATATCTACTTCATGACAGTCAAACAGGTGTTTGGGCCAAGCTAGCAGATTGCCACAAATGTAGTTTCCTCATGAATTTCACTTAATCATTAGCAAATTTTAATGAAGTTGATAGTATCGCTATGAAAACTAATGCCTTCCTCATCAATAAAGAAGTTCAGAATCCGGCTTGTATTTGAGTACTTGATATTGACATTATACTGTCATTTACCTACTAATATTTGAATACTTGATAGTGTCATTATACTGTCATTTAGCTTTGACCTGATTGGGCTTTTTTGTCAAAATCTTTTTTGTCAGATCTTACACCGAGGCACTGGGGACCCAATATACATAATATTGTAATTAGGTTAAGGAGGGAAGTAAGTATTTTCTATCAGTTCCAAGATAACATAGCAAATGTATTCAAAATACAGAATTACAAAGCAAAGAAGGAAAAGATTGAATTCTCCTGCAAGTGGACAATCTACAACAGTATCCTACCCTGGAAAAGGAGGTAGGACTAAATGTTTTGTGTAGGAGGCAATGTTATCTTTTGCAATAAAGAGAGATTTTTCATCTGATCATTCATAAAATTCACTACAGCACGTGAGTACTCATAACATTCAATTAGTTGAGAGGGACAAAAAAAAAAACCCCAAAAAATGACAACAAAAAAAATCTAGTCTGCACTGCTTGGGGTAGAAGAGAACACAGAGAAGTGGGAAAGAGAGGTATCACATATTAAAGCTTTACATGTTTTACATATTTCCTTAGTCTAACACACCACTGCTTTTTTTTTAATCTCTAATTTACAATTTTCAGTATTGCTCTTTTATTTCACTAAGATTAAACTCATATCTGTGACAAAAATGCTACTAACCCTGTTCCATGCACTGCCAGTGTGTATAATCCTTTTTGATACAAATTATTTTCATGGTAGCTGAATGATGAGACTGACTTTCTCTCTGCAGTCTGGCTTAGGTCAAGGGAAATTCAGGTGATGACATTTAATATGAAACCGACTAAGTGTGAAAGGTTACAAGTGAAAGATCTTCTTTTTTTTCTTGCAGCTTCTTTATAGGCAAACAAATGAATAATGAATTCACTGTAACATCTTCATTTGATCTACTCAGCTGTAAAATACGAACATTCTCAAATCTGAAGTCACTCAGACATCTAACACATGCTAATGAACCAACTTTGTTTCTGCAGATGCAATTAAAATCCTCATCTTTATCTATGCAGTCCAGGTTAAAAAGGCTGATATCAGGCTGCAGGACTACATAATGAAAAGAAGCTAGCTAAACAGAAATGATGATATGGAGATGGAAAGCAGAAAGTCCCAGGGAGAAACAATCTTGCCTTGCAGCAGGAATAATGATCAGGCTGCCAAGACACAAAACCAATCAAAACAGAATCAAAGGAAAAAGAGAAACAAAATTAGCAAAGCTCTTCATCCCTAATGATATGTAACAGTGCTTATATTTCATGTTTGAAATCTCACTTGTTTTTCTGCTATAAGAATATGCTATGTAAAAATTGTAGCATGAGTTAAAAATAGCAATGAAATGTCATCACTGGGTTTTTTTTTCCTACACAGGGATTCCCACTGCTGCCTCACCATCACTACCATTAATTACATTACTTGCAGCTACCATATTAGAAGAGGTAACTGGTATGCTATATTCACAGAGCTGCAGACTCTGAGATTGGGAGCTGAGTTATGTACTGGATAGCTGGTATGTAATGCTCTGCATTGAATGCATCAAATTCAACCTATGAACACAGAAGGCACTAAATTATGCACAAAAAATTACACAAACATAAGCATTGAATGCATGAGCAATCCATTGACTAGAATGTTCAGTTTCTCATTCCACTTAGGGAACATATTGCTTCTGAATGCTAATCACTTCTAGAGATGATTACTATTCTGATCAGTGTTTTTTTAGGGTGCAGCCAACAAAGGCTAGAGTTAGTTTAAAACTCTGCTAGGCAATTATTGGAGAGAATGAGGAGAATTTCATTTACTTACATCAAAACATCTTTCTAGACAGTGGCTGCCTGTGGCCTGCAGTATTAAGACAAACTCTCAAGTACTTAAGTATACGTTTTGCAATGGGATGCTTATTAGGATTAGATTTTTTCTTTGGTCTGGTGTCATTTAACAGCAACTTTAAAGAATTAATTAGCGAAGAAATGGGCAAAATTTCTCAATTCCACATAGACAGTGCCTGGACTAGACAAGGCCTGTAGACCCAAGATAAAATTAAAAATTCTGCTAAAATTACCCTCTGCTATGTACTAATTGCAATGAGGTACGCAAAGGCAGTGGTGTTAATGTGGGTTGAAGTTACATGTGGGAAGTGATTCTATAATTAGAATGCTATGCATTGCTTGAACTGCAAAAAGCCTACTCTACTTTTAGAAATGATGGAAAGGGTAAAATAGTAAATATATATGTGTTTTGGTAAGCCTCCAGAAAGGAATGACTGCTGCCAAGAGGTTTAAGTTACGTAATCATTGCAATTATAGGTATCCAAGCATACGAAAAAGACATCAATGCCAACACAGTACAGCATTAGGCTTTATGGTGCACCCCACCCTGTTCCAAGCTTACACGTGCTAAAATATTTTCATTTTGAAATGGAGCTCATCCATGAACTACTGAAATATCAACTATTACCTAGTTACCTCTGTAAGATACTTTCACTGATTTAAAACCTTTCTGGATGATAAATCTTCTATCCTCCTCCCTAATCTCTTTCTTTATTACTAAACTGTTCTTGGTTCTCTGTATTTATGGCACTTTTAAACTCATTGCACAGAGGCTTTGATACCTTAGCTTTTCCCACCTTCCACCTGCAGTCCTGCAGCCTGCTTCCCACTTGCAGCTTCCTACCCCTTCACACAAGCTTCTAGGACAGTGTACCTCAGAACGCTTGCGGCAGTGTTTTTCCTGTGACACTCCTGTCTCCTGTTTGTTATTCATCTCCCGGATCTGAAAACCCTCCTACTGTTGTTATGGCAGGGTCCCAAGGGAAGTGATTACCGCTGATGTTAGAATAACCCCTTCTTTCTCCCCCTTTCTGATTTCTATGTTTTGTTGAAGTTTCTGGCAAACGATATAGGACTCATAAATGTGTTTGCAGAAGAAAGCTCAGTAATGAACCAGCTGTGTAGCACTCTCCCCAGCCAACGCGTGCGCCCAGTAACGGTAACAGCATCATGAGCACCAACAACCCATGAGGACTGCAAGTACATCTTAACAAAAAATACAGTTACTGTGGAAAAAGTTGGATGGAGGAACACCACTGAGGGCTAAATACTCATTTGTCTTCCTGATTGGCTGCTGAGGATGATTTGTCCCATTTCTTTTCCTCCCCATCTTCCTCTTCTTCTATTTTTTTCCCTTTTACTCCCTTCTCACCAGTAACATCCATTCTTAGAACTGATAAATGCCACCAAATACGGACCCAGTAGTAAATATTCATGCAACACACCATGGTCTGCTACTACTCTTTCTATCACTTTCTTTATCTTATAACAAAAACAAATTACTATTTTTAATTTCCCTTTACAACTCTTTTAATAATAGAATCTATGGTTCTATTATTTGAATAGTATCTTTATGATATTATCAGAACAATATCCTTATGTTTTAGTGCTTTACTTTCCTAATTTCACTTTGGTCTGCAAAATTGAATTTGAAATACCACAGATAATTTTGTATTCTGTTATTGCATATGTTGTTGTAGTTTTCCTAGCTACCAGCCATGTGCTCAAAAAAAATTACGTTTCTTAAGCAAATCCAAATCCTCACTGATGTTAAATAATGCTGAAGCTATGCCATTTAAAATTGAGAACTGAATGCTGTTGACATACATTCACTTCCTCATAACAGGATGGTATAATCATATTCCTAATACTACAGAGAAAATAACTCTTTTGGTCACCTCCTAAGATTTCCGACATGATTAAAACGGGAAACAGCCCACCAAAATCACTGCGATCAAAAAATCAAAATTTTTCCAGAGTATAAAAAAATACTAAGTAAGTGATTTGGTAGTTTCATAGTGAAAGCAAGATTTCCTATATATATAAGTGATTTTCATAGTATAGATACTTTTAACTCATGGAAACCTAAAAAAACCACCAGTTTTTATGCATGTAAAGAAGGCAGGCAAACATACACGAAGGAAACAAAAAACTTACATTAGTGGTAAGTCAGGTACAATATTATTGCTTAAGCTTTCCTTACCCTGGACCTCTCCTCTAGTTTTGTCATCATGACGACAGTTGCACCTCGTTGCTCCCACATCATTCTCCAGAAGTCACCAAAGGTTTCTGGCAATGCCCCCTGCGTTGCTATATAAGCATTCTGCTTCCTGTATCCGTCTATGTAGTTGGCATTGATATAGTCGCTGCCTGGTATGCCTGCAAAGAGAGGAGAATGAAAATACAGGGCAGAATTTCAGTGCTGTCCAATTGTACAAAGGCTGAAAAATCCTGTGACACAGCTGATTTGGTGAATCTTGGCTTGGTGGGGGCCAGGTAGTGCATGGGTACTTAAAAGTGAGTGTATGACATTTGTGGTTTCCCTGAGAACAACTATTCTTTTGACACAAGAGACTTTGTTTGGTAAGAAGCATTAAAAAAGATGGAAAATCTGTATCAGGTGGAGAGACCTGGGGATCAACACAGCAACATTTAAAAGCCAGTCTGATGCTGCCTGCAGACACCCAACAGTATGACAGTCTCTACCTGGGACAGATAGGGAAGCTTCTTGATCAGACACCCTGGGTAGGCTCCCTAAACATTCTTGTTGAGGTCATTGCATTTCCTTTAAACACAGAAGGAAAAAAAAGTATCGTCAAGACTATTAATATCACTGCTATACTCATTTTTCCCATTAAACGGGAAGACAATTATTTTAACAAAATACATTATCTAAGTCAGATTTAAGGAACAGTGAAATTTGCTGTATGGTGTAGGAATGAAATAAAGACCTCCGCAAGACTGAATAAGAATTAAAAGCATGAAAAGAAGGTGGGATCCGAGACTTGTGGGCACATGAGACCTACACCATTATTTGGTCGAGGCTTGGGTATTTTGGACAAGACTTACACAGGGACTTTGGCTGTGTCTACCAGATACATGTCTGTTCTTTGAGCCCCACAGGAAGCAGGCCAGTTCCTAACTGCAACCTATTTAACTCAGAGTAGGCAACAGGATGCCTGTACTGAGAGTTGGAACATGCTGCCTGCCAAGGTCAAAGAGGTGTATTGGCTGTAGCAAGGGTCACATTTCTAGTCTGCACTAATAAGGCAGCCATGCTAATGGAAAGGGTAAAAACGGACTTAAAACTCTCAGACCACTGCTGAATTCAGCAGTGCAGCGCCCAGCTTTCAACTCAGACTAGGTGCATGTTGAAAGATAAAGCATGGAGGCATCAGTTTTTATGCCACTGCTGTTTTTTTAACTGATGACTAGAAAAAGAAAAGATACTCATGTGAGAGGTCAGTGCTAGCTGAATGGCAAAGCAATGTTAATTAATTGAATATAGATCTCTGCATCTTAGTAAGTTTTGTTAAAGTAATTGACAGAAGTTACTTCTTTGAGCAGAAATTAATGTTTTATATTTATGCAGCCAATCTGCCATGCACAAGTCTGAAACCCAAGAAATGGTGCAGGTTCCACAAATTCTTTCAAAAGACAGTCAAGCTGGTGATACCAGCTCCAGATTTATTCTGAAGCTATGACTGTTTTCACTCCACAAAGCAACAAAATTGCACTTCTTTGGCTATGAAACAGAATAAATTGTAAATAAATATTTCCCAAGCTTTCTGTCAGAAAACAAATCTTCAAATCTATTCTGATGTATTACCTACTGCTGGTGATCCCAAACCAGGAATTATGAGAGCTGCACACTCCTGTCTTTCCTGACTGTAAGTGGCACACACCTGGAAATGTCTTCCAAAATAATTTAAATTTGTATGGAAATTAGTGATACCTCTTTAAAAGCGATTGTTCATTTTTAGCTACAATTTTAATAGTTTCAACACTCAGTTCTGGGTAAGCTTCATGTTTCATTCCACTACTTACTTAGCAGTGAATGAACCCACAGACTAAATGGCACAGTAAGCAAGATCCAATATAATCTGTAAATTATTCAGATTATCGGTTGCTGCAGCTGTAGTCTAGCAAAAAATTTTGCCTTCATGCCTGATAAAGTTCCATATATGTTCTTGTTATATATGTTCAAGTTACATTTAAAGTAAAATTTTAATTTGATTTTACTTTTTGTACACAATTAGAAGAAAAACCTGACAGAATATTTCAGAGAAAGAAGGACCTTGTAACTTCAGGGTTACAAGAGAGGTAGAAAATGGCCCTCCTCAGGCAAGATGCATGAATGGACACAGGAAGACTGTCTGACTGATTTGACCTGACTGAAAGTCTCTCCCAGGAGAAAAATAAAACAAAATAAAAAACTTGTTAGCCTGCATAGTCTATGGCTGAAAAACATGATTTCCCTCCATGAAAGGTAGAAATTTGAGTTCAAAAGCATCACTCTTGTAGACCTGAATCAGTTTTATGTGACATTTCTTATTGTGGATATTGGAATTAATAGAATGATACAGTATGATCATTCTGGAATTAATAGAATTATATTGAAAATACAACTGCTAGGCACAACGCTGCATTTTCTTCCTTTATCAAGATAATAAAACCTTTTTTTTCACAAAACAGATGAGAAAGAAGAATGAAGCCAACAGGAGAAATTGACACCAACTGGGTATTATTACCAAAGGAACTGAGAAAGCTGGTAAGAAATGTTTTCTGCATAAATTAGAATTATATTATGATGCCTCGTATCATACTTTGAAGCACATGTTATAAATAAAAGCCTGAGGAAAAAATGAAAAACAACACTTTGTAAAGTGGTTAAATGATCTTCTGGGAAAGCTGTCCTCTGGAACTGATACTGCACAAACTCAGTGTGAAAATTAAGCATGAGAACTATTGCAAGCTGTTCCCTAAAGAATGATCTTTTCAAATTTTAGCAACCAATCCTAGTACCTGATATAAAAAAATTCAGAATGCCTAAAATTGTAAATACTCTTTTTACTTACTAATTTGTACTAAATTTATTGATAAATCATATTAAAATATATAACTTCTAAATTAAATAAATTCTAAGTCTTTAAATCAGAATAAAGAAAAGCTTCCAGATTATATCTTCCTTTATCTAAGATTCAAGTAAGAAAGAATTAAGATTAACAATTACTGATAATTGCAAAGAGGATTTCTTCAAATCTAGGTTAAAGTGGAAATTTTCACTCTTTTTCTCCACTTGATTTCTATAAAGTGGACACAAAAAATTCTGTATGTCCTTTAGCCAGAAAAATTATTTTACAAGGCAAGTCAGCTTCATGGCACAAAACGAGGATATGTTTGGGACATGGACATGAAAATCCATTTACCACAAGCCCTGAGCAACAGTTCATGAATTAACCTATGAAGTTTTGGAAAAAAACCCCAAACAAACAAAAACGTGTTGCTCCAACACTTGCACTGAGATTTTCATCAAGGGTTTATCTCTAGCAGAATACAGTACTCAATAGGGTTTTATCTCTGCTGAGATCAAGAGAACAACTTGATTCAGAATGCTCAGCTCCATTGTCTCTCTCACACACAGTATCCATTAGGTATGTTCTTTTTTCTCCATCCATTCTCATAGGCCCTTTAAGTAGCCCACCCATTTCTCACAGAGTCTCTTTTCATCATTGTTTTCATGCATGACCTCAGTTTCACATCCTGCTCCAAAATCCTTAAAGCCCTCCAGGGTAGGTGCCTTATCATACGAGGACTAATGAATTGCGTGCAGTTTAAAAATAACAAATAAAAAACCTGAATATCTGTAAATATCTACAATGACAAAGCATAAAAATTTAGCAAAGACAAGTAAATCTAAATATTAAAATGTCCCTTTCTGCAATGACTTTTCTGGCCATAACCTCATTCTCAGCTGAGAAAACGGAACAATTTTCTGTCAAGTCTAATAGTGCAAAAACAATCAAATGACAGCCAGTCTGACTGCAGTACAATAAAATCCTGCAAACTTTTGTTAGCTGCCATAGCTTGAAGGCAACATACCCACAAGCACAGCAGCAATTGCCATCATTACTTAAATTTGGGTTTCATAGTAAAGAGAGGTCACTTGTTCTGTTAAAGCATGGGTCAAGAAGGGGACAAAGCAACCAAATTCTGTCTTCAGCAGTACTGATATGAACCTTACCTAAATCTATTGGCATCAGTGGGATTTACTGTCCATTTAGGATGGCACACCTGAAGTGTACATTTAGGGTAATCCATGCAGTATAACCTGACTTTTACAAGTTTCACGAAAGCAGAGACACAGTTTCTGCACAAGAAGTCAGTTACAGACCACGCTTCTGAACCATGATTCTATCATAACTATTTTCCAGTAGCATTTTCAACCATGGTGATGAATGACCAGAGTCTGTAATCTCTTTATTTAGCCAGACAGGAGTTGAGCACAATAGGGGAAGAATCAGATGAATAGTTCTGCATAAAAGACGATCCATTTTCAAATATCTCAACAGAACAATGAAGTTTAGTTTTTACAGAGTAAGTGAATGAGAAATGAAATAAAATTAGCCAATGCCACAATTAAAGTACAAAAGAATAAAAATCCCATGAATTGTATTGCTCTCAATTTATGCTGAGTACTCATGAGCTGAGATGACAGTACAGCTTACTGCAACATAGACTCAGACCCACAAGGCTAATAATGTAGACTTTAGGAATGATTCACTTGATTTCCTGAAGAGAGTTATAATCTTAAATAACTTTAATTAGACTTCACGTTTTATTCATAAACTGAAATCAAATAATGAAATTATTTCAAGCCTTTACAAAGGCTCAGCACTGAACAGCCTTTCTATTTAAGACAAATTAAACTCTAAAGCTTTGTTTCTGTGCTGCTTCCCTACGACACATGCTTTTATTCATAAATAGTGTGAAGTAATAGGATTAAATTCCGTCATGCTTGTAAACAAGTTGGAAAAATACCATGATGAACTCAAAGTGCTGATGAAGTTGTACTATTGGTTTAAATCAATGTCTGGTGTTTTGAACAATATCAGAGCAAAAACCACAGGCTGGTTGTGCATATGTGAACAAAACAGTGTGAAAAATCTAATTTACATAAGGGGTATGCACCAGGTTAACTACAAAAGGATGCAGATCAGGCCCTTTGCTATCCTCTCTTTTTCATCTGTCTCTCTTTTGCTTTCTTTTTCGCACAACCCCTGCTCTGCACCATCCACATGACAGGAACAATGTGGAATCTAAGGACCGGTGATATTCTTCATTCTCTCTCTCTCTCTCTCTCTCCTGCTTTGTCTGATCAAAGCACAGCTGTCATATTCTATCCCATACTCCATACTCAACTTTATTGCAGGTGTGACGAGATTGTGGATGTATGTTGTGGCTAGTGAGACAGCACCTTTGTATAATGGTGTATTCCAGCTTGTTAGCCAGCACCTTTGAGGAGTTTATTTTAGGCGCTGAGAGCTATTTAAGTGTACTGTACAAAATTAAGGGCTTGTTAGCCACCACTCTTGTGAAAGCAGACTGTAAGAATGTAAAGGCTTGACAGAAAACACTTTTTGAGTCTAAATAGTGGTCTGATTCCTGGAGTTAAGGCACGTCTACAATAAAAGCATAAGAGCCCTGACTCGTGGTCTGGTGTCTTTGTTCAACCTGAGAACTTATCACAACAACGTGCCCCCTGCCATGAGCTGTGACAGCAGCCCCGACTGGCGATGCTGTGCTTGATGCCCTCCAGGACACTGGTGGCCCTCCTGGCTGCCACAGCACTGCTGACTCATGTTCAACCTGCTGCCCCAGGTCCCTTTCTGCTCTCCAGCATCTCATTCCGCAACCTGTTTGTACTTCCTGGGTTGCCCCATTCCTGGTGCAAAATCTGGCACTTCCTCTTGTTGAACTTCATCTGGTTGTTGATTGCCCAGACCTCTAATTTGTCGAGGAATTTCTGCAGGGCCTCCCTGCCTTCAAGGGTGTCAACAGCTTCCTCAATTTTGTATCATTTGCAAACATGGTTAGTATTCCTTCCAGTCCTGCATCCAAGTCATTTACGAAGTTGTTGAAGAGCACCAGCACTAAGGTGGAGCCCTGCAGAACCCCACTAGTGACAGGTCACCATTCTGATGTCACCCCCTTCACTGTAACCCTTTGGGCCTGACCCATGAGTCAGATGCTTGCCCACTGCATAATGTGTTTATCCAGCTGTGTGCTGGACATTTCTTCCAGAAGCATATGGAAAGATACCATGAGAGAAGGTATCAAAAGCTTTGCTGAAATCCAAAAAAATTATATCAACTGGCATTCCGTGATCAGCTTGATATATGAACAGGTGCTAGGTGCCAGTAACAACTGTTTATGTGGATGTTTTTATTACATGCAATCTATATAATTAAGGAAATCATCAAATTGAAATGGTCTAAGCACAAATCTGTACTTTAAGAACTCACTGAAAACTGAAGCAGCGCAAGACCAATGAAAGTACTTTAGTAATGAATATTTGCAAAATGAAGGCTTTTTACAAAGACTTAGGAGAATTCATTATGTATCATCCTAACAAAGTAAGGTAAGAAGGAAAAAGAAATGTCAGGAAAAGAAAACCTACAGATTGCTGAACTGTGAATAGACTGTTAAGAGAACTAGGAGAGTCTGGTGAAGAGGGAAAGGATGAATGATATGGAGTCTCAAAGAGAATTATTGAATTATAGAGCATTATGGAAAGAAGGCAATGTCAAAAAGGGATAGACCAAAGAAGAAGAATTAGGCACAACAAAGAAAAGGGATTGTTTACAGGAAAGAAGAGAAGTATTCAAATGGAAAAGGAAAAGGTGAGAAAATGAAATGTTGGTAGGCAAACTAAAAACTATGAGTGCAGAAGATGTGCCGGCAAGATGAGAAACTTGGAAGATCTGCAGGCGAGAGAGAAACTTGGAAGGTGACCAGCAGAAAAACGTGTGAAAAGGAGGAGCTCTTTTAGGAAAAAGAAAGGAAATACGAGTTTGTTTTGTTTTGGTCTAAAAGCTGTCTAGTACTAAGAAGTACATAATGAAAATATGCAGACTGTTCTGTGCAAGTCCTCAGAGGCATAGATAAGAGCATTGCACCAGGACACTATCCAAAATACATGGCAGTATGTGCAGATAGCAGTATGGTGCACAACACTACAAAGCAGATATTGGAATCTAACATGACCTCATCACACTGTGATTACTTCACAGCTGTCTGAAGCTGGGTTTAGTGATCTCTTTAACTCCTAGACACTGATTAACACAGCAGTTAACAATCAAAGGAGTCTTTTCTTGAACAGAAATATTAATTTATACTCTGAATGATGCACTAAAGGGGATGATGACTGCCTCTACTAATATGAAATGAAATTATATCTGGTCTGATATTTCCTGCAAAACCCAGTTTCAATATGAGTGTGCACAGTAAACAGGTACCAAGTCTTCATTAGTTAGTAAAGAACAAAGCCACTAGGTATTTTCTTGAAGCCTTCCCCAATGGAAAGCATGGCTACATATACAGGAAAGATGGCTCTGAGTAGATTTCAAGGGTATCAAGAATGGCAGCATTTAAGTTACAACTATTACAGTATCAGTAGATTCATACACCTACAACTTGCCTCAGCATTGTTGTTGAGACAGACACCATGAAGTCTACTCTATGAAATCTACTTCACAGGGGCTCTAACACCATGAAATCTACTTCATAGGGGCTCTAACACCGTGAAATCTACTTCACTGATCTTTCTGTATCCCGCTACTCATCACCGAAACACTTTCGTTGTTTTTAAGGCACTCTAAGCTTGCAAGGTGAGGGGCCATACAATTACTCTAAGTGTATGTACTGTTAGCAGAAGGCAACATAAATGAAATGTGGGAGAGTGAAAATAATTTGCACAGGTCATGACTCTTTGGTAGTTATATTGCTCCAAACAATTTCTAAATCTAGCAATGATAGTCTGCATACTCAAAGCCAATTTACTGGCAAATGGCCATCAGACAAATAAGAGTATTAGCAGCTTCTTGCCTTTCTTGACCATTTGTATTACAGTCAGAGCTTTCTAGTGTTAACAGTATTTTAAAGCCACTGAATTTCCCATCCAAAAAAAATTACCCTGCTGAAATATGATAGCTTTTTTTTTTGTTTTAATAACTGGCATTATGCAAATACATCAACATACAGAAGACTTTTAGTCATGGATTCCCCCTAAAAGAATTGGCAAGACTTTTTAAAATGCAGAATGTTTATCCATTCCCTCCCCACTCCCCAAATTTTATTTACTTCTTAGAGGTTGAAGATCACACATCTCGCTGTTTTAACTCGATCTATTTCTCTTTTAATCAGTAGATTCTCCCTTAAATCCATTTAGATGCATATAATAAACTTCACTACATTCTAACATTCTGTCATTGTACTTTAAAATTCCAAGTGTCTATCTCAGAAACAGCCAAAGACAGCACAATATCAGTGGATTTCAAGACTTCAATCAGATTTCAAGAATACGGGAACAAAATTTTGCAAAGTAAAATTTTCTTTCAGGAGGAAAACCAAATTACCACATCCAACCCGAGTTTTCCCTCCAAAGGGACATCTAATGTAATAAAATTTAAACAGTGGTAAGAAAAGTATTCCAGTGAAATGAACAATTATGTAGTGGAACTCCATGCTGTATGCAATTACAGAGGTCAAGAACTTAGTGGGGATTCAAAAACAGGTTTGAACAGGAGTTATGAAAGGTACCAAAATAAACACTTTGAAAGTGTTAGTAAGCCTAGTGTTTCAGGGCTAATGCAATTTTTAACAATTCGATATTATCAATAGTTTGAAAGAAGTAATTTCAAATCTCTGCTAATTGCTTCTTAAGACTTTCTAGTAATCACTTCAAATAGGCTAGAGAGCTGTGCAAGTGCACAAAAATGGCCTTGTATCTCATTCTAAAGTACCAATTACAATATTCCATATTTCTGCAACACTGTTAAGAGGCCAAATGTTCATCAGTGTAGGACTACAGTTTGGCAGATGTTTAGTCTTCTCTTCATATATATTTGCTCTTAAGCAGTAAGCCACTGCCTAGGTGTAAAATGGAGCTCTTCTCATTACAAAGTGCACAGTTATTATTCAAACCTCACTAATAATATCAGTTTTCTTGTCGCCGCAAAAGAAATGCAGATGAAGCCTATATGTAAAAATCTAACCAAATATTCTCCAAATAGTTGTAACAAAATATAATGTAGACCAAATTTAGGTCCTGGTTAAGTTGTATTGTATCATAGATAAAGGAGAATATATTTTAAAGTAATATTCCAAGTATTGATTTCCCTGGTAACATGAGAAGAAACACAGCTGTCAAATGAAAAAAGTGCTGGCCAGACCGTGTATTTTCATACCTGAAATATCTACTTAAAACCTGAAAGAGAAGTACTTATTACTAAACGTTAAGACCAATGTATTAAACTTATGAAGGTACACACACAAAATTTCAGCAAAACAATCATGCAAAATCCTAGGAATAAAAATTTTTAAGAGGATAATTATATATTAAATTATTTCTGTTTTCAAGACTAAATAACCTTTTACAAAAAGGCATTTAATATTTCATGTATTCACCATATGCTTTTTTCACCATAATCTCAAGACTTGGAAAATACTTAAAATCATGTAAATCAAATGGGTCAAAATCCCATTTGTGGTTTTACATCTAACACTACTATTACAAAAGGTTACAATATTTTTCTCTGTTTGGAGTCAATGACTATGAAAGATTTAGAAATTTTAGCCTCATCATGGTATTTCTTACATAAAAAGGGAAGCAAACATGACAGTTGAACTATATTTTGTCCCTGCCCCTTAAAATACTCAATCCTTTCCAGGTACAATGTAAATTTTTTTTCTGTATTTTTACTATCTCTTATTTAAAAACATAGTCCAATGTACTGTGTAATTTCATACTTTCAATTACTTTAACTAACATTTTCTGCTCGCCTCTTAAATTTTCTTCCCACTCTCTGAATATGTTCATTTTTTTTTAAGAGAACCAGATTTCATGGGTCATTTACATAAAGAGGAAAATGTCCAGTTGTCTACTATACAAATTGATAAATGAATTTGTTTGCATGTAGTTTTTTTGTTCTCCTTCTCTCCCCCTTTACACAACTCTTTTTTCAAACAAAATCCCAGGAAAAACTTGAGTCTTCTTTTCGTCACTTAAGACTTATTTCTGAGTTAAGCACTTTGTTTTGAAGAATTTTACATAATATTCAGACAGGCTGTCCAGTTTCTGTTCCTGACCTATCCAGACCACGTACTTCAACCTCTTGTCTGGACCAGTGAGACAGAGAAGGATGTATTTATCAGTTACATCACATTTACTGCTAATCAGAACACCTTCTCTTCAGTGTTGAGACAGGTAGTTTTACCAGGTAGTGGCAGATTTCTATACAGCCATATTCTTATATAAGGCAATAAGAAAAATATTAAGAGATGTTGCAAAAAAATCTTGTCAGAACTACTATATGAGCCTCAGAGGTGGAACAAACATAAGCAGATTATCTTATGAAAATTCTTCAAGGTAATCATTATAATTTGCTAATACATTTGAGACGCTCTTATCTATGTTATCAAAGCCTATGGTATGCAGCTGCAATAAATGAGGAAAGATCTAAACTTCAGTCAGTGGGATTGCCTTTTTCTTCACCAAGCAGCTAATATTTAAGTGGATTACACCTATAAATCCAGTGTCTTTAGGTCTGGAGTAGCCAAAGATAAGCAGCTGTTTATAACCATAAATTAAAACACCTTGCAGTTTAACTTGTAGCATGTTATTGACTGAAATAATTATGACCTTGAACATAGATCCCTCTATCTTATGTATCAAATGCAAGTCCTGTCACAGTTTACTAAAGACTAATCTTATTTTCATTTAAATTGTGTCACTTAAATACATAATTTCCTTGATTATGGACGTCAGTAATACCTGACTGTCAACAACATAGAATAAACTAAAAACCTGTCTTCAACCCAGCAAGCAGGTTAATGGTAAGGCAGAATTGGAAAAAATAAAAAAATCCTCTGAGTGAAAAACAGTGCATCCTGATGCTTGGTAAAACAGACACAATACCTATGGCTGGCTACCAGTAACAGTTTGCTTCAGATAAAACTCTATAAAGTGTTTAATATTTTGGAAAGCTTTTTAACAAAGAAAGATATAATGAAAAGCTCTCACTGGATCACACTGTCAAGCTTTAGTCAGTGAGATACTCCCAACAATGTCTGCATGTATTTGTTTAAAAACTCTAGTTTAACATTTAGATTGGAAATGTCAAAAAAAGTTTTAACAGAGACTTTTTAAAATTTCCACAGAGAACATGAAGTTAAACTGATTTTTTTTTTCCCACATTGAGGTTTTGAAAAGTAAAACTCAGTGAGCAGATATTTGGTTTGTAGTGTTAGTATAAGTAAACAGCAATATTAATTTACTTTAGATAACTCACTGGCATATACACAGGGACCTAATGCACTCAGTGTTACACATGAAAGTACATTTTAGTACAAGCTCGCAATACATTACTGACAATACGCATCAGAAATGGATTGTCATTACAGGAATTTACTGGAAGTACTTTATTTAACACTTCTTTATATTATTATATAAAGATATTGATTATTAAAATTATCCTAGATTTTAGGATTGAATTAATTTAATTTTAAAGGTCTTCTTACCTTCTATTGCTGAGAGTAGAACACGAGAATGGTCGTATGCAATTACATTCGCATATCTATTCTTTGGTTTGTTTACTTCCAGGTTAGAGTGCTCCCATGTGAACTGCTGACCAGGATCAATAGACTTCAAAAGACAAAGAGAAAAAAAGGAAATGAAATTTTCAGCTAGGGACTACATAATTGTTTTATTTATGATAACTACAAACTAAACTCCCATAGCTTACTCTGGAAATAATTTGCTTTTGAAAGAAAATTATTACTTCTGGACACATTGTAACATATTATATAATAGTATATAAACCATTTTGTATTTATGCATCTGAAATTTCCATGAGGAATTTAAACCATGAGCTTTTTAAAATCCAGGTTTTTTCTTCAGAGAAAGCAAGCTATCCATCTTTTCATCTTTTCTCTCATTTTGGCAAGTGAGGGGTTCTAGCTTAACAGAGGACGAGTAAATACCAGAAATCTCAAAAACACTGGGATGAAGGAGAATAAATATTTTTGCCTTTATCATAAGTGCACGTGTTCAAAAATTTCACTGTCCTGTTTACTAAATAAATGCCAAAGGTTCCTGAAGAAGTTTTCTAGAAAAAAAATAATGTTTCTACTCTTTCATTTTGATGCCAGGCCAACACATGATACTAGTGTTGCTCAGGAAACTAGCTGTGTTTCATCCACAGACAACATGAAGAAACTTGCTTTTTATTTCCTTGAGTCATAAATAAGTAAGCAATTCAGGCATATTTGAAATTTTAATGATATCTTATTCACAAACATAACTATTCTTATTCATAAACAAAATTGTATGATTCCAGGTTTGCTGTTTATTTTCTGTTTCCTTCGTGTTCCAGGGTAGACTTACAGAAGCGTGCCCCAAGCTCCTTCATCCTTCACCACTAGGGAGACTTCAGACTCTAGTACTTTTACCTCTGTGGTTGAACTACACATGCAGCAAAGTGAATTCAAAATAGGTAACAGATGGTACCTGTTTATGCTCACTATGGCAGTGGCTGTATGAAAGGTCATCTCATACTGAGAAGTCATGAATAATCACCCATTGTTTTACTTTCCCTTTCTGTAACATTAGAGACCTTAAAATTGTTTCATCAATATGAATACACAACTATGGCTTGAGGTTTATGCCCTCTGTTTAATCCTGGTAAGAACTGGCAGCTCCCTATGCCAGCTCGTGGTAAACTACTAAAAAAATAATGATGACACAGATAAGCCAGGTTAGGGCAGTTCACCAACACTGCGTTCATCTTCCATGAGCAGAGCAGCAACACGGCACAAGTCAGAAGATCCATACTGCCTCTGCAGCATCAAGCCAACAGCTTTACTGACTCCTCCCAGGGTTACAGAAGCTGCAAGTCCATTTCATGTTAGTGGAAATAAAATATGACCTGTAATCTATTAGAATAGGTATTACCTAACAATGAGCACTTGTGAAATTAATTAATGTGATTTTACTAGGACTTATCCCTTAGACTAGTAATTACTATTTGGCCAGTCTGGAAATGGCTTTTCATGCACCTTTACATATTTTTTAATATTTATTTATTTAATATTTTGAGAATGACTTTCCTTCTTTATTGAGATTACTCTAAAAAAAAAAAAATCATTTTGCCTGTCTGCCTGATACAGAAGCATTTGTTATTAGGAAAACAAATACCTCAGGAAAACAAGTACCTTATCCTATTAACCAATACCCTAGGCTCAATTAACTTTCATAACATAAAAATTATAAAGTCCTGCATAACCTAGCTATATAGAGTAGAGGAGAGTGATGGCTCAGATTCCGGCTCACCCTTTATCTACAGTAACTGAGATAGAGTGCTTGGCAGTTCCTCCCTCAAAAGGAAATTAAGTGGGACTTTTTAGAGGAATGAAGAATAAATTAAATGCTTAGGAGCATGATGAAGGCCATGAAAATCCTACTTGTGCTTTGGATATGATTCATTTGAATTTTATCACTATGTGTGTCACTATGTGTGTTCAAAAGGCATTCTTAAATGCAGCTATGAATGAATCTGATTTTTTAACCTTCCACACAGATTTTGACACCAAAGTATTTGGGTTCACTCTCTTAAAAATTTGTGTGACTACGATTAACATATCTTAAAATGTCAATAGTATTAGGAGTTTATTAAGTTAGTATCTTAACAGACTAATGACTGAGATTTTCAAAACTGCTGATGGATTTTTTTTTGGAGCCCTATTGTATTTAGTTTGCCTACAAAGGGACAACAAACTATCCCCCAACTAGTATTGTGCCACTTGCAAAGGTAGACATCACTTCTGTGCTGTGTTTAAGTATAAACATAGTGACCTGATCCAAGAAGAGGGCTTCACCCTTCTCCAACTTTTTCTGACTGCAAAGGTATATTCTTATTTATCAATAAAGCAAATGGTAAAATTTTATTCTTTAATTTCACTCTGTAAAATTTTTATTCCTTTTTCTTACAATTTAGTTTCATCCCAGTAATGTTTTCCCATGCTCTGAAAAGGATGGCTGGTAGAATTTTGAAGCAGGTATGCACCAGGTATGCACTGCTTAATTTAAAAACATAAGTATTTTTATCTTTACTTCTAAGTGCTATTTATTTCACCAAATGTGCAAAGAAAGAATGTGGAGAGCATTTCCATCAGCTCTGGGAAGAGAAGAGTTATATACATATATACTATATTTAGGACATGTAATATACCTCTTTATCAGCAGGCCAGCAATTCGCTTACATCATATGACTTGAAAAGTAATAAAATTTACATAATGACTTCTCTCAGCACAAATCTCCCCTCTTTTCCTTTTTGAGTTAATGGAGGCGAACAAGAAAACTTATGCAGGATATCTGCAGATCAAGTTTTCAGAACTTTGGAAGATAATTTTTATGGATTTATCTCAGAATTCTAGAAATAACTGACAACAGAAACATAGTACAGAAGATGCTAACTATTTATTAGTGCATTATACTCTAATTAACTTTTAAAATACAATTGATTATTTGACCAGGAATAATGCAGATCTATAATATGTGTGACTACCTAGTCAGTATTTTTTGAGGGACATATATGGAAACACGCTATCTAAATCACAGTTCACTGCCCTAGAATAAGGCACACTATTCTGCATTGTTCTAGATACATAACTGAAGCAGACCATCTGTCTTATCTTTCAGGTTTTTACCTACACTGCCAAAATATTCTGGAAATTACTTCACAATGTAAGATGTCACATACACTTTCTCTTCACATTAGACAAGAAAACTAGAAAATAACAGAATCAACTGGCTGCCTAACAAGCTGCTAGTTTTGAGCTTGGACTGCAGGACTCCGGCTTTAAATCATAAAAAACCAAAACAGGATGTAAAAAAAAAAAATTAAAAAAAGTACTTGCAAACAGTAAGTTTAAACTGCAGTTTTCCATACACAAAGATAATTTTGAATATACATAGAAAATGATGGTCTAGGATTCTTATCAATTATGAGAAACAGCTTCAGCTCTATATTATACCTATTTTTCATGTGAATTTACAGATTATTAAGAACACTTTAAATATAAAGCTCAGCTTCAAGTGTTCAGTATTCAGTATTATTCTTCCAATTTTTGCTCCTTAACGTTTAGGCATTCTAAAGCTACTGTTCAATATCAAGAAAAAAGCCCAGACATACACTTCGTATGATGTACGGCCAGATGGTGTAATTTAGTGATTAATATTTAGGTCTACATGCAGACATAGTTAAAATAAATTATCAGAAATTGGCAAATGGATTGAACTTTAATCCTTCCTATTTTCCTCCCCAATCGGAACCACTTTGTGGCCTTACCATCCTCCCATAAAGCACTATTTTGTCAAAAGAAAGTTCATCTGTATTTCCTCAGACTTAATAGCCACACTGGAACAAAGAGTTGAGTGGTATTGGCAGACACATTTCAGAAGTGTGAAAGACCAATAACTCATGAATAACAAGTCTGTACTAACAGTTTTAATGAGTGCTTTAATGGTTTAATGGATGGCACTTTAATAGGATTTCTAGTATTTTCATTCTGAAAGCTTGCCTTCAATAAAGCTGTCATTAATAAAGAAATGGATTTCTTCACAGCATAACTGTGTAGTATGGGTGCTTTGTGCAAAAGAAATAAAAATATTTGTAATACTGTTATTTCCCTCCCATGCTTTGACAAATCTTTCAGCTATTGCGTTCTAAATGGCTGGCAGCTGAAACAAGTGTGATCTGTTAGTAGGAAAAGACTTGAGCAATTATTTACTAATACAATGCACCATCCATAAAATAATTCATTGACTAATAATCACAGTTACCAAAATTTTCTGGTGGTAAGCAAACCAGAAGAATTTCAAACAATCCCCCTCTAGTAAACTGTGTACCTGCTCACTGTGCAGTTTTCCTTTACACCACTTTAACAAGAGGCAAATGTTCCCTGATGTCAGTCTTCCAGGACTATATCCTGGTTCAGCACTAAGGAAGGAAGGAGTATGACAAAATGCCACCCTTCCTGGTGTAAGCTGACATATGCCTGCCTGCTCTGGAACAGCGCTCTTCCAAGGGTCACTACGGCAGCAAACTAGGAGCCAGCAGTTTTAAGTTTCTGTGGAATGTGGGGATTGATATATACTGCATAGCTATCACAAGGAAACATGTCCTATGAAACATTTCCAAGCACTGTAGTTTCAGTGTTTGTGGCTTGAATTAAATCACCGAAGACCACTGCTTCACAGAGAAACCTAGGACCAGGTAGGCAAAGAAGAATGAAAAAGAAAAATTTGAGAGCATGTCAATGCAAACAGACTCAGCGCAACTGGGGAAAGCACACAGCTATACAGAGAAATGAACAGTTTGACCCTCTTTTACCAATGTCAGCAATTGTGATGAGAATTTCATACCATAGCTGATGAATCTATAATAGAGTGCTATTGTATTATGCAGGAAACTTGCTAATAGAATGAGATTTACATACGGCATTACCAAAATGTGAATGCTAGATGCATGAACATTAATTCATGACCATGGCAATTTGCCAGTTGGAATTACGTTTTTTTTAATTACGGCAGAGAATTTCCCATTACTCTGAAAAGGGTGTAATTTTCAAGAATATGGGGGAAAACCTCCACATATGGCTAAAAGTTCTTTTGAGCTTGAACATAAGTTTGCATCCTGGTCCTAAAAACAGTTAAAAATGCAGATGAGACATTTTCTGTTAACTCTCAAAGGAAAGTGACCTAACTGTTCAAGAGTAGCAAGAAATACAAAAAGGTTTTTTTCCAAAAGCTTTTGTAAACCCCCCTCAAGAAAAAAAAGGTATTCCTTCACAATATCAAGCTAATATTCCTATCACTAAATGAAATTAAGCAAAACCTGATTCCAATGGAATCAAGTAAGCTGTATAAGCATATAACTAAAAAAAAGGTAAAGAGGAAAATAAGCAATATTTGAAAAAATCCTTGAAGGAGAGTCTCCATTTCAAAATGCTATAAACCCCTTAATTTTAAAAATTAATCATATTGGCTTGTATTTCTTTGCCGCCAGTCTTAAATATAACCTGTTTATTCCCTACCTGCAATTAAAATAGTTTGACCATGATATCATAACCACTTGTAATGGAAATAATTTTGTGTTGAAAACTGGGAATTACAGTCAACTTCAGGTAGAAAACAAATATCAGGAGCAAACAAATACGTGAGTAATGAAAAAAACTTGTTTTGTTTAAATATTTTTGTGGTTAAAGCCTCCTGCAGTTTTGTTTTATATAGTATATGAAATGCACCAGGTCTTTTAAACTAAACTTTATAATTGTGTCACATGAGACACTGGTGCTACTTAAAATTTTCAAGATACTTTTCATCATATTTTTAAAGTGCTGTCAACAGTTTTTTTTTTCAAGGAAAGATTAAAGGAGTGTAATTCTTCATTGATTCCTTCATTTTTCTCAATAAGCCCCTAAAAATACTGCAAATTAATCCTTCTAAAAAGCCCCTGCAAAACTCAATTTGATCTATAATGACCTACATAGTTTGTCCTTGTTTAATTTTTCTTGCTTCAGGAAGTAGATTACTTTTCTCTTTCTACACATATCGCTGCTTTCAGTTGGGCAAAATAAAACTGATATTTATTACAGTACAGAATCATAGAATTATTAAGGTTGGAAAAGACCTCCCAGATCATTGAGTCCAACCTTTGACTGACCACCAGCACTCCAACCACAGCACTAAGTGCCACGCCCAGTTGTTTCTTGAACACTTTGAGTCATGGTGATTCCATCACCTCCCTCTGTTTCAATGCTTTCAGTAAAAAATTCCTCCTGATGTCCAACCTGAACCTCCCCTGGCACAGCTTGAGGCCATTTCCTCTTGTCCTTTTGCTGGTTGCCTGGGAGAAGAAGCCAACCCCCAACACCCTCTGGCTACACCCTCTGGTCAGGTAGTTATTTGACTAATTAAACTGGCTCTATGAAATTCCTTGGCAAAATTACATTAGGTATCAGACCAAAATGCTGCATCCTAACATTTAACACCAGCTTTCTTTTATTTGATTAATTATATAAGCATAAACAAATGCTGTTATCCCAATGCAGTATTCACAGCACAAAGGAAGGCGATAATACACCACTCTGAATCTTGACTAGCAGGACTTCAGACTCCTGCACTATGTCTTTAAAATTCTCTACCACAACTATACTGCTGGCTCAGATACTACCCCAGGTGGAACTAAGCACCAAGCAACCTATGTGAATGCAACAGCACATGTGCTATTAATAAGAAGACAACTTTTCATCGTTCACTGACTATGCTAATTGTTTCTCAATAAATGGAGCACATCCTATGAAAGTAAAGTTAGAAAACACCAATAAATTATGTTTGTAATATTAGAAACAGGAAACTATTATAAGGACAAAGAACAAAACCATATTTTTGCTGAGAAAAAAAATTGATTTTTGCACATGAGTCACTATTATCTTCAATGATATAGCAGTTAAGGGCAGCTATTTCTTTGATAGAGATTCATTCAGTGGATTATCTGTTCTTCCTGGACTTCTAAAATGTATTATATTGATAATAAGTTTTATATGTGCTTCTACTATACAAGATTTACTGTGTTTTAGTATCCAGTGTTTATGTTGTTGCAGCTTGAGACACAAAAAGAGAAATATAACATATTCAGTAAACAGTGCTCCCATCACAAATCCTACCAACTGATTCGGAAAAGCTACAATAAAAAAACGTCAAAATGCATCTTCATATTTTCCAATACTCAGTGTAAAAGCAAAAGACTGGCTGCAATTTACAGGAAGAAACCTGATGAGAGAAAACATTAAATTATATACAACTTCTTGTAACATTTGTTAACCACTGCATATATACACATTCACGGTAAATCATACAGTAACACACAGAGTCTGATAGTGTAATTTTTTTGTTGCAGTGACAGTTTCTCATGCAAAAATAGTATCAATATTAATCTACTTCCTTAACGGTGTAAAGCTACATGTACAGATCTCAGATAAGAAATGTTAAATTATTTTACACAAGTCTCAGAAATCTGCTTTGGAGGAATAGATTTTCTGTTCTGTCTTATAGGAGGAAATGACTTTACAAATACATCAGAGAGTAGGCAGAACATTACTGTTTTATTCAGTTTATCTCCATGACCACTTCTTATTTTTAAATTCTGAAGTCTCAAATAAGAAGAAGATACAATATAAAGGTCAGTTTCTTATGAACACAGATTTTTGCTTAGCAGCTGTCAAGTCCATATGGACCCTTACATTACATAAAAATCCCACTGAAATTTCCAAAGTCAGCAAAAGCTTCACAATTATCAGCTGGGGTCAATCCTGTCTTTAAATTAGAGAACAGAAAACTGTGTGACATTAATTATATGATATGTGATGTTAAGAGGGTAAACCAACATTTTGTTTCGGCTTGGAGATTGCAAGCTAACAAAAAACTAATGAAGGATTATGAAAAATTTATTTTGAAGTAGAAATGAACCTCATTGAGAAGGAACACTATCTATGTTAACACTACAGAAACACCTTATGCAACACGTGAATTTTAAGTTTGTTTGAGTCTTGCCACAGTCCTAATCCTTCAGGCTTGGCTCCTGTTGCTCCATAAAAGCTGGTATTGGAGGTGAATGTGTGAGAGAGGTACAATGGAAGACATCTCTATTGTTCTGCTCATATGCTGTAAGACCTGGAACTGGAAATGCCCTGGAGAAGACACTGTGGAATAGTTTCTGAAGACTTGCAGAAGGAAGAACTCATCCGGTTGATGACACTGAACCTTAGAAAACATTATGTAGCTAGGAGGTGTTCTACACTGGAGAATACACTCCCCTTAGCAGATCATAGCAATGAAGCAATTCCACTCTTTTCCTTCCTTTTTCTTTTCCTCTGAGGATATATAGCTTATACTATGCGTGCTACCACTTACTTTTTTGCAATACCTCTTTCCCAACTTACCACATTACCCTGAATACTACTTACAGAACCAGAGTGCAGAGAGATATAGCTTGGACTTATTTCTTTAATGGCAATTTCAGGTTCTTTTTCAATTAAATTTCACATGGCATGAAAGCAACATATTCTCAGGAAAAAAAAGAGGAAAAATATCCAACATCACAAAGTTTGTAGCAGAAACACCCTGTAAACACCCTGCTTGTGAAGCTTTGTGTCAGGTGAATGGAGAACAGTGGGTTCACTTTAGGATTATTTGAAGAAAGCAATCCTGTCTTGTCTCATGGCAAAAGCAAATCTGTGTCATGGCAGAAGCAAAATTTTCCTTCACCTTCACAGAAGTGCAAGAAGTTATAGGGTTCCATTAGAAAAAGGCACCAGAGGGTATAACGCAGCAGAGGAGACTCTTTTTCTAGTTTTGAAGAGACAGAGAGGTTTGTCTGTCTGAAGAGAAAGTGGAAACAGGCAAGGAAGTGATACTCTTCCAAAAGGAAAAAAACAAACTTGTACTGACTTTTAATCAGAAATTCTGATAAAAAGTGAGTGGATGGAACACGAGGAAGGATGGAAGAGGAACAAGTATTCAGGCACTTCTGAACAGTTGAAAAGGGTGCTTAGAAAATGAAGAGATGTATTTGTGTGGTGAAACTAGTAATTCTTTTGAAGTGGCAACCAAAGTAGGTTGTGCTAAAAAAATAATTTAAACATCCTTTTGAAATGGAGCTAACTTCCTCACTGAAGGAAGAGTTGTCAGAGTTTATCAGAAAACCATCAATATATATTTTATTTTATGGCATCACAAAGTTGTCATAACAGTTACCGTACACTATAAATATACCTTTGAAGAATTTCATCCATGCAATGCAAACAATTCCATAAAAAGTAAAATAAAATAATTGACTGCCAAGGAAGAAAGTGCATTACTGAAAAAAAAAAAAAAGAAAAAAGAAAAAAAAAGAAATAATCAGTGGTAATTGAAGAAAATTGTTTGCTTCCCTAAACAGGAATTAACTGCAGGATTTTGCTGGTATCAGTAAAGGTCAGTGGTTTCCTGTTGCATGTTAACACCTTGAAATTTTGAATATGAGAAGTATCTCTTTATCCTTCTGTCTCACCAGTTTTAGCATTATCTGAAGTGATAATAACTGAACTGTTACCATCTGTACCTCTTTCTGCCTTGCAATCAGATTTAAAAAAGGATTGTTTAAGGGATGTTAGTGAGAACTGCTGCTCAAGTAGAAGGTCCCAATCCCTGACCACAGATATATCCGCCACTTCCCTTTGCTGGCACTAGAACTTAAGCAGACATGTGGTGAGCTAGTTCAGGGAACTGATCCAACTGAAAACAGCAAAGAAAAATAAAACAATTAGTTTTCAGCTGAATCTATTTCCTGAGATAATCCTTGAACAGCTGCACACGTGCTAGCGCCAGGACTGGCACAAGAGAGACAACAGGAATGCACAGCCAAGAGATGGAGATGACTTACTGTGATCATCAAACTGCAGCTTTAGTCCACTGCCTAGCCTAGACCAGGAAACCAAATAGCAGTGCTTTTCACTAATTCTATTTCAAAATGGATGAATCTTGGAAATGAAGATTAGATGAATAGGTGGAAATGAAGTGGTATCTCTAAAGCTGTAATTTCAAAGATAGATGTTGAACCTTCTTGGGCAAAGCAATATGAATGAAGCTTGATGTTGACCCACAGTTGCCCATGTTTTAATCTTGAATGTCTGGCCATTCTGCTCCAGATGTTTTGTAAACAAAAAGAAAAGAAAAAAAAAGGAGAAATGAAAGAAAAAAAAAAAAAACCTGTTGAAGTTGTCCTGTTTACACAGACTAGAGAAACTTCTGCAGGGACAGATAATAAGAATTTTTTGATTAAGTGTATCTTTCAGTATTGGTTATAAATTATTAAAATTACACTCTTAAGATGATTTTAATTATTTAAGTAAGAAAGAGATAATATAAAACACCAAAACTTTTAAGTTCCATTACAGCATAAGAAAACCATGTCATCTCCACATGATGTTCAAGATGTAGTACAGCTGAACTGTTTATTTGTATACAAATTATACTACATTATATGACTTGTAAATGACTTGGAATTTCCTACACAGAAAAAACCAATTAATTTGCCCACAGTACAACATGAAATGGTTTTAAAACCAAATGTTATCTTTTATTATGGTGAACATTAGGCTACATAAATCTCCCTGTCCGATTATTTATATGCTACAATTTTTGAATTTAAGAACACAGGTTTTACACACAGAAAATTGAGAAGGTTCTCCCACATTTTTTGTGATTGCAACAGTAAACAGCAATCCTAAGTTGCTCTTCAAACAAATTTATTTCCAGGAATTGTTGAAACTATATTTTCCTCTTAATATCTAATGAGATTATTTGCTAAAGTAGTCATAAGGACTTTCTGAAGAGTGCATTCAATTAAATAATAAGCAATTGTACTTCTTTATCATAGCACTTAGTATCAATTTTTAACATCTTCTGTAAAGAATTTTAAAATACAATGGAAACGTATAGGGTTTCTGTACCACGCAGTATCATGTTACTAGGAAACTAACATGTGAAAGTCACCTTGAGTGTTTCTTATTGCACTGCCAGTGTCCATATGAACCTTCAAATGCAACTAATGTGCAGTCCTTAAAAAAATAAGAGCAACACTTTTACTCCACCATGCTAACAAAGTGTCGGAGGGTTTTAAGCAAGGATTAGTGACACAAGAGACTATGAAGAAAATACTGCATCAGTGATCCTGCTGGGAGATGTTAATCCTTGGATCACTGACATGGATCACCCATAGCTGATCTAAAGAAGCACTTCTTTACTGATGGTTCAGTGCACATTTGATCCACGTATTTTTGACATAGACAATATTTTGGCACAAAAGAAACAACTATAATTTACCGGGTTTAATGGATGGCTCCCTATGTCCCTTTAGCCACAAGTAACTGACCTGAGAGGCTGTTGCTCTCCACTACAGCTATACCTATATACTCCACGGGTTACTGACAAGGTGGCTTGTAAATGATTACTCTCTTCCAGTTAAATTCTTTCATGCTCTTCTAGACCATCATTCACAATTTATCAAAGTAGTATGGTTGACAGGAGGAAAATACAATGTCCTGAAACTCTTACATTAGAAAAGATACCAAGCACTTGCAAATTCTTTTATCTCATGCAAAATTAAAGCAGTGGACCGAACGTTTTTTGGAGCTTTGGCTGTATGTGTCCTGTCAACATTACACTGGAGATTTTTAAAACAATCTAAGGATCTTTAAACTGCAAGAAAGATAGATATTTGTGTATATTAAAACAAGTAAGTGCTGTATCATTCACACACTACTTCAAGTATGTGTCCATGGAATCTGCCTGACATGTATCCTTATAAAAAGAGAACAGGATTTTATGAGCAAAGGAGTCACCTCACCAATGCAGTCATTTTACACAGTTTTTAATCATGGTTTTAATATCATACAAATCTGGCACCATATCAGAGAGAAGTCTTGGGAAAAAGCAAGCATGACATTTTAAACTTGAACAGTGAAGAAGTGGGGAAAATTACCTCATACTCCTGTGAGAACTTCAAATTGTCATTTGCTTTCAATCTTTCAATGTGATCTGCAAGTTCCAAGATAGGTATTGGGGGGTGACTGGCCATACCTGTTGAACAAGAAAGAAGAACAAAATTTGAAATAAACTACAGTGATGTCATTACTCTAAAATTTAGAAAATGCAGTAGTTAGAATGTCTAGAAATGTGTAAGTAGTAAAGATGTCATAGGTGAGAGAAGCAGGCAAATAGTTTGGTTACTCAAAGCAGGACATGCTCTGGATAGATGAGCTCTGAAGCCAAATTAAAAGAAGTCACCAAGCATATTCCCAAAGCTAACATTCCTAGTGTAGAGGAAAGAGTTACTGTAATGTGAGTCAATGAGTTTAGCTAGGCATGGAAAAATGAGACAGTTAGACCTGATGTTGACCTCTGCTTTGAGTAATGACTCTTAATGTCATTTCAAACTCCTTCTCCTGCAATGCATGAAATGAAAACTCTATTGAATTAGATGAGGAAATGTGAGCTGAGAAACAGACACTGAAAGAGCCCTAAAGGGGAAACAATAGTGTTTTGACAGAAAACAAAGTGACTTATGCATAATCAGGAAAAACGAACTTGAATAATGAAGGTTACCAGGGTAACCAGAGACACCTGAACCTGCAAAGGAAATGGTAAAAAAAAAAAGAAACCTAAACCAACATAAAACTAACTTATAAAATAAAGCATAAAAAATGAAATGGAAAGCTTGAAGATTAATAATAATAATAATAATGCATCAAGGTCTAGAAGACTGACTGTGTACTCTAAATTAGAAATACTTAAATATTACATGGAATTCGGAGGTGACTGACATGCAACTATGAATGACTAGAACAACATGCATCACTGCTTTTAGACAACAGTCACTGAAGACAACATTGGACATAAGACAATTAGAACTTCAAAAATGTTTTCACTAGTAGCAGATTGTAGAGGCAGGGGTTGTACAGTTTGGCTGGACACACATGCTGACTGCACTAGTACCTTAAAATATGCTTAATCTGAAACCCCATTTATCAACCCCTAAAAGTACCTACAATCTACTTCAGGTGTAAACATCTTTGTCCACTGATGAAGATACTAAGTGAAAAAGAAGAAGAGCTTGGAATTGGAAGTAAAGATGGGTGTGTAAGGGAGCACAGGACAGCAAGGCAAAAAAAAAAGACAGAAAAGATGTGGGGTCAACTAGAACAGTCTGCCAGCTTAAGATTTGACAGGTAAAATTTTGTGAACATATTTATTTCAAGCTATTAGTCTCCATGAGCCTTCTCCAAAATGCTTACATTCTTCTCTTCATACTTTATACTATCACACCTAAAATGAAAGTGAGTTTTCAATAGCTTAGGGAAGAAATCAGAGCTGGCAAGAAAAAGTTAAGCTAGTGAACCCCAGGATCTCTTGAAATTACAAAGGGAAAACACTGATGACTCAAGGGGGCTCAAGCTGGAAGGCATGTTGCACAATGCAGTTTGCTTTGTCACCGTGACTTTCAAGAGCATGCCTAAGACAGTTGACTTGCGTTTCCTTTAAACATAGCTGAAAATGACCATGTGGCTACAGCACAGTCACACTGTAGCATGTGTTTTAATTATTTTAATTTTGTTTTTAATTCTTGTTTTCTTTTGGATTCTTTGATATTTCAAGCATCATAATAGACTCCAAAATAATGTCCAGCAGCACTGGCCCTAATTCTTCTGACCCTATACCTATATATTTTATGGAATCTTCATAACACATCTGTGATGGTAAGACATTAAGGCAAGTTGTCAGTCAACAAACAAAGCAGAATATTCAGATCAGTGCGGAGATTCCTTAAAAATTTCAATTAAAAAATTAGTCTCTAAGTACTAATTTATTTGATGCAGCTCTGCTTCTCTCCCATTTTCTTACAAATTTTACTTAGGACTTGGCTACTGTCAAAACAAGTGTGGGTGACAGTCATCTAGCAATTACACTGATTGATCCAGATCAAGCACCCCTATGGAAAATATGTGAGTGAAAAGGCACAAGAGACCTCTAGATTGATCCAGAAATGGAGGTGGACTGATGTACATCTAAAACAGTGCTTGAACAGAGAAAATAATAGAGACAAAGATGTTTAGACCTTTTCGAGCGAATCGTGGGAGAGAGTTATTATCATATAAGGACTGAGTGGTAGTTTGGCTAGAGAGGGAGGACACAGAGCCAATCAGGGAGGCGTAGGGGACTGAATTACTGCTCAAAGCTGTAAAAAGTAAAAGCCAATTGGAAATGGGAAACAAATTAGTAACAGCAGTAGACCATCATAATCAATCAATCTTGTACATACAGGCACTTCAGACATGCACAAAACAGCGTCTGGTAACTCAACTAAGATGTTTAAAGGTGCAGTTCCCCTACTGTAAACATAAAGGACATAAACCCAGTGAGTATGAGACTTGCTCATCACACAATAAACCTGACTAAATCACCAGCATCATGAACACAAATCAGTAATTAATTTACTGTGAAGGAATATTTTTTTAAAGATGCTGAACACACATTCTTTTTTAAAATTATTTTTGTTTATATGCTTCTCTATATGCCACTTGACATTTCCAAGGGGAGATTTAACATTAAATACTTTATGCAAATACGAAATTTGAAGGCAAATTTTTCTAAGGCAAAAAGAGGAACTACTTACAACTTCAGAAAATGACAAATATTAACTGCATATAAACCCTTCCTCTACTACTCATTTTCAGCAATTACACTTTGAATAAATTTCCTCAAATAATACTTGGCAGTTAACTTACAAAGTAATTGCATTTGGTCTATAAATATATAAAATGTGCTCTACTGATATAAGTAGTTATTTCTTAAAAGAACTGCTGGAGGACTTTTGTTATGTAATCAGTCTGTGAATCGTAACAGAATATGGTATGAATGAACATTTAAGATGTCATCACACCTCATGCAAAAGCATGAGGCTCCTATTGAGCAGGTGTAGAACTAGACTCAAAAGATCCCACTTAAAATACAGCTAAACTCACTTGTTTTTGTGGCTAAAAATAAGAAAATACACTTATTTGATGACATACTCCCACACCAATCAACATATGTCATGACGATACAAAAACTTAAAGACAAAATACAGCTAAACTACAACAGATCCCGTGACATGCTAAAAAGTCAAAATAAATACCATGCTGAAAACATGCTTTCAAAATCTCTTTTAAATAGGGTATCTCTTTTTTTAAAAAAAAGAGATAAAACCATCTGGAAACTCAACGAAAAGAAAACCCCCAAAATCACCACATGCAAAACACAGCTGAAATTGTACCCATTAAAAATTTTTATTTCCAGATTTGGTAGAAGATTGCCAAATGTAATTGATCTTATGCAGCCTAGTAGAAACCCCTTTACATGAATTAAATAACAATGTATGGTTTGATTACAGTGTAGAATCATCTTCTGGTTAATCTGTGGTAAATACATGACTAAAGAACATGAAATACCATTTGTGCCACAATTTCAAGGAAGAACTAAGAGCAAGGTCAGAATTCATCTGCATATTAAGAGACATCAAACCTGTTAATTATATTCCTTTGCCCCAGCTAATCAAGTGGGTGTTTTAGGCTTGTCATTAGTGCGTTAAATTGGGATTTTGTTTGTTGTCAGGGTTTTATGATAAGGGCTTTTAGAAACATTTATGAAACACACATTTATTTACCAATTCGGAACTGTAGGTTGACATACCCACAATAAACAAGAACAAAGTTAGAAATTAAACAAAGCAAATCTGCTAGTATACAGACTACAATCTACATGAAGTGAAAATGTGACACATGACTGTCACAGATAGTTCTTTAGGAAATGAGTGGTACTTTAGGTCCACATTGAATTAATTGTCTGTGACTTTACAAACTCCTCATTTTTATTTAGTAACACAGAACACTCTTCTACATACCAATCTATGTTGGTTAAGACATCCCTTTATAGAAAAAGAAGGAATCAGTAACACTGGTTGTTGAGACTTATCCTTATCAAAAAGACAGAAAAAAATAGCTACTTAAAATTCAGACATAGGAAATGGAAAAAAGTAAGGATGACCCTGATTCAGCAGGAATTCAGCATTCATGAGAATTTATCAAGAATGCCTTTAGTACATGACAAAAAAATTACTGTTACTTTAAAATTTCTTTTTCACAGAGTAAGAGCTAGGCCAGAGCATGAAATTACAAAGATAAATTTACAAGACAATCTCTAGAAAAAAATATATCATTCTGCAACAGGTATTCTAAAATAATTGTAGATGAATTTATAATATTGCAAAATTATGCCACTTTTATTCCAGAAGATTTTGTGGTCTTCAAAACTTGATCAATTATTCTGGAATGAAAACAGTTTCTGTTTTTCTGTATCCCAGACTGAGGTCTAACAAGGAGCCTTAGGATCTCCGTAGCCTCATAGCAGAAGCACCACTCCTGAGTGATGTATTAAAGTCACCTATAGTGACAAAAGGGGAAACTTAATTTTCAGATCCTGATATAAAAGTGTTAAATACAATTAAGATGTCACAAAAACTACGTTCTAAAATCCGGGGTNGGGGGAAGGGATAACTCTTGTGAAGAGAAGAATTTTCAACTTCATCTCCTAGCTAAGCAGATTTTGGGTTTCTCTAGGTTTGACAGCAGTGAAGTGAGATATCAGTGAAGTGCCATTTGCATCTGAAGCCTGTACCTTTTTTAGGTGCCTAAATCCTCCATCTGAGACATGTTCATATGAAGAGCTATATGTATGACAGCTCATTATGAGAAAGCATTTTAGCCTGTTTTTGCCATGGAGACAAAACACAGAATTTCTTTCAGCATTGTCATGATTCTCAAAAACAGATGTTGAGTGGATAAGCTACACAAAGAAATTTCCGGCTGTCTTGCAAAGCAGGTAACTAAATCCAGACATCATTTTTTCCACCTTTTTTTTATTTGTGCTCTTTTCCTCTGAAAATGTTTCATACTTTTTCTGCTTTATCATGGAAATAAGTTTGTGGAAATTCCTTAGCAACTCAGGGAATAACGGTTTAGTGAGCACTTATCTAATTAAAAAAAAAAGTCTTTACCTTAGAGCTGTAATAAGTCTATTTATTTTTCTTGTATTTCAAAGCATCTTATTTAGTTCTTAAGATATAATGAGATAATTGTTTAATTGGCACCCAATTACAAAAATTACTTATAAGTGTGACACATTTTATAGCTAAATGAGGATAAAAAAATCAGTCACTTTTGAGGCATGACTCAATTTAGTTCTCTGGCTGATTGGCAGATTGAAGTCTGCCTGAACCTTGGATCTCTCAGAACCCACTCAAACTACTTAATTTCCGTTAATTTTCCTCTGCAAAACCCGTCTGCCTTATTTGATGAAACCTTTTGTGAGGTTTAATTATCACCCCTTCGTTACTTTAACTTTCCCATGTGGCACAGAGACTTGTAAAATTTGTGCACCAGGTCAATGATTTTAATCCTGTGTTTCATAGGAAACTTGTAGAATGGTAAGAATGTGATAGACTTTTCCTCAGTTATTCCAGTTATGGAAGAATAACAGACTTAAAAATGAAATCCCACCGAGACTGGGTATTTTCATGTTTACTCAAAGAGAACTTGGCACTGCTGCGACCTACTCACTGGCATATGGGCTTATCTAACAGATACACATTTTTGGATAACACACACAGACATGGGATCTTGTTCTCAGATACAGAACAGTGGGCTATTCCACATACCAAGGCAAAATGTGAAATTTATCTATGGAGTTACTCCCTCCAATGAGGAGGGAAGCCAGAAATGAATCTGATCCTTCCTGAACAAGGTAAGATGGGAAACTCTTTAGGTTAGAGCTCTTTAGATTATTGAAGACTGTAGGTTTTTTAACAACACGACAATAAAAAGTGAAAGGAAAGCAAGACACTTCCTGTGCTGGTAGTTTCGACTGTGAAATTTTATGACATCTTCATGCTGAATTGACAATTTTATGACGAGTATAACATATTTGTGCTGAAATGATTCTCTAAATATCACCAAAGATAATATATTTTTTTCCCATATTTTCTGTCAAAAATTTCTACCTAATCATCTGTATTGGGAGTAATTTATAATTGTGGTTAGAAATTCAAATTTACCCCAAGGACTTAGCTTTCAAATTATTTTGATATCTATACCTGATCAGGTCTTTCCTTATACAAAATATATGATTGATAGCATTTTTGGAATGAGGCTGTTTAAAAATCTTTTAAAGTACTAAATTTTATGACAATCCATAATTTTATAGGAGTGTCTCATTCACCTTTCCAAGTGAAAACTGCCAGTCCAGATATGCCAATGTAATTTAGAATTTTTTCTCTAACACTTCTGTACATTATTGATTCATCTGAAAACTTTTTGTTCTCCCACTGGAACCCCGGAAAGCTCCAAGCAAACTGAAGATGCTTTCACCATCTAAAGAAATAAATCATAACAATTATGTCAAATCATCTACCTTGATGCACTTGTATTGAAAGTACATTCACCCCTCTGTCCTTTATTTTATCTGTAGGCAATGTTGAGAAATGCCTCGTATGAGGGCGACTGCAGATTTCTCAGTAAAAAGAACCCAACACACAACCACATTAGTCCTACCCCCTTCCCTCAGTTTCCTCTTTTGCAGTATCCCACTACCTAGTTCTGCTACCTTGCAGAAAATAAAACCCATGCATTTGAAAGTACAACAAACCCAACAAAGCTGATACCTGGAAGGTACAGCCTTTCTGTAGTTTCTCTATGTTCATCCTAAAAAATTTTCTATTGCATGTTATTTGATGGTGTGTTGCTGGTTGGGAGTCGGAGAAACATTCCAGATCTAAACACCTAAGCTAAATTTAGCCAGATTTCAATGACATGGTAGCCCTAATTGAAGTTAATGTGAGTTAAGTGAAATTCTCCTTTTGAAATTCTCTACAAGAACTGTACCTTGATTTCACTGTGACTGTTTACATATTAAGAACATGTTAACTAGCAAGTGTAACAGAGTAAGATAAATCTACTGGGTAAGATCTTTCTCCTTGATATTTGGTTGTATGCTGAGTAGTATAATGGCCTGACCTGTGTCTAGGGATCTTAAGTGGTACAATAATAGGAAAAAGATCATCATTTGATACCTGTACTGTATTTCTAATAATAATTGTAATTCTCCAATCTGCAAAAAGGATTATAGCAAAGAAGAAGAGTTCCTAGTGGAAACAGATTGCAGATGTTCTGCTCAAATACCTTCACAGAAAACTGCAAACTTCACAGATAATCTATAGCTCTGCAAGAAAAAGTACGCCTTAACTCCTCTCCATTTCTTTTCAGATCAATGAGGTGGAATTACAGCGTCTACAAGTGCCACATATTCTGCCATTTCTTAATAACTTTTCCTTCTCAATGTAAATTAATAATTAATTACAATAAATTAATTTTATATGTTAGCACTTGGCAGCAGGGTTTTTTTCCCTCATGTTCCATTTTGATTATGATGAATACTAAACAGATAGGTAAGATTACACATCTAAATAAATAGAGCGCAAAAAATTAGGCTTATATATCTAGTTATTATTCCATTATTTACTGGATGCAGAGGGAAACATAGTGACGACTGATGAGGAAAATGCTGAGGTAATTAATCCCTTCTTTGCCTCAATTTTTAATAACAATATCACCTGTTCTGTGGGTACCCAGTCCCCTGAGCTGGAAGACAAGGACATGGAGCAGAATGAAGCCCCCTGATCCTGGAAAAAAATGATCAGTGACCTGCTACACCACATAGACACACACAGCTGTGTGGGACTGGATGGGATACACCCAAGGGTAGCCAGGGAGTTGATTACAGTACTCACTGAGCCTCTTTCCCTTATTTACCAGCCGTCCTGCCTAACTGGGGATGTTCTAGTTGACTGGAGGTTTCCAAATAGGACATCTATCAACAAGAAGGGCAAGAAGGAGGATCCAGGAAACTACAGGCCTGACAGTCAGATGCTGGGGAAGGTCATTGAGCAGATCATCCTGGCATCCTGGCCTGTATCAGCAATAGTGTGGCCAGCAGAACCAGGGCAGGGATTATCCCCCTGTACTCGGAACTGGTGAGGCTGCACTTTGAGTCAGTCCTGTGTTCAGTTCTGGGCCCCTCACTCCCAGAAAGACACTGAGGTGCTGGAGAGTGTCCAGGAAAGGGCAATAACGCTGGTGAAGAGTCTGGACCATAAGTCCTATGAGAACAGCTGAGGGAGCTGTGGGTGTTTAGCCTGGAGAAAAGGAGGCTGAGAGGAGACCTTATTGCTCTCTACAACTGCCTGAAAAGAGCCAGGTGGGGGAAGTCTGCTCTCCCAAGGTAGCAAGTGATAGGGGAAGAGGAAATGGCCTCAAGCTGTGCTGGGAACGTTCAGATTAGATATTAGGAAAAAAATTCTTCATGATGGAAGGGTCATCAGGCATTGGAACAGGCTGCCCAGGAGAGTGGTGGAATCACTGGCTCTGGAGCGTTCAGAAAGCATCTGGGTGTCACACTTCAGGTCATGGTTTATTGTTGAACATAGTGGCGCTTGGTCAATGGTTGGACTTAGAGATCTTTTCCAAACAAATCAGGTCTTCTATTAAGCCATTTACTCTAGTCAGTATATAACTGTATACAAATAATTACTTGTTTTAGGGATAAGCTAGACTTTAAGAAAATTTTTTTTTCCTCTCATGTTTCAAAGATTTGTATGTGTATTTCTTTTGCTGTAAAACCCTTTGAAACTTCTATGAAAGTGCTGAGTAACAGAGAAAAACTTTACCCAGAAACAATGAGCCTACATTAAAATCATAGCCTCAGAAGGACACTGAATAAAAACTTTCAATTATTTTCATTTATTGTATTTAAGTTCCTGTGGTAGAGAGGTCCCAGAGCATGTCAACAAGATTCCCTCACTAAGATGAAATTAAATTAGAAGACATGCTCCTAAAACACACCTAATTTGCCCCAGCTGCTAGCAGCAGTGTACTGGAACAGACTAAAAAAGAAAGGCTGAAACAAATCTCAAGCCTCCAGACTCTTCCATTTCTACTTCTGCCTTGTGCATGAAGTGTGGGTCTTCAGCCACATTCATCACTCTGCAGATACACTCCTTCTGGGGCAACATTATCTCAATACAGTCACTGTTTAGAAGACCAGGAATTCACTTAACCCTTTAGCAAAATTTAGTATGTCCACTTCAGCAGCTAATCCTCAGCATCTCAAGCACTTACTTTCCTGCTTTTATGAACTTGACTTCACTAGCTTTTGTACCTAACGTAGTAGGTTTGACAAAAACACAAGGCTCATAAAGATTCAGCACCTAATTAGCACCAGACTCTGTGCAAATATATTGTAAGAGAAAACAAGTCTACTGGGATACGACTTGATCAAAACAAAGCCAATTTAAGTAAAAGTTGACTCCTACAAAGGTGGTAAAAATACTACTTCAAGTATTTCTCTCTTGGTAATTCTTGACGACTAGATTAAACAGCTTTAAGAAAACAGTGATTAATGAAAAGAATCATTTAATAAACTATTTGGGAGTGTGTTGCTTCTGACCTCAGAACTACTGACATATTAATATCCTCCTTGACCATAACATATAGCCTTATTTTGAAAGACAAAACCATTTATCTAGTTATGTATTTCTCTTCTGTATTGTACATTTGCAAACCAGTGGAACTCACAATGATGTTAATATATTACCTGATAATGCAGTAGATAAAAGGGAAGCTTATTTACAAAGAAGTGTCTATAAAAATATCATTAATAAACAAAGGGATGCACATTTCCCAGTAACATTTTCCAGCATTGCTAGGTTTAACTTGGAATTTTAGCATATAAAACACATCCATACAGCATATGTGTCTTTGAGCTCTTCTTTACAAAACTTCAATTTTGTTTCATGGAGGCTTTTCTTTTAAATAAAGAAATTACAGAATTATTTCCAAAGCTAACAAAGAAATATAATTTGCAGAAAAAAACCCCACAAAAAACCCCCAACCCCTCAATCAAAATACCTATTTCCAAACGATCAATCTCTCTTTTCTGTAACAGCATCAGCAATCAGCCTGTGCCCACAGAGCTCTCAGTGAGTTATTATTGTCTCTTACCCGGAGTCTGAAAGTTAAGGCGTCGCAGCTCCACTGGATCTGTGGGATGGTGAGAAGGGACCTCCTTGCTGTTGGGTATGCTGCTCTTTCTAGAATCAGATTCAGCCCTCTTCCTGCATGGAGAAGGTGAATACACATAAACAGAAGACAGACTTGTTAGCTTGACAAAGGTGCCTGAGTGTTTAGCATTATATTCTGAAGGAAAGATCTTTATTTCTGAAAAAATATTTGATCCAGTGTAAAGGTAATATACTTATGCATGGTGGGTAGGAAAACCTACAGTTTGAAATGGCAAAATGGTCAGAGAGAAAATAGCTGCATTCTGCCCTAAACTGATCCTCCATCCTAATATTTTACTATTATAACATTAAACTTATAAAAATTCAGACAATTGTCTATTTTAAATGCTATCTAGCTATACCTTTATAAAAAAGTAGCCAACTCTTGAGCTAGAAACCCCCAAGTTATTGCTACTAAATATTTCTTATTTTATACACAGAGCTCTGTATTATTATTATAAAAAAAATTGCATTCTTTATGTATTTTTAATATGAGAGAGAACAGTACAGAAGACACATATTCCAGAAGACATCTGTTCTTTTCACTCTCTAGGAAGTAAGAATTTGCTCTGTAAGCTCTCATCTCTGTAAGAGCTGAACTATGCAATCTTCGTATGTCTGATCACGTCTAGATATATTCGAGGCTTAGATCTGTACGAATATTTATAATCAAATTAAGACTTTTGCTGCAAAGGAAGAAAAATAGAACAAAAAAATTTTAAAGAACGAAAGAGAAAGGAAGAGAAAGAAAGTTGTCTATGTTTCCCTCTCTCTAGAGAGAAGCAGAGTCCATGTGTGTTTTGACTGACATTTTTGTTAAAACCGACTCCCACTATCTGTATGTATCATTATCTGATGTAAATCACGGAGAACCATGTTTCATGAAGAGTAACTACTCTGCATTTTTATATAGAGAGTGGAATCTTTCTTCACTAGTTACCTGTGGGGTCCTGAATGAAAACACAATGTGGCTGATATTTTCATCTAATATAAAATGAAGAAACAAACAGAAGCAGTTGTGTTGTGAAAACAGAACTGAGATTATTTTAAGGGTAATGACAGCAGAATGTTTTCCAAGTGCCCAATATTTATGTTAACATAATGCTATTTTTTTTCTAATTGATTCACAATGTGACAATGCTAAATCTGATTACTCCAGTCAAATTCTTGCTGCTCTTGAAATAATGAAGACCAGGTGACACACAGTGAGATTTCAAAAGTTATGCAAAAAAGCCAAACAGCAAGATAATTGCAGGAATTTTTTAAAATTCACTAGTCCTATGGTTTTACTGAAAAAAGTAAAAATGTTTTACTGAAAAAACTAGTCCTAATGGTTTTATCAAAAAAGAGTAAACATGTTTTACTGTAAAAATACTCCATCTGTTCTCCAGCAAATACCTTAACATATGTATTAACTTCTCCTTAGTGAAGCAATAAAAAATTAAAATCTCATTATTCTGTTTTTAGTCTTTTTTACACAAAATTATTATGGATAAACTCATTTGAGATTTCTTTCTTTTGATTTTGACTATTCCAAACTCCTATCACAGTAGCACAATGCCCTGGTGCTCTTTCTTCTCACTAAGGATGTGTGACATAGCTTTCAAAAAGTCTTTTAACCTGAATTTCCTTCTCTTTCTGTCTAGGAGTCTTAAGTCTCCTTAAGTCTCTGGAACTGTCCAAGGACAAGCTTCATTTAACTTTTTTCCACTTGAAAGTAGGTACCAGGCTACAATTTCATATTAATCTAATGAAAGCACTAAAATCTCTTCTAATCATATATCTGAATATTTTGAATACTTACAGAATAACAGAATGGCTTATTGTGTATTATTAACTGGAGGATCACTCTTGGCTTTTCTATCTCTCCAGCCTATAGAAGACATCACAATTCTTCCAGATTTTGCAAAGATTTTGAGATAGGTGGGGGAAAAAAAATTCCACAAAGGACAAGTGATATCACTGTAAGACTTCCACTTGCAGAACTGTAAGTCAGAGTTGAGTTTATGCATATGGAGCATGACAAAGATTCAGAGCAGCTAACACTTCAACTACAACCATGTATTCCTTCAAGAACTTTGGTTATTGTGTACAACCACCGATTCCACTTCACTAAAAGACATATAAAACCAAATGAGCATTGCAGAGCTCTGCTATCTCTTGAAAATTTACTCCATGGAGACACAAAAAACCCCCAGTGAAACCTTGCTGCTTGTATTACTCTACTTTTCAATGCTGTAAATAACATAGCAAATCTTCCAGCTGCCCTCATATTGATAGATTACTGCCTACATTCACTTAAGACTGACAGATGCTTTATCTTAGATCATTATCATGATGACTTCTTTTTTCTCTTTTCTGTATTAAATGAAGAGTGATTATTTTTCACTTCTCACCTGTCAGGTTTACTGCTCCATTTTAATGCAGCAAGGAGGGAAGAAAAGGTGAAATGTTAGTTGACCAGCAGCACAGAGGATAAGCATGAAAACAGGAGATACAAGAAATTTTGATTTGCAGTAAAGATATATACTAAACCAAATTCAGAAATGACAGCTCATCAAAATATTCAATGCTTGGAAATCATAGAATTAATGGAGGACACAAGGTCACATCCAAAGAGAATGTTCTGTTGAAAAATACACCTCTTTTAAACACTATCTGCCAAGAAATGAGACTTCAAATTTTAGCCAGCGAGATAATGGAGAATAGGTGTTTAATCTGAGCCATGAAAGTAATGTTAACATTACATTGAAAAATTGCATCTCATTGAGATGTAGCTCCCTCTTACATTCTAGAGAGAAGAGAGATGAGAGGAGGGAGGAGAGGAAAAATTAAAGTGGAGGGTAGACTAGAACAGGAAGGAGAGAAAGGGAGAAGGGGAAGAGAAAAGGAAGTGATGAACAAGGTTAAATACTTGAGACATGTAAGAGTTGTACTAAATTAAAAAAAAAATAAATGAAAATTTCTAAAACTATTTTACAAAAGCAGGTAATAAAATAACAAGAAATTTTTAACAGTACCCTGGAAAGCAAGGGAACCATAACCCTTTTTTAATGAAGTATTACATGCCTTTTTAGATTTAGAATGAATGTCATGTAGTAGAGGTCTCAAGTGATCTGTATAGATCTGTAGTGATCTATGATCTATAAAGATCAGGTAAACACGAAAAATAATTTATTATCTCTCACTAACATGTTCTAGTATACACGCACATTGAGAATACAGTGTTTATCTTTCTGTGTGTTGATCATAATAAACAGGGGTTCTAAAAACATTTAATAGCTTGTAGTCTGCAATGACCAGATTACACACATTATGAAAAAGTCTTTGAAATTCTTCATCATCACTTAGGATTTCCCTTTTTCCTGTTTTGCATTTCTGTGCTTTTTTCTAACATCTGTGGTTTTTTTTCCCTTAGAACCATGTTTCTTCTTATAGCTCAAGATTCAGCAGGGGACCAGCAGGTCAAAGGAGGGGATTCTGCCCCTCTACTCCACATTGGTGAGACCCCACGTGCAGCGCTGCATCCAGTATTGGGGTCATCAGTACAAAAAATACATGGATCCGTAGGAGTAGATCCAGAGAAGGGTTCCGAAAATGATCAGGGTGATGGAACAGGAAAGGCTGAGAGAGCTGGGATTGCTCAGCCTGGAGAAGAGAAGGCTTTGGGAGACCTTACTGCAGCCTTCCGGTACTGAAAGGCAGCTTATAAGAAAGATGAGGACAGGCTTTTACAGTAGAGCCCACAATGACAGGACAAGGGATAACGGTTTTAAAGTCAAAGAGGGTAGATTCAGACTAGCTACAAGGAAGAAATTTTTTACGATGAGGGCTATGAAACACTAATTAACTAGATTCCCCAGAGAGGTGATGGATGCCCCATCCCTGGACACTTTCAAGGTTTGTGGATGGGGCTCTGAGAAACCTGACCTAGTTGAAGATGTTCCTGCTCATTGTAGGCGTTTCGACTAGATGACCCTTAAAGGTCCCTTCCAACCCAAAGTAATCTATGATGCTATAATTCAGAATGCCAGAGTTACTACATTCAAAAGAGTTAAGTTTTGGCTACAGTCTTCTGAACCAAATCAAAAAGCTGCACTTTATAAAAGCAAACAACACAGTGTCTGTCAAGATGGTTTTAGCTTCTCTTCCCTAGAAGTGGGAAGGTCTATAATGAGGAACCTCTTGCTCTTCCTCACTGGAAAACTGAAATTAGGGAATTTGTGACTTCCAAAAAACCAGGAGGAATAGCCACATAAATTCATTTGTTAAAAAAAAAGAAAAACAAACCCAAAATCCAAGAATGAGATGACTGGATGCTTCATGGGGATATTCACTCTTCTTTCTAGTTTGTCCATTTCTGAGAAACACCACACAATTTCTAGAGCTCTTTAACATTCACTAACTAAGTTCCTAATCAACCAAATCCTATGTAACTGAACATGTATCACATGCTTAAAATATCTGTAAACTGTGACTCAAGCAGACCCCCTAATGGTTAGGTATTTCATCTAGGGCAAACACCACCTATGTAGCTAGGTTTGCTTCTGTTTGAGATTTTGGATATAAATCTCACTATGCTGTATAAGATACTCCATGTTTGAACAAAGAAAAGATTTATTTTCTTGTCCACAAGAAAATGGTCAAAAAAGAAATGAAATTTATCTAATTTACTTGGATCTCTTGATTTGATTGTTTATAAAGTTTAATAGATGGAAAGATCTGCTCCACAATAGATGTCTCCCTTTACTGTGTCTGCAGGGTGGTTTCACTGCTGCAAGGACAAAGAACACTGAACTGGTTAATGGCCAAGTCAGTTCCATTTGCCAAGACACAATCAACTGTAACTCAGGAAAAAATAGTTTTTACTGTGAGGATAGCTGAATATGGGAACAGGCTGCCCAGAAAGGTCGTCGAGTTTCCATTCTAAGCTATACAAAACTTGCCTGGATATCTCTCAGAAAACTTCTGCAGGTGGCCATGCTCTGAACAGGGCTGGGATGAGGCAAACTCCAGAGGTGTGGCCCTTTGATTCTGTGAATCTGTGAGCTGTTCTGCACACAGTATATTTATTAATTGGCCTCATCTGTGTTGGCTATTATATTGATAGCATGTCCGATGACAAGGAAAGGTACACTTCAGTATTTTTCCCATCTGTTACTGTTATTTACTAAGCTGCAATGACCTTTTGGCTATATTCTAATATATGATCCAAAAACCTGTCTATGAAATATCTTTGCTTTCAGATTTTAAGAAGAGTAAATGCAGAGGCAATAACCTTTATACAACTTAGCAACAAATAATAAAGAGTTCAAACATGCATTCCTTGTCTTTGGCACAGTTAAATATACTTCAAACCAGCCCATGCAACTTATCCACACTATCTCATAATGTCTGTTTTAAAGAAGGGCAAGACTTCTCCCCATAAAATTATTCTTTTGGAAACTGCAGTCATAATTTGTCTGCGATTGTAATTAAAATGTAGAAGTAGTATTGTAAATCATGAGCTTAGTGGTCCAAGTCTGTTCACAACGGTTTCTATGGACAAAGGGAATTAAGCATAGTTGACCTTTATTTGAGTTACTACTCTTTGCACTTCAGAAGACACGGTCATTTCTTGGTCATCCTCTTTGCACTGAACATCCTTTAACAACATCCTCTTTAATATTTTTGCATATATGTTCATAATTAGACTGATGCCCTCCACCTTCATTTTCTTTGCTCACTATCGTACTTGCTGCACTTAAACCCCAATATATTCTAGAAATACACTTATAAAATTTTCTGTATCCACAAAAATTGCTTGTTTGCCTGTTCTTTTTTAATGCATTTTTCCCATCTAACTCCTGTAGCCAAAGTAAATCCATTTAACTCAGAAATTAAATGTCACTGTTTTCTCAAAGCAATATGTTAAATATCCCAACTGTCTTGTCATTGCTCTTCTACAGTCAGTAAGTCTATCAAAATCTAGCAGTAAGCTTCCATTCAGGTTACATACTCTTGAAAAAAAATCCAATTATATGCTACGTTTTTACAGAAATGAAAGCTCATAGAGGACCACAGGCTGCTAAAACTGCAGTCATAATTTCTCAGAGGAAATTTGCCAATTCAGTCCTGTTTAACAAACTAGAGCAAATAGCTGAAAATAGAAAAATAAATAAATACATATGGACATTTGCCTAAACAGTTCTAGTACAAGTAGTAAATAACAGATGGAAAATATGTCCCCCATTCTCAGTGAATGACAGTCTCTTCACACTACTAATGACCAAATTTTACCTGCTCATATGTGGAATATTCCCTTTTTTTTTTTTTTTTTTTTTTGTATAGATTTGAGGATTGTTAGTTTGGTTCCATAAATGTAATCAGTAACTCCAGAAGCAGTTGCACATCTGCTTAATATACCACTGTTTGGATTTCTTTTCTGGTATGGGAGAAGATTTACTTTTCATACTTCAAAATAATCAGAAGAAAGGAGTATTTCACTTTCAGCACATTTCCAATGACCAGTTTTTGAAGTGATGGACAGAAACAAACATAGTTGCTAACTAATTAGATTGGCTGGCACTGTGCCCTAACAGAAATGTTCAGGAGACAGAGTATCTGCAAGCAACAGACTGTGTGTTATGCTGCTGTATGATTACAGCCCTAAAGCCATTCTATAAATGTGTATCTATCTGGAATCCAAAGGCGATTTACTGCTGAACAGAGAACTCTTTCCAAAACCTGAAGAGAGTTCTCTTCATGAAGCTTCAGAGGTATTTGACTGGAGACACTAAAGGTGGGAAGAGCATACAGGCTTGTGATTTAAAAATCTATATGCAGGTAACAGCATGATAGCCAGTAGTTTTAGAAGACATACGTCAGTTTATAAAATTATTCCTAGTGTGCCACCTCCCCAGAAATTTAGCGTCTTTATAATATTCCTCAAATATACTTCATCAATATATTTTAAAAATGTATTAAGAATGAAATATAAAATTAAAAAAACCTTTTTGAGTTTTATTCTTTGGTTTTGATTTAGTATCTTGACCCCTGTTAACTCATTTACACTGTAAAAGGCTGCTACATAGAAATTATGGCATCATACACAGTTCTCACTGAGTATGTTGTAAGGCAGAGGGAAGTCCTTTGTGTAACAGCAAAACTACATCCGTGTCATAGACAGTGAAAGAAGAATGAGTGAAATTTGATCTCATTGCAAGATTAACAGAAAACAGCTATTTGATGTCTCTTTAATCTCTCAGATCAGAGCTTCAAATTCATATAGATACATTGGAAATTGAGGCCAACTGTCAAAAGTTAAAATTCAAATTACTTGAGTGGAGATGAAGATCACATTTAACAACAAGCTGAATGTAACCCCTAATGTATTACTATTATACATCTAAAAACAAGTTTTAAAAAGTCAAATGTGCAAATTCCATACATATTTATGTGCAAGCACGTATTTATTTTCTTCGCATACAAATGTATCTTTGCATACAAATGTATGCAAAGTGGAAAAAGCATTTAAATGCAGAAGTGTTAATATAGTGTCATCAACAGAAAAATGTACCCACATACCTGTAATTATTGGAAACTTTTAGTCAAAAATTTCTGCAGCATTCTGGAAACCATTAATAAATTTCAAAATATCCCAAAGCAATGACATGCTACTACTGTAGCACAAAAATACAGGGCAGAACAGTATTACGAAGTGACCAGTATACAGGGGAAAATATATAGTAAGAAAACTGAAAGGTAAACCTACCTTTTATAAAGAAGTATAGCAATAACAATACAGATGATAAACACCACTGCAAGAACTGGTCCAACAACCCAAATCAAGCCTTCTTCCTCATCTGTAATTGGTTGGGGATCAAGATCCATTGACACAACAGGATCTGAATATGGGCTTGTTGCATACATGGTCTATAGAAATAAAAACAATTCTTCCTTAATCACGAAGGAATGCATTTAAAATATTAAATATCCTGCATCTAAAATAAATGTATAGAAGATAATGATGCAACAAACACAGCAAAGTGGAAATGCTATTTTTCTTGAAGCCAGGTAGTATACAAACTTGCAAATTGAACACTGTGTTGTTATTACCATCTTTATTTTGTGTTCCACATATTAGCAGTGATTTGCAGACAAATCACGTAGCACAGTCCTTGCAGAGCACTTTGCAACTTAAACAGAGAATGAGAAAATGAATAGGACACTGAGAATTATAACCCACCAGTTACCAATTTTTGGGTTTTAAGTTCATACTGGCTTAACACTTTTTTCCTGCATGATAAGAAAGTAAACTTTTGACAGAACTATAGATAAAAATAAAGGGGACTGAATGTAGGAGGTTCCTTGAAAAGGGTCTTATGGCAATAGTAGAGTGCATTTTGACTAGTCAAAAACTTTATGACAGAGAATACCTACACGAAGTGGAGACAACTTGAATTTAAGACTGAAAGATGGGGGAATTCACTGTAGAATATGAAGGGAAGCTAAACACTCAGTCTTTCATAAGGGTGAAACTAGAATTATGAACCAACAGAGGTTACTGAAAATCTTTTCTTTACTAGATGGTGTAAATCCAGCTGGCCTAGGATATGACCTGTGATAAGAGAATTTTTTTTTTATTCTTGTCTGACCTGAGATGATTGACCTGTGGCTGAGTGCAGAGTTAAAATTACAGACAGGAGAGGCTGAAGAGCCAGCCTGCTGAAGTTGGATCATTTTAAGAACTCTGAGTTACACTAACTTACGAGAGTAACTTAGTAACTCTCATAAGCGGAGAATCATTTGTACATATTTCTTCTCTGTACCGGAGTGTCTTCATCAGCACTAAACTACAATTTGAACTACAGCTCTTGCAAAGGACTTAAAAACTTGATTCAGTAGTAGATCAGAAATGTCACCTAAGACAGAATAAGATAACTGGGAGAAGAGATTAGCTTCCATTTATGTTTGCTCTGTATTCTGATAGATGCCCTAAGCCAGGACAAGTGTTATCAAAGGAGACATGCTTTTTTACACTTCATTTGGCCTTGTTTTGGGCTCTGGGCTATGACAGTGTCTGGGTTTGAGACAGGATTAGGATTGGCAGAGCTGAGGCACTTACACTTACTGAGCTAGTACCTATGCCAACAATCTCCAATTGTATTATGGCATTTTACTACATCTGGCACCAAAACCTCCCTATGTTTTAAGTCTGTGATCACTGTCGGGAAACTGAGGAGTCTTCATGTTCCATTCTGGAAACACCCGGGCAGACTGATTTTTTTTTTCCCCAGGTTTAGTATTCTCAAAAGATAAAAAAAGTTACACTGCTACAAGAAGAAACTCTTTGTATTTAGCCTCTTCCTCTGGAGTGGGCGGTAAAAATGCCTGGAAAAAGATACAGATGGATATTGAGTGCAACAGTATAAACACTTACTACCTTTTCTTCAATAAACAGGATTTCACTTTTAATTTTCAACCATCGTGTATTAATGACTAATTTAAACTCATTTATTATTTTAAAAATTTATCTTATTTTTTCCTTCCTCTTGATGACATCCTTAACATATTTATAGATTTTAATCATAGCTCTCTAGCTCCCATTTTACTAAGTTAAACAAATTCAGACCTTCCCATGACCTCTTTTAATTCAAGTTCTCTATTCTGCCAATCAACTGACAAATTCTGTGCTCTCTGAAGAAGAAGCCTTATGTAAAATGTAACATCAGAATATCAAGAAAAACACCCCTTGCAAGTTACAAATCATACATCAGTAGCACCTGTAGTCCTAGAAGAAAACCAGTTATACATGATGAGAGCTGATACACTGGAGCATTGAAAGACACTGAAAGTTGAATCTCAGGCACTCTTAAAAATTCTTCACAGTCTATGACTACCCCATGCTACTCAATCACATAAATGTTTCAGATGGCATGCTAAACCATGTATTATCCGTAGCCTAAGTTCAGCAACGCCTTTTGAAATCTTTCAAGAGTAGGACCCTATACAGGTCTTGCCACATGCGTCAGTTTACAAACCTATTTCTTCCTGCTTTTTCATCCTGATTTCTAAAAAAGCAATACATTTAGTTCATTTATATCTTAATTAATATAAAAAAGCCAAGAAACTGCACTTTGTATTGAGATCAATTTTAGTACAGGTAATTTATGACACACAGATTTTGGCCACTTAACGTCATACTCAACAGCAGTCTACCTTATCCAGTTTGAACCTTTCTGATGAAACACCTTCAGAATTATCTGTCTGGGCAGCTCATGTCAAAAAGGGAAAAGAGAACTTTTGATTTATATTAGAGCTTCCAGGAGTCACTTACTTTATTTTCAAATGAAGCTATGTATCCAAAAGTACCCAAAGTGGAACTAGTTTCTCATTGTGTTAAGTAGGCACATTCCAAGAAAACAATTGTAGTGTTATACACTGCAAGCATTTGACTACAATTCAGAGTATTGGTGTTGGAGTTTCAAGTGATTGAACCTGCAAATGTACCTGTCAGGTTTAGTTACCAATTAGAAACGTACTGTATTACACACTGTATGTTAAAATGCTAATGCGTATTGCACCTTTCACAAGTCTTATATCTGTCTTTCTTTTTCTTTTTTAATACATTACACGCATTAGGTTAACTCACGCATAAAGGGATGTAACTACAAAATGAATTACGTAAAGAGAAATGACAGCTCATTGTTTAGTTCACCACAGGAATTTTCCCAATTATTGAATTATTTTCTAACTTCCAAACAATTTACTGATAAAGTTGTTATGGAATGATTGTAACTAAAGAGGGTAGCCATGCATGTGTCTAGTTCAATGGATCTTTCCAAGAACCCTGTATATGCTACACCATTATTCGATGGTAGTATCAAAAGACAGCGATTCTTTTGAAACAGAAAGATGCTGCTGCAAAGTTCAAGTCTCAGAAGCTGTGTCCACGGTCACAAATAAAACAACATGTAATTTCCAGAGGATTACAACACAGCTAATAAAAGGTGATTCTTAGGTTTCAGTTATACACAGAAGTAACACACAAAGGTGCAACCAGAACAGAAGAGACTAAGGAATTAATGGGCACTGAGTTAGGAAACACTTGCTTTAAAGATGCTCTGACACATAACATTAAAAAAAAAAAAAAAAGCTTTAGGGAGGTTGAATAAGCATTGAAAAAATGTTTTCATGATGGTGTAAGGCAATTTTGAGATGGAAAACCATTAACTAACTTACAGATTCTGAGTGTTCCATTACAGCCAGCACGAAGAAGACGTATTCTTGACCACTCTGCAGTTGCTTATTCTCAAATCCACCATAATGCTTTTTATCCCCCAATGTGAATTCCGTAGGAAGAACTTCAAAGTGAGCTGCAATATATGGCTTTAATTCAACTTCCCTCCCAAGACGAATGCTTCTGCGTTTCCTAGCTATCTCCTTAAGCAGCTTTAGAATGAAGGGAGGGAAAAGAAAGGGGGAGAGAGAGAGACAGCAAGCATGAACAGAAAGATAACTGTAAACAATTTTAACGTAACTTACTGACAGTGTAATGAGAAAATTTAATGCATGACCAGGAACTACAAAAAACAATTTATCCACATTTCATGGGACATATCAGTATCACTAAATCAATTCTTGCGAAATCTTCCAATTTCTTGTTGTTCTTGTTAAGATATGATACTAGGAGGCAATTGCAGTGCCCAGACTACAAATACAATTTTTAGACACACTTGTGTCTAGGAGGAGGTGGGGAAAGGACAAGAAAATAATATACCTTCTCTGAGCACATACAAATACACACATCATATTACGTATTTTATATCTATCTATCTATCTATCTATCTATCTATCTATCTATCTATCTATCTATCTATCTATCGTCGGTAAAGAATAGAATCACAAAATCAATTATGTTGGAGAGGACCTTTTGGATTGAGTCCATCCATTAACTTAACACTGCCAAGTCCACCATTAAACCCTGTCCCTAATGCCACAACCATCCATCTTTTTAAATAACTCCAGGGATGGTGACTGAATCACTTCTTCTGATAAACAAAGCTAAAATTTACATCAGTACATTTATGACAAGATTAGATGCTAGGCTCAAACTTAGAAAACATATACTACCTAACAAAGGAATTTAAGCTCAGCTAGTAAAATCTATTGATGAATTACTTATTAAATCAGACAAATGTTTCTTCAATATCTTTTATTGCTTTAGATATACAGGCATTCCACAAAAGTTAGTCTGATTTCTTTACAAGGAGTCTGAACTTTTCCTGCGGGATAAATGATGACTTCTAAGGCCTCTTTATGGTTCTCCTTGTTTTTCACTTATGAAACATATTCAGCGTCCTGTAGTATTATCGTTAAATCACAAATTTTTCTAAAGTCACATAGTTCTTTAGTCTTTTTAGCACACTAACAATTCTAATACAGTAGATTAGCACAAAATTCATTGCTAGGAAGAATAGACAAATCTCCAGAGTGAGGAGATAAAAAAAGATACTAAAATCTAATCTTAATTATATATATTAATTTTAAAGTACACGTTTAGCCAGGGAAGCTCTCCACACAATCATAGACTCATAGAATGTGCTGAGTTGGAAGAGACCCTCAAGGATCATTGAGTCCAACTCCTGGCTCTGCACAGGTGAGTCCCAAGAGTCACACCAGGGGCCTGAGAGCACTGAACTCTGCCAGGCTGGTGCTCTGACCACTTCACTAGGGAGTCCATTCCAGTGCCCAACCACTCCCAGGGTGAAGAATCTTTTTCCTAATATCCAGCCTAACCCTACCCTGACACAACTTCAGGCCTTTCCCTTGGGTTCTGTCACTGGGCACCACAGAGTGAAAAGATCAGTTTCTCCCCTCCACCTCCCCTCACAAGGAGGTTGTAACTACAGTGAGATCTGTCCTCAGTCACCAGGCTGAACAAACCAAGTGACCTCAGCCACTCCACATATGGCTTTCCCTCAAGGCCCTTGCCATCTTCAATGCCCTCTTGATTTAGGCCACAGCTTAGTAAGCACATCTTTTTGCCTTCCCCTCATGGGATCTGTTATGTAGCAATTACCCAATTAACAATTCCAATGCAAATAAAACAATCTAATATTCACTCTGCTACTGAGAGAGAAGCTTTTTATATCGAATACTTTGATACCCCTTCTCATTGACTTAGATGTTTCAAGGTTACAGATAGATACAAAAGCAAGCTGTGTCACTTGGATCCAGGCTTCCTTAACATTGAGGGCATTTGGATGTTATACCTTCAAAGATCTACACAGCCAACTGCTTTCCAGCTCTAATGCTGAGTCTGTTCCCTGTTGCAGAGATTTTACGTCCATTTAACTCTATCAATTTCCAAGCCATGACACAAAAGCTGGTACAGTGCAATGGATCCCCTGAGCAAAAAAAGAACTGGCCATAATTTGAGACTAGAAATCATTATTCATTACTCAAGGACACTATGCCAATCAGCAGTCCATATTTCTCTTTCATTCTTCCTAAACAGTTTAATGAGCAGCTAGAGTCAATTTGCGTCGTATAAAAATGAGGGCAGCAGAGAACCGTAATATTGAAGAGATTTCTATTTAGTTACTTTATTGAAGGTGACTCTCACATCTGTTGGTAGCTTCCTATGCCCCGGGTAGAGTTACTAAATGCAGAACACGAGGCAGAGACTAATCAAAGTTTGTTCCAGGTTAGATCAGCCCTTATAGGAACCGCTGAGGGAAGACCTCTTAAAAGTTTGTCTCTGTATGATGCCACATTTTATAACAATGGCTATGCAGAGGGCTGAGCACCGGCTGTCTGGAAGTCTGCCGAAACATGAAGGTGAATGCTGGGGTAGTAACAGTGTACGCTAGCCTAGAGTCAGGAGCCACAAGTGCAACAGTACTAGTAGAGGTATACAGCTTGTGCCATCCCCGAAGACAACTGATGCTTCCATGTGCCATTTCCACTGGAATTTAAAGCTGTGTGTCTGCCTCAACTAAATTCTTTATCATATGTTTCCAGGCTACAGCGTATTTACAATTTAGATTATAAATAACTCATAAAAAATGTCAAAATACTGTAGGAGTACTGCAATCAAAATTAGATTGAGATTGAGAGGCAAAGAAGAATGTTTGATCTTGATTATTTCTCACATTTGAAATAGTAACAGAAAATGCATATACTGGAAGAAAATGCAGCGCTGAAGTACAGTATTAGAGTGATCAGAAACTGAGTTTTGGCAATGAATCCTAAAAGTTAGTTAGCCTGAGTAAAATAAAATTAGTTCAACTTTTCAAAGGTGGCTATTCACCACCTAGGGCCAGTTAAACTTAGGAGTGTTTGTGTGTAGATAAAAACTTTGCCAGTAACATTGATTACACATGACTGAGTAGACCTCAGGTGAACCTCCAGCCTCATTTATGTTTCATATGTAAATGGGGTTGTTGCCAAATATCATTACTTGCTCATATATCTCCCACTGTAATTTATATACAGATTTCAATAAAATTACTGAATTCATTTAAGACTTAACAAGGAAACCTTTATTTAGGTTTTACTGCTTACAGATCTAAAGTAATCCTACTATGTAATACTGCAAATCACAATATTTTTTTCTGTTTCATTGATTTGCATGACATGTCTATTTAAAGTCACTAGGCCTCATGATACTCAAAATAAAATGGAATTTTGACTTAGTAAAAGAGGACAGAATGTCTGATAATTATTTTTTTCAGACACCAAACATCTAGTCCATTTCTGCTTTTTTAAAACGAGGCATCTGTCTCAGTTTCTTTCAGAGATGACGTTCAAGGAACTGGAAGATTAGGTAACTACAATAAGGCTGAAGAGTCTTTTGGGACTGCCCAGTTATGTAATGGAGTTAATACTCCAGATCTGTGTTATTAGCAAATACTTTTCTTATTACAATCTATGCAAAGTATTTGGAACATGGTTCTTCAAAAAATCTATTGCCGAACCACTTCTGATACTAGACACATATCCGAGATCGTACTAAAAACATAAATATGCACAAGAATCCTCACTTGACCATCAGGAACTATTTGCTCAGAGAGTAGGGTTGGGGGGGGGGGGGGGGGCATTGGGTTTTTTTTGTTTGTTTTGTGTTTTGGTTGGTTGGGGTTTTTTCGTTGTTTGCTCTTTTTTGTTTGCTTGTTTTGTTTGTTTGGGTGCTTGTTGTTGTTGGCTTTTTTGGGTTTTTTTTTTTGGGGGGGGTGTGTGTTGTTTTTGTCGTTATTTTTTTTCCAAACATATTTATTGTGGTTCTGTGTTCACAAGCTTGTCAGGAATAGTATACTTAATAAAATGCATACACTTTCCAAAGCTGGAACCAAACCAGTCTTTCAAATAATAGAAACTGAACGGGTTAGCATGATATGCAGTTGCTGCCTGCTTTTAATGTTTTTCTCTTCTCAGTTCTTGCTATATGTATAGTATTGCTATATGGCAATTGTAAAAGATGTATCAAGGAGTTTAGTTCTTTATCAGAAATAATTTTCATTTTCCAGTCAATGCATACCTTATTTCTTCCATCATTGATTCTACAACGCGGGCTCAATTATATCAATAAAAGTGGGAAACAACCCATCCTGACACAAATATTTCTGAATTAATAAATGCTCTTTATCAATCTGTTATACAGACTAAGGCAACACAACCTGCAGGATGATTAAAATGACCCATTGTTATGGGAATCAGCAGGAACCATAGAATTGAATTGCCAGAAAGTTCAATGTCATCTGCCACCTATCCTTTAATCTATTAATGCTGCTAAATGTGACTACAGTCTTTGGATGTTAAAAGTGGGTGGTAATTCTCAATCAGTTTCCATTACTGTATGGATGTGGCTGTCAGAGTTTTACTGTTTAACTGTATTTGATGTCACCTATGACTACAATCATGAGCTGATGGCATTTACAATCCAAGTTCTTTTAAAGGGAAGAAGTTAATAGATCAAAGCAAGCCATTGCTGTGGTTGAATGAAGTGAGATGATCACATAAATGAAACTGGTCAAGAAGACACACAGGGTTGAATCAGTCAGTCATCATGTCTTCCTCTGAACAGCTGTTTTTAATCTTCTGATTAAGGATTTGCCGGTTGTTGTGATAAAGACTGAAAGAATTCTGTTTATATTTTGAATGCTTTCTGTGATGCTGTTAGTTTGGTGAAGATCTATATTTTCCCTATATTTTGGTGCAAATTTTGAAGTTTAGATCCATTTGGTCAATGGCAGGAGAGAAAAGAACCTTTATGCTTGCTCACAGGTGATCAACACTTCCCAGTAATTGTGTTATGGAGAAGCATATGCTGAGGTTATTTCTGTAATGTAAAACTTGAATCCACCAAAAGAAAATAAAAAAATAAATGGGATCCAGTCAAAAGATCACTATATCAGGAGTAAAAAAGCACCTGATTATGGTCTTTGAATTGCAGAGATATTACATGTACAAATTACCATAGCATCAGAATGACATTTAAAATCTTGGCCAGATACAACTAGAGCAATAATAACACCACCATCTGTCTTTTATAAAAGTCTCTCATATGTGGCCCTTGAAAGAGCTTTAAAATCATAAACATTAGCACTACTACAAAGTTACAGATTGAAAGAAGAAAGACAAGTTTGCATGAGCTATACAGTCCTTCAGTAAAACAGAAAACAGGGGTGAATACTATACTTCCTGGAATTATTACTATATCAATAACATACTGAGTTGATTTCTAGCATTGCTGGGCTTATATTTAAAATGAAAGTAGTTCCACCCTTTGGATTAATATAATTCATAGTTTCAAATGATGACACAATGTTGCTCTTTTCTTTCTTGTTCATGCATTTATTTCAGAGCACAAAATACTGGTAGAACGGAAGCTCCTTCTAACCAGAAGTATTACAGTATATGACAATCAGGTAAAACACCACCAGAAGGTCAAATGTTAAACTGCACTGCAAACTGCAATTTAGCATTTGTTACAGACTTAGTAAACACCCCTCTAATGAAGCAGACCTTTATTACAGTTTATATTGTTGGTGATTAAGCTTTTGCTGACAACTCATTTCACCTCCTGCACTTTTGCATCATTCTTTCCAATAGGAAAAGAATAAAATATTAGTGTCAACAAATATCAGACACTTGGTATTCTTTATTGCAACTTAATGTCTTTACTTAATGTCTTCTCATTTAAGTAATCTGAATTTTTGTTTTAGTCTCCACAGGCTAATTTAAATACAAATATAAAGTATCCGGACAACCAAAACTTTTAAAACCATTGAGTTAATTACGTAAAACTAGCAGGATTGCTACTTCAATAAAGGAGAAGAAAAAAAACCCCAAACCATATACAGTACCTCATCTAGTTCCATTTCATCTGGACTTTCCCATGGTTTGATAAACTTTCCACGAGACCTCTTCAAAGGCACAATAACTATGTAATAGCCTCTGTAAATGAAACAGGTGGACAAAAGTGAAGTTGAAGGAAAAGGAATAGATAAATTGGTGGAGTAGGTCTGTTTAGACGAACTTAATAGAAAAGTGGTATGTTGAGAATAAACTGCATATGTCACTGCAGCCTTCCAAACATAGCTGTAAACATTCACACTCCTGAAATAAAATTGTAAAGCATTTGACAAACAAATGGCACCAATTACCTGACTTTTTGTTTAAACAAATAAATATTTATAAAAAAAATTTAATTATAATGTACTAAAATGCCTACATGAAATACAAGAGCCATAGGTTATTTGTGCCCTGCCACCATCACACTGGGAAAAAAACCCCGAAGTCCTAAATTGAAATATATTACCATATATTTAAATCTCAATTACCACCCATCTTCCCCCATTTTAATGTATAATCAGGGTAGTAGGTTAACAAAATGTATTTGTTAATGCCAATATTATAATAAAGAGAAAAGAAAGCAAACATGACACACTCAGCACCCATACTCTCTTCCGTTTTTACAATCAACCACCATCAGCTTTATCTACCTGAGTATTCTGTTCACAGTCATAGGTAAGAGAGCTTAATACATGTCTTTTTATAGCTAGGATTTGTAAACTACTAATATTAGTTTTCCTCAGAAACGTATTCCTGAAATATATTTTCTTCCTCCCCACCCACGGAGACTAGTAAATTATATTTTCTAGTATGGCAGAGATCTGGTACTTCCATTGTTTACTTTACAAAGCCTGGATATGTGTCAGGCAGATCCATAACTTCACATTAGCGTGAGGGAAGAAGCAGTAGAATCGCAACAGCAGGACATGCAGGATAGTATAATATACATCTTCTTGATAAATACACTTGTCAAAAAATCAAGCACTCTCCATCTCAGGGGAGAGAGAAAGAAACTGGTTTTCTTTGTTTCTAGAACAAAAACTTATTAAGGTGGTTCTGGGTCTCCATTATGGAAGATAATTTTAGTGTCTCATGAGCCATCTCCTCTTCCAGTCTGCCTTTTTTTTACAACCTGTTCAACCTTCTGCAAAACTATTAATTTTACTCATGCAATGCAGCTGAAAATCCTAAGTAATTAGCAAAAAGAGTCTACAGAAAAGGACCTGCCTTACAATTGACTAAAAACCATCTCAGTCCAAGCCAACTACATAAACTATCTTTTTTACCATACCAGTGCAAGCCATTGATCCATTTTAATAATCTCTTCTAACTTAAAGCTCTTTCTCATAACAGAAATGTAACAAAACTTCAGATTTTCAGCTGTTGTAGAAAGTACATGTATTCATTAATTCTTGTGTAAAGAAATTTGAGGAAGTTTTCTGTGGAAGTACCATGCTCCAACAGGAGTGCTGGAAAGAAGTGTTGCCCACAGATTTTTAACTGATGTTCATTTACTGTATTCCAGTATTAAAAAAAAAAAATCGGTGGCATGCATTCTTCTAGTGACAATATTATAAATCATCTTTTAAAAAGATGCAAAACTGTAAGGCTAGTTGAACCCAGATTTTAAACCGGCATAGGTCTATTAAAAATACTTTGAATAGCAAATACTAGTGAACACTGATTAATCCATGTATACAATAATAACCTACATATCTTTTCTTTAACAGATGCCCAAGAATCAAGACAAAAAAGAAATGAGAACTTGCCCCTCTATGTCTTTCAAACATCAAAGATACATACTTATCCTTTTCTTTCTTTTTTTCATTATCTTTTTAGTTTTTAAGCTAATGGAGTGTTCATACATTTTTCTTTTCAATCAAGGAACATCCAGCATGTAAATAAAACATTCACACACTTTCTCACTTCCTTCATGAAAGTCTCCCTCATAACTCTGAAAATCTACTATGACAGCCAGCACACACAGAGTATTTTAAACTGAAAGAACAAATAGATCAATAGTAAGCAGAAAAATGAAAATGTTCACAACAATATGCAGTGCTGCAAATTGTGATGGACAACAAAGTTCTGTGATTTCTAGCTAACTGCGGAAAATGTAGCATCTCCTGAAACACGTTTTACAATTTACTTCATTATTTGCTTGTTTCTTTTTAGGCTGGGGTTTTTTTGGGAGGGGAGGGTGTGGGTGGAGGAGGGAGGAGGGTGACAAATGAAGGGTTTGTTTGGGTATTGTTTTATCGACTGAGTATTGAAAAGTCAAAGTCTTCCACAAAACTGTTTTTACTTAAGACTTTACAAAGATATAAGAGATTCAGAGAAACATGAACTGTCCTTTACACATAAAAATTGCTTTGGAATAGCTCAAAATACTAAAACAAAGAAAAGTTAAGAATTTGCTCCCTTGAGATGAGCAAAAGAGATACATTTTACTAATCATAAGGTGAGCTCTGCACCAATTTCTAAGCTGTATCACCATCAAACATTGACAAATACTACCATCTTTAATGACAAAGATTACAAAGCCTTTTATAACATTACCCTCAATCTCTTTACCTATACTTCATTAGAGCAAACCATTACCTGTTTCACTTTCTGTGTCATTAGTATTATTGAAAAATTCTCAGTACTTCATTGTAAGCTAAGGACAATCCTGAGCATATATAATGTACCAGTAGAGGAACAGCATGTCTAAAAATGTCAACCTAACTACTACATGAATTTGTTCTTCCCATACAAAGACTAATGCAGAATAACCTTAATTATTCTAGCAAGCATCAGGTCAGGTTTTTCTGTTCAGTATGTAGTTGCTTTGGTATGCCTGCTCCAAGGGTCAAGCCAATCTTTGTTGTTGTGTTTTACTTTCTCAAGCCTGATCAAATCTTCTCAGAAAATAGATGTATGAGTAGGAGATACATTATTTGCAAAATTGGCAGTTGGACCCTGTAGATTTAATGTACCTTTTCTGATGTCACTTAGCCTCTATAACTTTTTTACACTATTAAAAAGAAAGGAATTGTATTTTATTCCAGTGCTATCTTCTGCTACTGTTTGATCAGCTACCCTGCACGTTTTTCTCTCTGTGAATGCTCTGCCTCATAAATCTTTTTTGACTCATTCCATCTTCTCTCTTCCTTAGCTGCATCTGTTACTGACCGTATCTTAATCTAATGATAACGACTACATTTTTCAGTTTTTCATCCTTTTAATGTTTCAAAGTCATTTATTTATTGACCTTACCTGCGTCAAAATCTTCAGTCAGTAATGAAAAAGGGGGACAGCTTTCTAGAAAGCTGCAAAAATCCAAAAATCCAGTTGAATCCCAAACAACGTTTAATGACTGGCTCATTTTCCTCCCCATTTCTTTTACATTACATATGGGTACCTTACAGACCAACAAGAATCACTATAAGCAGAGCAATAACACTTATTGATTGTATGATGCTTCATGTTTTCCTGGCAAATCTTTATTGTCTAACCTTTCTAATCCCTGCTGACCTGTGCTCTCAGGTCTTTAGTCCTATTTCTGTTGTTTAAATTTCCATCTGTTCCCTTCCAAAATCTATGTAACCTCTAGAAAACTTCCAATTTTTTTTAGCAAAATCTCTTGTTTTCTTTCTGAGACCAGTGGAGAGGACCTGGTATTTTTATTTCAATAAAATCCATCAGAATTAATTAATCTGAATCAATTTAAGTGCAGTAACAATTCTATAAAACTCTGAGTACTTAAAGGAGCTACAACAGGGTAGTTATGCATTGATGGGTTATCCATTCTTTTTGACATGATATATTGTTCAAAATATAGCTGGTTTTCTGAATCCCTCATTTTGCAGTCTGTGATGAAACACAAAAATATTCTGAGAAAAATCTGCAAATTGAAGGACAATCAGTCTCCATACAAGTCTTACGCTCCTGGTAATTGACAAACTTAGAAGTCCTAGTTGGAGCTGAAATACAGTGATCACCTATTCCTACCACCGCACCACTTCAGGGACGACCAAATGTTGAAACAAATTAAGGGCATCATCCAAATACCTCTTAAACACTGACACGCTTGGGACATTAACTGCCTAACTAGGAAGCCTCTTCCAGTTTGAAAACACTCACAGTAAAGAGATGCTTCCTAATTCATGTGAATCTCCCCTGGTGCAGCTCCGAGGCATTGCCTCATGTAAATGGATCTCAGGAAGAAGAGATCAGCAGCTCCCTCTTCACTTCCCCTCCTCAGGAAGCTGTAGAGAGCAAGGAGGTCAGCACTCAGCCTTCTTTTCTCCAAGCTAAACAAGCCCAAAGCCCTCAGCAGCTCCTCACAGGACATTCCTTTCTGTCCTTCCGTCAGCATTGTTGCCCTGTGTTGGATGCACTCAAGGACCTTTACAACAGAATTTAACATTCGTTCTTGTTAAATTTCATGCCACTCATGACTGCCCAGTGTTCCAATCTATTTATGTGTATCCATCTGTAAGGCCTCTTGTCCCTTGAGAGAGTCAACAGCACCTCCCAGTTTACTATATCAAATATTATTCTGATATTAGTTCAATTACTACTGCAGAGTACAGTGGCCTCTGTACCGTTACAAAGAATAAAGTCGTGGTGGTCCACCAGCAAGAGTTAGAATAATCCTCTCTCTGGAGATAAAAACAATGGTATGTCATTCATTCACTCACTTTATGTTCTCATTTGAGGGTACTTCTGGAAGTTCCACAGTTATCATGCCATCTAAGTTGGTCTTTCCGATGAAGACTGGCTTTGTGCGAAGCACGTCCGGTGCAGTCTTTGCCGTCACTCTGTGCTGAAGACCTCCAGCACTATTCCCTCTGTTTGTCAGGACAAATGAATATGACGTCTCTGGCTTCAAGTTTGTGATCAGCTTTTGGGTAGCCCGTCCATCAACCTCCATTTTCCCATCATCATAAAGGATCTAAGTTAACACACAAAGGTAGTTTTGGTTACTAGGAGAAGGCAAACAATGGTGTCACACTGAATCCAGGAATCAACCTAGGTACAAATTTAAAAGGAAAGTTACTGGGTATTTTAGGGTGTAAAACAGTACTGAATTCACTATTTAAAGTAAACTTCTCACTTTCAGGGGAAAAAAAACCCCTAACAACTACATTAATCTAAAGCGATGTAAACACTCCTGAAGTCCAATTTCACTTTTCCAAAATAAGTAGCTTTTCTTGAACCTAGAATTTATGGCAAGGCACTCTTGTTAAAAGTATCTTGACTTTTTCATTCACACTCCTAATTTAGAAAGGTTTTTGTACCATTTAGTTCCTAAAATACTGTTCTTCACTTGCCACTGCCTGAGATGACACAGGTGATTAAGAATGAAGCAGAAGAAATTCCAAGCAGACTGCATGTTACATTCAGTCTGTATCTGCATAATGCTATAGTTAGTGGAGTAAAAGAGTTGCAAATCAAAACTGTATTGTTGTACACTGAGGAGACAAAACCCAAAATGGTACTCAATTCCAGTCATTATGGAAAGGACGAGGAAGAAAGAAGAAAATTTTTATTTTCTTTCACTGTTATTTTTTAAAATATTCTAGCAGTGAATGAAAAATTAGCAAGGTGTTCTTATCATATTAACCAGCATATTAACCAGTACGAGCCTGACTTGGAAACACTGCCACATTACTGGAAAACTCATATTGCCAGAATTTAACAGTTTGGTTCAACACTGCTGATTAATATGCAATCTTAGAAACAACAATACTCCCAAAAAATCTACATGTTCAGTAAGCTACCTAATCAGGTGAATGACATTGTCTAGTTTCTGTTATTTTCTCTTGTAAAAATGAAGAGTAACTTACTTTGAAAGGCAAAGCTGAATTGTAGTTTTCTGGAATTTCCCAGGACAGCAAAACAGAAGTCTTCATTACTGCTTTAACATGAAAATTTTTTGCAAACACTGCTGGAAAAAAAGAGACAATGTATATAAACAACATCTTGGAGCTCAGATCTTGTCATATTTCCACTGCTACTTGGGAGTATTAGCTTTCCATGTCAAAAATCAAGAAGGATTCAATTCTCCTACCTGTTTGTTCATATTTAAAGATCACATTTAAACTCATTCTCACCGTTATCTGGTGACAACCCACTACGCACATTTTCCTTACCTGAAAATATTGTGCAGAAGTTAGCCAGAACTTGCTTGGCAAGGGACAACTGAATTCTAAGGCATCCAAAACATATTAAGATTTACATACTTTACCTTTTGTGTTTGATGAACCTATTTTTATGAATGGGCTGGTCAGTTTTATTTACACCTTCAAAAACACTGATATCCAAAGACCGATACTCCTTTAAAGGTCAACGCCACAAGCAGACAAATCCTACCTTGATCCACGGGTAGTGTCCTGAACTGGACACTTGGACTATATGGACCAGGCCCTTTGCTTGTGTGGGCACGTACTTTTACATCATATGTGGTATCTGGTTTTAAGCCAGAAAGTGTCATAGTGGTATCAGCAGGAACAACAGGGAGTTCCACTGGCTGGTAAGCAACATTGATATCTCTGTACAGTACGGTATATTTGGTGATAATGCCATTTCTCTCTGCCAAGAGTGGCATCTGCCAAGTTAATTGAACTGATGTAGAAGTAGAGCTTTCCGAGTGGAGATTTTGGGGAAATCCACTGGGTACCTCTTCAGGAACAGAAATCTCTTTAACCATCTCCTCCCCAAAGCCCACTTTATTTCTAGCTGAGAGCCTGAAGACGTAAGAAGCTCCTTTGTGAATGTCTGTGGCCGTGAAGTGATCTTCCTTCTCTGAGAACTCCATGGTTGTTAATGTATCCATGTCTTTGCGACCAAACTTCAGGCGATAACCCTGCAGCGGGCCAAAAGTTTCCACAGGAGGATGCCACTGAATTAGAGCCGTGTTCATCTGTGTGTGGCTAATCACAAGCCGAGGTTTGCCTGGAACTGTAGCACAATGTTATTTGAAGAGGATAGATATAAGCACATTTGCATGTATAATTTTTGAGGCTAGTTTTAGCAGGAATAGGGATATATTTTCTCTTCCCTCACTCTTAGTTCCACATATGACTGTCCCAATGAAGAAGTAGTGTCTGCCTCCTGAACTATTAAGTCATACAGTGTAAGGAACTGCAACAATAGAGACATTTACTGCTTTTTTGTCTTCTTCCCTTACCATTATTTCTACATACAGAGCACATTCAGAGGCACAGGATCTAGGAACACAAATCAAGAAGTAAAACTTCCAACAAATGTCTTATGAATGGTTCTGTCTCACAAACCCTTGTTTGCAAAAAAAAAAAAAAAAAAGTACTTCATTTATTTAATCCAAGTTACATTTCCTGTAAATGGGAAAATAATTAATGAAGAAATTACAAGTTTCTAGATAGGTTTAACATAACTTTTATCATCACTAGTTAAAATGTGGTAGAAGTCAGAACAACCTTGCCCTCAAAAATCATTACTACATATGATAGAAACCTGTCATTCTAGTTTCCATACACAAATCACCTCTGCCTCCACTGTTTTAGCGTGGAGAGGTAGCAGAGTTTGGAATTTAGTGTTTTTACATGGCTTATCACATATGGTTTATTTTCCAGCATGGTTTTCATGCACATGAACTGGATTTCTTTTGAAGAAAGCTAAACTGGTAGCTCTTCTTAACCTACACACTGCATACAGTCACAGTCTTAATTGGGACCCATTGGTCCAAACTGGTGATTTGTCTCTTAGAGAAGTTCAGACCGCAAATGTGGTATGGACATTAAGGAGGATTGAATCAGTCCAGAGAGGACCAAATTAGTCCTAATCAAGCCAGAAACACCATTATACAATTTATACAGTGTACATTTTTGGAGTCCCAATATGAATTCTCATTTACTGTTTCTATTAAATTGATTAATTAATTCTAATTAATTCATGTCCATTTTTATACATTTCACTTATATTTTCATTAATATTTTTACTTCAAAAAAGTCTGTTTCTATTACAACGATTTATTCGATAATGAAATATATCCATACTATTTAGGAATTTGGTGTTCATTTTGTACCAAAGCCTGACAGGTCAAGAGACTAGAACAGTTTCAGGAGTAGTATTGACATGACAACATAGTCTTCAACAAAGACTAATTACTTTCATCTGCATTTGAAGCCTTCCTGTGCGAATGTAACGGCTGCACTGTGAGCTCTGGTTCCTGTATTTAAACACTTCAAAAGATTTTATTACTTATCTTCAGTTCTCAGGCACCCAGCAAATCAGATTGTTATTGTCAGAAGGTCTAACTACCATTCCATAAAGAATTAGGAATAAGGAGGGAAGAACAGCATGCCTTGAAGAAAATTCTGCATTAAGTAAGCTCTTTCCTCATTACATCTGTCATAAGTCATGGCATTCTTCTAATTTCATAAGAATTATAGGTAAGTTTTATATAAATTTTCCAAATATCTTTAATTTTAAATGTTGAGTTCACCTGGTGGCATTATTGTGGAATCTTGTGGGGTTTTTTTACACAGCTTTCTGCTGTGTAAAGAATACCTCTCTGATTAGTTCTGACTTTTCCTCATTGATAACTACAAGTCTTTATGGAACAATGAGAAGGCTGTGAAGGCCTTTTGCAGGCCATATTTTTCTCTGCATTCTAACTATTACTGGCACCAGTGAAGCAGATGAATAGTTCACCTAAAAAGAATACTAAGTCCTTCCGCTTTCTAGAAGAGAGATTACTGGAAAGTATCACTAAATTATTTTTGTAATAAATTGCCTTTTTTTTTTTTTTTTGTTCTTGTGGCAGACTTCACAATTAGAGCTACATTTTGACTTTTGTGGTAACTACAGAGAAAGGAAGAAACTTGTACTTGCTTTTGATCAGAACCAGGGAACTAATAAGGCTTACTTATCCAATAAAATACCCTGTGACTAAAATAGTAAATAATAATGGTCACTGTTTTTTAATACCATCAAGCCTATCTGATGTTGCAAAGGAGATAAATTTCTTTTTATTTCCAGACAGCTTTCAGCTAACATTTACTTTTAGTTTGATTACTTATGAATATTACAGTATTTTAGGACAAATCACAGGATTCTGTGCTATCATTATATACAGTTCTGTCACCAAATAGCTCTGTCTAGAAACTTCTGATAATAACCTAAATTCTCCATGAACCTAAAAGAAATGAAATTGTCAATAAAATAAAATAAAATGAGATAAAATAAAATATGTTCTCTGACCTAGTGAAGTCCTCTTTCATTACTATATGGCAAGACATCTCACATACCCCTTTGCAACAGACATTACTGTTGCAATGACTTGCCACTACCAGTAGAAGCTCATGCAAGTTGCCTTTGCCCAATTACCTGAAATAATTTGTTTCTGTTAGCTGCTATAAAGCTAATATAAACTTTCTTCTTTTAGGTGAAATCCGTATTTCAAGAGTGCTGTCCAGTATGGGAGCAAATGACAAGTAATGGACAAGCTATTGTCCTATGAGATTCTTCAGCTATTGAGTCACCGAAATTAAAGGTCTGATTAAAAGCTTCATGAAAATTGTATATCATTGACTAGTAAATCTTCATTTTTATCAAGGTCTTGTTAATCATACATTTTGTAATTTTTGTCCCAAGTAATTTAATAAGTACTTTGACTTAGAAATGTTCAGTAACCGTTCCACCAAATATCAATAGTGAGGAAAGGAAACTGAATATAAGACAAAAGCACACTCTTGAATGAAAATATCACAGCATTCAGTGACTTCACTAATAACTGAGTCACCATACTGTAGGCTTACTTATGTTTGGTGAATCTTTCCTGCCTAAAAATGTAAATTATGCTTTTGTGTCACTAACTGGACAGCTGAATAGTTACTTATTGTCTGAATACCTTATAGACAGCTTCTCTGGTAAATGTTCAGGTATCTGTTCTCCTTTCATATCTCTTATGGATATAATCTCAGTCATTCAAACTTTAAAAGTTAGACTAGAGAGTCAGATCCTTCATTTGCTTTATTGTAGTATTTGAATAGCACCTTTTTAGGAAAAAAAATCAAGCAGAAACTCAAAGTGAACAGAAGATTGCATTACAGACCTACAACCCTTTGGTGTTAATGCATCATTCCTTCTCTTGTGTGATGCATTCTCATAGAAGGACAGTGAGCAGGAAGCTCTTGGAACGGACTATATTCAATGTCTCTTTTTTCAAAAATCTGCATATGAATTTTTCTTACAAAAAAACCTCAAACACAGCAAGCTATAACACCAAGTGAAGAGATTTCATGTGAACTGGAATATGCGAAGGGGCAAAATGGTAACTAGCTGTTAATCCCAGGAACAAACATTACTTGTTCGCAGGATTAAGCAAACAGCAAGAACAGTGTAATATGCATTACATTTACAGACGTGTCTCTGATTCTCTATTGCTCTTTGGTCAAGTTTATACGGGACATAGGATTTGTTCTTTCTTTTTTAAGTAGAAGCATCAGAGATCTTGGAAGAGCGACACACGAACAGTTAATAAGGACTAAAGACAGTGAAACCAAATTTTGCAAGCACATTTACATAACCTATGTTTATGTCTAGGAACTAATAAATTATAATTTATATAATTGTGTTTATTTAAACTGGGAATTGAACTTCTAAAAAGAGTAATGGATCAAATGTTTTTCTTTTCTTAAATCAAGTTCCTTGCATTCCAGAAATACATATCAGAGACCATGAGAATTCAGGAAAGATAAGAAGTTAGAGGGTAAGTTTTCAGCAATAGCTAAGAGTAATGACTAGAATGTATTCTGAGATCTGAAATAAAACATCGTGCATCTAGCCACCAAGACTGAGATTTTTCCAAGGAATCTAACAAGAAAAGGATATAGATGGTTTTGATATTAATACAAGATGTGTTCTGCATTCAGTGATTGTTTTAAAAACTGAGTCAGCCACTATAAATACAAAGAAGTATGCCTTTTGGACTTCAATTAGCATAAACCATACGTTGCTATTAAGAGAGCTTGTAATGATGCTACATGTGATTGTAATGGAATATCCTTAATGGCTGCACTACAAACCCCTGAAGATGAACACAATACCTATAGATTTTTAACACTTGTAGGTAAGCATCACACTAAAGCTGTGGTGGCATCAGTTGGTTAAGCTGTGCCACAGCGATGCATTAAAAAAAAAAAAAAAAAAAAAATTGTTCCTCATCTAAAAGCAGTTTGGTTCATCCCATCTGTGCTAACTGCTGTACTGGTTATGCAGTCAAGATATCCGCCATTTAGTACCACTTGTGGCCAAACGCAGACTGAACTCAGTGGCAGGGTGTATTTTGCCCCAGTTTGTGTCTTAAATTACCCCTGAACCAATATGGGCTTCAGGGTTTCACAGCATGGACTTTCATTCTGTTTTCCAATTCTCTCCTTTAATAATCACATTCTTCCGAGATAAGTTGTTACTGTCATACAGATGGGTTCTTTCAATGCTTTTTACTGACAGGCAGCGGTGTTGCTACTTTCATGAAGACCATGAAAGTCCTTTATAAGTTTTTCAAATATCCTTCTCAGCTCTGAATTTCTATTTTTCCCTCTCCAAGAAGACACCAATCATAGTGAAAGAGCTACTAAAAACTATAAAGTGTCCTCATCTGGAACTGAGAAAGGGACAAAGGGAGTCACTGGCTCTATTTTTATCTAAATAAATGAAGGTCCAAATACTGAAACAGAAAATCCTGTGCCCTAGAAACACATTTCACACAACAAGAGACTTCCAAATAGTAGGAACAAAGCAGCAGAAAAAGTCAAAGGATTCATTTAGAGCTTAATTTGTATATAAGTATTACCTGCACCAGTAGTAGATACAAGTTTGGGTTTGCTGCGTGCTCCGTCACCTTTTGTTGTGTAGGCTGTCACAGTGAAAGAGTATGTGGTTTCAGGTTGAAGCCCAGAAATTATCATTTCCTAAGATGAAACAAAATAAAATAAGAACAATTAATTTAAAATAGATTGTCTGCCAGAAGAACACAGAATCCTTTAGAAACCCACTCTATATTACATTTTTGAGCTACTGGCAGTGATAGCAAGCATGTGAGTGGACCAACAGACTGTACTGTGTGAAATACTTGATAATTAAAAACATTTCACTCACTTAAGCAATAAAAGACAGCACACACCTAAACAGTATGCCTCAGGTAGTTTAAAGCAAAAGGCCAAAGGCTTAGTGGTGTGAACGGTGAAAAAAGTCTTCTGAAATACCTTGCCTGAGGAATACTACTGACACTGTGAAACATGTGCACATGTAGATATGAGAAACTCAGTTTACCTCAGTCACTGACAAAATATCACTGATATAGTTCTAAAATGCCTAGTAAGAAAAATGTTGCATTTATATGCACAATTTGTAAATAATGATGGTTTAGCTGGACAAGAAAGCCTTGTTACTTTCATAACACTTTCACTGCAAGCTGTGTCACTGGATGGACTGCGCTTCTAAATATCTGAAAGGACTTCAGAAACAACTCACTCTTCAAGTCTAACAGAACTATGTAAAACCCCACTAAAAATCTGGTCAGAGGATACATGTGATGGCCCTCAAATGACAGCAGCTACAAAACAAGTAGTTCTTCAGCTAGTGTAAAGTAACAGCAACAAAAAACTGTGTCAAAGCAAGGGGGTATCTTTTTACATGTGTGCACACACAGATATAGGCACATAGAAGATGGTGAACGGTGCACCAGAAGTGTACTAAAGTTATGTCCTACTACAAGGACAGCAAGGAGAGTAAGTCTTGACTAGCATAATATGAATAAATCTTATACGCAAATATAAAGGACAGTATTTGGAGGTAACTGATGGGCCCAGAGTCTTCCAGCCTGTAACCACTGGACTACTCCTTTGCATTTTCACGCGCTTGAATGAATTTACACTAAATTTCAATGCTGCCAGAGGGATGGTGTATTTATACATCTAAAATAAATAGCAAATGTGCAATCACATATCCCTCAGATGCAAGAGCCATGAAAAGTTAATATAAAAATCATGGGCCAGACTATTCATAGTATACGGATTTTTCAAGATAGTGGATATGAGCTTAGTAAGGATGGGATTGGAATTCAGCATTGTATTTACAGTCAGTTATTTGCAATATAGAAATAATACGATAACGATCAGAATGAGTGGGCAAAATAGCTCAAATAAAAAAAAAACAAACCAAACAACAAAATGAAACAACACATAACAATCTACTACCAAAAGATCCCCTTCTTAGACGCTATCTCAGAATTGAATTGAACTGTAAGGCCAAAATCAGTAAGAAAGACTTCACATCTTTCATGAGAAAACTGCACCTGATACTACTAGAATTACTGTAAAAGTCAAAAAAACCCCCACAAAACCACAAACCAGAAGGACTTTTGAAGATATTAGCCTCATCTGAAACAACCAGCACTTCATGGTGCAAGAGCTATGACTGCATGCAGTATTTGAAAGAGGGGTTTGGATACAGCAAACATTAGTACTTAGGCATAAACACTGCAGGGCATCTGGCTTTCCTGATAGCATATATTTATTTTATCCAAAAGAAAGCACAACTGACTTCTACTTTCAGTTACACAAAAATATTTAACCTTGAAATGAATACAGAAAAATACAGCTATTGGTATGTAACTCTGAACCCTGTTTTATTTTTTGATCGCCTTGTAAAGAAGAAATCGTGAGGCAAAGTTAGTGACAGCCATCAAAAAGATGAAAACACATATCAGTGCTGCACATCTTGGCATCATGCTAAACCCCAGAACAGGCAAGCAAAAGTAACCCTACTCTCCCTGGGAAAATAATTTTAAAAAACCAACAAAGCAAAAAGGTGTCATAAGAGAGAACCTTTGATGTTAGGAGCATGCGTCTGTGGAAATGACAAAAAAACACCCTGCAAAACAAAACCAAAAACAAACCCAAAGAAAGCACCAAAACAAAAAAAGCCCCATACAGTGCTACAAGCAAACAAGCAAGACAAAAAAATTCCAAACAAAACACACAATGTTTTTCTGCCCAGTCAGAAAGTACTTACATGTTCAGTAGTATCATCATATTCCCACTAATTTACAGTAAAGGAAGTTGAAAGGAAAAACAAAAGAAATAAGGAGATTTGTAGCCTGGTTGAGATAAAGTTTTCTTCTTAATAGTAAAACGAATATGAAAGATGTCTGAAAAAGTCATGTACAGTTTGAATTATTCATGTAGAATCACATGAAATTTGGTTAATGAAATCAGGCCACGCATTTTTAATTCCATTTCTGCTTTCCCTGAAATCCAGCTATTTGTCTTTCACTGACAAATTAAAGAAATAATGAATCCTCTTGTACCATGTAGTACTCCTTTATATTAGTTTTTACTAAAAGCTACCAAGGCAGAATTAAAGGCTACCTGGTTTATTTAATCATGTTACCAGGCTATATGCTTCCTAAACAAATTCAATGCATTAAGTCTTGAAACCACACTGATATTTTACCATCAAGATCTTCACACCTGCAGAACCCTTGATCACATGTATCATAGAAGTACAATAGGCAGGAAGGGGTGGTGGGAGGAGAAAGGAGCTGACTAACCTGGGTGAAACAACGGCAAGTGGGCAGGCCAAAGCTAAATTTGACAAAAGACGAAATACAATTTTTGCCTTTATGATACTTGGACTCTAATATCTCATCTAGTCTCCAGTTATTGACCTTCTAGTGTTTAAAATCATTTTAATCCACTACCACTGAGAGGTTGAAAGTAAAAATTTGTGAAAGGAAGAGGAGAACCAAAGCACACTAGCATGTTCTTTTCCATCGCCTCTCCCTTTTCCCTTTCCCTACCCACTGCCTGATCTACTTTCATCTTCGTCTCCACTGAATTTAAGCTGTAAGAACACCTGTTTTCCACAACAGGAAAGTAAGTACTGGCAGGTAAAACTGCAGCAAAGTCCTCCAGAAACAGAGACAGTATTTTGTAAATAGGGTCATAAGCAAAATGCAGGTGTAGGAGACCTACTCTCCAAAATGTCTTTGCAAAGCTGAAATTTAGAACTAAGACTGGACAGGAAAAAAAAAAAAGGCAACATCCCATTTGTTTAAACACATAAAATGCTTACAAAGCAGATTTTACTCTTTGATTTAGGTTGATGATTTTGTTTTATTTCCAGTCAATCTAGTCATAAATTGTGAGCTAGCAGTGAAGCAGTGAGACGTATAACGGATAATAGTTTCCCATAGGATGACTCCTTCAGTGTCAGGAGCTTTGGAAATCTTAACTTTTACAGAGTACTGGTATATCTCAACCAGTAAAATCCTAGTTTGAGAAGCTTTTTAAACTGGTTATTTTCATCCTCTCATTATATCATCTCATAATTTATAAAACAGATGGGAAATTTTGCAATATAAATAACCACATAACTATTCAAACGAAGTTGCTCATTTTAATAAAGTTCTTGATATGAATAATGTAAATTATAATACCTCAGTGGTTTCCAAAGTTACATTAAGAACATCAATTTCTCGTGAAACGTAGTGAGGTGCATACAAGCTAATCACAGAAACAGTGTAATAACAGGCTAATACAGGCTTCTGATGATTCTAGGCTGAAACAATGAAATAGGAGACGGGTGGATCAGGCTGTGGACAGTTTAATACACTGACTGTGACCTGGATCAGATCACCCTGATGCCTTAGAACTTCAGAATATAGGTACAGGGTGAAGTCTCCAGGTTTAAGGGAATCAGAATGACATAGTCTAGCATTTAGTTGCAGACCAGTGGAGAAGAGACAGTCTAGTTTTGGCCCAAGAACCTTTAAATGTAAATGTTCTGAAAAGAAGTTTTAAAAATAGACACAAAAAGTTGTAGCTGGTAGACTGAAAAATAGAAAGAAAAAAAGTCCCTGAACAACAAAAGGCAATTCTGGATTGCTCTCTGGTAAATGAAATGTTTTCACTGTGACCTAGAAAAGAATAGAGTGCCCCAATTACCTGTGCATCTGCCAGCATGATGTCCTTTAGCATGGGCTGACCCTTTGGCTCTCCATTTTCCATCCTCACGTAATGGACCTGGTATCCTCGTATCTGACCGTGCTGCTTATTGGGCACAGGCGAGCGCCATGAGACTTTAACAGCAGAAGAGTTGACAGCCTCCACCTCGACTTTGCGAGGAGGACCACTAGGAACTGGAACAACATCATTGGACAGAAGAGAATTACAGGCACCTCTCCCACCCATGTATTTTGCTTTTTTTTAAAAAAGGGCAGACTCACTATGTTGTCTCTGAAGAACACAAATCATTCAGCAAATGAAAATGCTCAACCAATCTGCTCTACCTTTCAGTGAAAAGATCAAAAAACATGACTGATGCAAAAAATGGAAGAAAAAGGAGTATTAGAGAAATAGAAAAACATGTAAAAATGTACAAAAGCCAAGGAAGATGCTTTGAGATTCAAAGCATTATAGTACAAAGAGATATTTTAATCATTGAAATAATAATACTGTAATAATAACAAAACCACAAAAGATTTTTAAAAAGTTTCCCCTTTTTTTTTGGTTTGTCAAGTTCTATGTTTTATTTTGGTTTGTTTTTTTCCTCAGGATAAAAAGGAGGCTGATTACAAGGCTGTCTTCTGTCACTTTCAAGAATGGAAGAAAAGAAAATGTGTGGAGCATCAGTTTTCCAAGATCAAAAAACAAAGCCAAAAAAAAAAGTCAACAAAAAAACCCACAACCCAAAAAAACCCTCAAATCAAAAAGCACAATATGGAAGAAGAAAGCAGTTAAAAAAAAAAAAGAACCAAAAAACCAAAACCTGAAAAAAAGTTTATAGACTTAACTGTTTAAAAATGACAATGACTGTAAAATCAAGGAAAAGGCAGAAAGTGTTTTCCCTAAGAGTTATTTCTACATTAAAGGAGGAGCAAGAAGGATATGTATGGGCTCAAAGGAGCAGCAGATTCATGTAACTTGCAAAAAAAGTATTTTCTCATAAAAAAATACAAAAATACCAAATAGAAAAATGATGTAGAAAGAACAGTCTTTGATTAAAAAGCTCAAAGGGCGATAATATCTGGTTATATTTGGGAAAAAATGAGGAGCAGGAGTAATTACTGTTAGCCTATACAAAAGACAGCAGATGACAGAGTCATAGAGGTGCAAACTGATGTAGTGGAGGCAACATACCATCTTCATCTGTCCGAATCAATACTGCTAAGCTCTCTGGGCCAGGTCCAACATCAGTGTGAGCAGTCACAGAGATCCGGTACTCAGTCCATTTTTCCAGCTGTTCCAAAAGGTACTGGGTACTGTCCGAGGAAATTCCCAAAATTTCATGGGGCTTGACATCTTCTCCATCAATCCCAATGTACTTGATGGAGTATGCAGTGATAATGCCATTCTGTTTTTCCACCGGTGGAGGTTTCCAACTTACCAAAATGCTAGTGGAGCTGGGGCTTGTGCAACTAATGTCTTGAGGAGGAGCTGATGGCTCTAATTTCAGTAGTGGGTTAAAGGAGGATTTGAGTGGAAGGATAGAAGTGATTGAAAAAAATGAACAAAAGAAAAAATAAAAATAAATAAAAGAGAACCGAACGAAAACAATAAATAAACGAAAAAAGTAGAAACTGAAAAAAGCAAAACGTCAGATAATCATATGCACCTTGGCTTATTAACATGAGGAAACTGAAAATGAATAGACCAACTAAACGGTGAAAAAGGATGTAGGGGAAGCATACAAAAATGAAGCCTCAAAATAATATTACCTACCTGTAATTAAAATTCTTCTTGAAATAAAACAAAAACGTGACACTTCTACGACTGCTGATCTATCTTTATAATCCTTGCAATTAGTGCAAGCTACAGTATTTTAAATAACACATGACATGTATTTACTTACAAATTTGGACATTTCCCCTTCAAGTGGATTTACTTTCCTTAAGATAGAAAATCTCTTTTAACAGAACTCCTAAAAACTTGCAATAATTGCTAGAAATTGCTCCATAGGTTGCCATTTCTGCAGCCTTTCCACTCTCATAAACAAATTACTTCTTTTTTTTTTAATGAGTCTGCCTGACACAAGTCAACCATAAATTATATTTAAATTGAAACCATTTACTGAAACACTTATTGTAGCTAACATAGTAGAGCATGCAGTCCACAGAAGATGAAGAAAGTCTTAGTCAAAGATTTACCTACCAGGAAAAAGTGACAGGCTTGTTGATTCTGACTGTAACTTGTACTTACCCTAGATCAGCTGTCAGTTTTATTTTTTTAACTCCTCTTGGAGACATCTTTGCTAGCAAAGAATTAATCCTACCAGTAATGTATATTACTTCTACAGAAAAAAAATCTACCCCAAACAATGTGTAAAGAAAGCAGGTATTCATTTTACAAAGATAGTTTACAAGCTCAGTACATCAGAATGAGAGTTTCTGAAGAAACTAATCTGTTTCATCTCCTGTCACCATCACCAATCTTCCAGAGCAGAAACGCTCATCTTTACTCATTTGTTCTCAAAGGAGTATGTTAGCATATTTACCTTTTCCAAGCTTCAGAGCATTTAAGCATGTATGTCATTCCACTGCTTTCAGTGAGGCAAATCAAGTACTGAAAGTTAGGTATGCATTTATGTGCTTAAATGCACTTCAACTTAGCAAAATCTATGCTTACTAGCAGAACATTTAGAGCACCAAAAAAAGGAGCCATAATTCAAACTCACTAGCAGAAGGAGGGGATGTGAACTCCTTTCCTGTTTCTGCCTCCTGTCTTGTAAGAAAAACACAGATTTTGCGTGCATGACCTTTATCCCCCTTTATATCCCCTCTCCACCTTTTCTTCCCATTTCTTAAGGGAAAAAAGAAACAAACTGATACTTATACATACCTCTAATAGTCACATCAAACAAAATTAAAACAACAGAGAAGGCCTAAAACCCTGCTGTGACCTACTGCATTTACACATGTATCTTTCAGTTCCCTATAGCTCTTTCTACAGGGATCAATGGCTTTTTACTCAGTATGGTACACTGCTCTTTCAAAGGGAAGATGGAGGGAATTTACTAGTACTTTGATGAACTAGAGGAGGTGGATGGGAGAACACGTGAGAATTATCACTTCCGCGGTTGTTTTTATGGACTAATTCAGTAATCAAGTACTCAAAACAAATGGATCTCCTTCTACCATTAACTTGTGCAGGAAGTAAAATACATGTAAAATGGCCCTTAAGGGTGTTACAAAAAAGAAATAAATCCCTGCAGCATCCTCCTTGGATACCAAGATGAAAGGCAGTAGCGCATTCTGGTGAATATCACTAATAAAATCACAGAAGTTTATTAATTTTTAATCCATTATACTCTGAAAATGCAAAATATTGCACTTACGTAACTAAGGATAATTTAAAGGCTACTTTAACCAGTCTTATTAATGCATATATGTTTTTCTTAACTCCACATTTTTTGAAAAAAAAAAAAAAATGCAATGTTTGCAGCAAATAACTTGGGTCTGACCACTGAAATCAACTGGATTTCGCTACTATCTGAAGACAAAAGGCTGAGAAAAATATAACATATTCTTCAAGAAGAAATGGCAATATGCTTATACATGGAAAATGCAGCCTTGGCCCCTAGATGTTTGCTTTGTATGCAGTCTAAGCAATCTTTGCCCAATATACGCTAATGAGCACTCTAAATAGTTGAAATGGTTCCCAGAATAAATAAACACCTATGTCTTAATCAAATTATTCATTCTGAATTACTAAACTGAAAAGTTGCCTTGCCACTGTCTCTAAAACTAACCTTGTGTTATTTAAGTGTTTTATGCTTATTCCAAGTACCTTAGAAATGCTTCAGAAACACATTTAGCTTTGCTTAAAGGTGAGCAGCACTGTGTCTCCAGTCACACTAATTGATATTAATATATAATACTAACAAGGAGCAATTGTGTAATCACATGTCATGACTGCAAATTAAAAAGACTCATGTCAACTGAGAAACTGAATTTTCTGTTTGGAATAATCTTACTTTAAGAACAGGCAATTTAATTTAAAGCAAATACAAATAGAACTGTACTAAGTTTTAAAATGACACACTGTAATGCAAACTGTCAGGAAAGCATAACTTATCAGGCAAGAATAATGCTTCTGGACGTCATCGCTGAATAGCTGATTGCTTCAGTTAAGTCCTAATTTTAATGTTTTAAGGTGTATATATAAGTCCCTGACAAATTTTTACATCTCCTTTGCTGGCAAATATGATGAGTTTCATGATGCTGTTTCCATAAGTGTCCAGTGAGAAAACTGTTTTTCTTCAGGTGGAAAATGATTGAACATTGTAAAAAGCCCAGATTAAGAAAACTGAACAAAATCAGAACGATAAGATACTATAGAAGAGTTCTTAAGAAATATCTGGTATAGTCTGAAATATTCAACCTGATCCACTCCACAAATTTTTGCATTTCAGGGAGATGCTGCAGAAACAACCTAGGAAGTGTGCAGACTGAGGAGATGGAATTTTATCGGTTAAGGACTGTTATTAATTTACACCTATTGCACGATACAACATTTTACCTTATTATAAGATAGAATTTTATTTTGCCAACATTATATTGCCTCTTTAGACACTGGTTTACATAATTGTTTTTTGAAGCTATGTAAAAGCCACTCATATATTAAGCTGATCACAATACACCTCAAAAATACACATTTTAAGCATTCTTTTACTCTATCAAGGAATATGAATACTGTATTTTGCTTTTTTCTCTGTCGCTATCTCCCTGGGCTACTGAGATTAATCTCCTTAAGAAACAGAGGCAAAGGGAATAAATATTTCAAGGAAAGACACCTACTTGACTGCATGGTTCTCGCTGAGATTTCTGCTGTTGAAGCACCCAGGCCTTGAGGAGACCGTGCAGCTAGGCGGAACAAGTACAGGCTGTTTGGCCTTAAGCCTTGCAGGCGATACGATGTGGTAGGTTCAGTGGAAACCCGTTGCTAAAGGTAGATAATAAGAGAGTGTCTTGATTAGTATTCAGAGACTCTGAATTCCATATATTGCCTATAGAAGAAATGCTTTTATACTCTGATAAAACCACAGAGAAAAACTTAAGTTTGAGAAAACAAAGCGGAACAAAATCAAACTAAAAAAAACCAAAATGGAATACATTACTTTGGACAAACATACATTAAGGAACTTTTTTTTAAAGTCAAGAGTTTAATGGATAAAACTCAGAGCCATGAACACAGCTTGACTGATGAACAAATAGCTATATACAAAGTAAGAAAGTCTTTTCAGACAATACCACATAAACAAAGCCTTACCTATAGCTATCTTTTACAACAGTGATTCTACAGTGTAAGTGATCTTGGGTTTAATCTTGTAGTTAAATTTGTGTTCAAATTATTAAAACCAAATTCTTCCAGGGTAGCTTATTAAGCAGCGTCCTGCATCCTATTTGTAAGTGAAACATGGATCTGGCCCCCTTCCACAAAATAAGCTTATGAATTCACAGTGTGTGTGTGAAGCTGCCATAAAGATAAGCTCATTTGTAGCATCAGCAATGACTCGAAGACACAGGAGAAACCAATGAGGCTGACACTCTCCTGCTGCCATGTGAGACTCCTGGCTTCCTTCTTTTCTGTGTGACACCTGGTAATACCACGTTTTACCTACCAGAAGAGCAGTTTTTTCTAAAGTTATGCTACAAACACAATAGAGGCCCACAAACTGAAAATTCTTTACGAAGTAATGGTACAGAAAAAGTCTATGGCAGATTTTAGTCTTTAAAAAGAACCTCCTGTTTTCTTCTCAATTGTTATTGAAAGATTAGAAAAGCTTGAGAATTCTTACACAATTGCACAGAGAAAAAATATTATCTAAGGCTTTGCAAATAGATTTCAAAGTTCAAGTATAAGTTCAAAAAAGGCTTAATGGGTCCACAAAATGTCCCCAAACATTTTTGCTCCCAAGCCTTTACAGAGAAACACGCTCAGAGAGACGTAATCAACGTCTGAAACAGGATAGAATTTCTGCGGAGGATTCATTGCCGTCTACAGCAAAATTCCACTGGCTGGTAACCACTGACAGCATTTTCTGCTGTTTACAGACTTTCAGTCTGTCACTAGGCTAACTGCTAGGCTTAACAAACCTAAATATCAAGGCATTTCTACTAAAGCAAGTTACTAACCACGAAATTTCAGCCACTGCTGCATTTTATGTCCAACTTATTAAAGATCATTAAAAAGATGCACAATCTTGCCACTTACTTCCTCCCCATGCTCCCCATCTTTGTAAACCAGTTCATAGCTGGAAATGGTATCAGAGCGTGGAGGTGTCCAGGAAAGCAATATGCTTGTTTCAGACTCAGGTTCTGCTTTGAAGTTCAATGGTTGACCAGGCACTAAAGAAAAAGTTGAGCAGTGTTGCCAATTATTTATTTGGATACTTCAATATTTTCAAATCTTTTAAAATGTTATCTGATTATGGCATGCAATATTACTTGTATTTATCTTACTGAACTTAAACAAATTGATTTACAGTACTATGAAATAAATTTATCTGAGCACAGAAAAAGAATAATGATATACTTAATTCACATGTTAAAAACTATCAAGGATTTCAAAGAAATGTTTTTGCAGTGTAAATAATGCAAACAGAACTGAAATGCAATTGAAGAAATGCCTGGTGTTGAATACCAGCAATCTAATAACCTATGTGTGAAATCGCAAATATATACATCTATTTATTTGTGTGTGTACGAGAAAAAGCTAGTAGAACATATGATTAGCTGAAACAGCCTAGAATAAAGTGTTAAAACTATTAGATGTATTTCCAGATACGACTTTTTTTTTGCTCAGCTCATAAATAAAAGATGTAACCTGAGGAAGTTATAATCTAGTGAAGACATATTCAGTTAATTTCTTATTAAGTGATATATTTCTACCCTTTAATGACTGGTGTTTTTAAGACTATAGCTGAATTTTTAGTGACAACACTTTCTAATTGTAAGAAGCAAAATGCAATTTTGATTGCACTAGTCAAGAACATTCTCTGTTGTTATGTCATGTGCAATAGTCACAGAAATTATCCACACTAAATGTTATCCTCATTTACTTCTTCAAATGTAAAGCAAATAATAAGCTTGACTGGGAAAAGACAGCAAAACATAACTATATCATTGGATTGTGAACAGTTTTGGCACCCAAGTTTAAAAACATTACTTTCACTTAATAGTGCTGTAGATAAGGCATGAAACGGTTTTCCACAGCATTTCTAGCTGTTCAAGAATAAAATGTGACATGCTCTCATTTTTCAGGGGAAAAATAAAAAGATGTACTTCTTACCACATACAGAGAATAGGTGTGAGAAGTAGGATGTGACAATAGTGATGCTTTCACAAACATTTATCAGGGAAGAATTCTATCACAGCATTACAAGTATGTTTCGTTAGTACAGTAAAAGACCTAAAAACTCCAGAGAACAAACTGTTGAAATAATTTGGTATTTTGACTTTTATCTTCCCCAGACTTCTACAGAATATCAGTTTGAGAAGAATACTTCCTTTGTGTATTCTGGTACAGATTTGTTATCTAATTTTCAACAGACAGAACCTTTCTACATTAGGTGCATATTCAAGCTCCTGGGCGGACGTTGGAAGACTCTACCATTTTTATTTTATTTTATTTTATTTTATTTTATTTTATTGTAATGAGTGAGAGTAACAGGAGACCAATTCTTTTACAGGAATAAAAAGGAATAGGACTAATTAGACGTCTTTCTAAATGGTGTCTGGTCTAAAAAGATACCCCTGCCTGGGTCTTGCAAAGTGCAAAGGGGAAACGATCCCAAAGCATGGGAGCCATTACAGGAAACATCAATGAAGTATTTTTGACAGATTCTAATTTTGCAAGGATAGGCTGCAGTGCTGGAGATGGTTCAGCTGGGAGAAGGGATGGCTCTCAACAGCATTCCCAGCAGTAACAGAAGGGATGGAAGAGATGCAGCCAGGCTCTTCACAGAGTGTGGCAGATGAGAGGCACTGGCACAAGATGAAACACGAGAGGCTCAGGACAACCCAGAAATGCAGCCAGGGCCCAGGAGGTTGGACCATACCAGCCCTGGGGGGTTTTACACCTTGAGCAGGTGAAGCCCTAAGAAGCTCACTCTGATCCCAGAGCTGAGCCTGCTATGGGCAGCGGCTGTGGCTGGACACCTCCCCAGATAATCATCCAGCCAGCCTGAATTGTCCTGCGATGCTATCATTTGTACTTAATGTATGGATACATGAATTGCAGAACACAGCCAGGCAGTAATAGTAAATGATCAGTCAAGTGACTCATATGAAGGCTGGTACCATCTGTTATGATAAATATGGCAGCAGATGGAGAACTAAGGGTATTTCCTGCCTCTCTGCATGTTTTAAGACCCTAATTCTCCAAGTATTCCTTTTAAAAAAACCCAAACCCTTTGTCATCTTATGTCTGCAATTCTCAATCATTTTATAAGACAAGTTGATGGCTAATTGGACTTTTCCAAATGCTGTTTGTCAAAATAATATCTTGCTTCAAACTCTAGTCTCCCCTCAGATTTTTTTAACCACAGTTAGCCAACTCTGATGCTGAAAACACTGACAGAAGAAAAAGGTGACAGGGAAATCTGCATTGCTCCAAACAGATAAAAGAAGATGAAGAAGAAAGAAAACAAAACCAAAATAACAGAAACTAAACACGCTTTATTGCTGATAAACTCTGGTATGGAACTCAGTACTTAAGCCAAAGGAAAAGTACCAGTTAAGGAAGTGGAACAATTAACTTTCAAACTATTTACAACTTATGCCTAGAATGCACAACATCTGTTCAAAAAATCTTCAGTGGGACGTGGGAGCTAAGCCAAGCTGGAGCTGACAGAAGCTACTGGTCTCCTTCAGAGAGAGGAAAAACCCTAGAGAAACTGCAAAGTATATGCAAGTGGACTTTATACTCTTACTGAAGTGTTTTTAATTTCACACATCAAATCTAAGTCCATATTAGTGCTGAACATGGGCAGCTTACTATATGGGATGGCTTTTCATGAGCATTCTCTCAATACTGTCTTTTCTGCTTTGAGGGCAATATGGTCTACAAAAGTACATTAAAACCCCTAACTTCTGTGTGTTCCAAGTGTATCTCTTCTAGCACACACAATGAAAGACTACAATGCAACAACAAAACCAAAAACAAAGTCCACAACTACTTTTTCCAAAACTTCACATCAAGTCCTACATTTTCACTTGCCTAGTCCTCCATGTTTATTGCTGGATAAGCAGGAACAAACACAGATCGCTGGACTTTGTTCTGCATATGTGGTTCTATCGCCATTCCTGATTAAAGTGCCAGAACAGGATCACAAAACAGGACCTCAGAAAGGCACTTTAGTTCCCCACACAGCTCCTCAGCTGGCTGAGGTAACCAAGAAACTACTCCAGGACCATGCTGGGTTTGCAAGTGATAATGGAAAAACAGGACAGTCTCCAGGATAGAAAGTGCCCCATGACATTGCTAGGGTGAAATCCACACCTCGAGTAAAACTCAATGAATCCACAAGAAATTGGTTTTGCAAAGGACAACAGATCCACCAAGACAATTTACAATCAGTACGGAACCTAAAGGGACCAAGAGCTTATGCTTCTGATTTCTCTGAAAGAAACATGAAACTCTACAGAGGAGCTCTTACAACCGAACACCTACTGTGCTCCAGAGTAACAATACATGTATTTTTTGAAATAACAAGTCCTAATAGAACATAATTAAAAAATAAAGTGGGTAATGCAGAAAATAAAATGGGTAATATGTGCATTGTGCTCTCCCCGTCTCTCTGCTACAACTGAAATAACCTTTCTAAATGAGTGTGAAGATAGCTGAGGCTTGCAGCTTTGCAGTACCAAACAAAGAACAATATTCAAAATAACTAACTACTATACATTTTAGATTTTTAAAAAGCATAGCCTATTACATGAAAAGCAATCAGAAATCCACAAATCGCTTTCTTCAAATAATATCTCTAACTGACATAACGGGAGCCCAGAGAATAAAATAAACGTGTTGGTCAGTCTTAAAGACAGAATCCACCTAGTCTTGTCTGAATGACTAGAGAAGGCAGTGAAGAGATAAATTATCACTATGTGAAGTTAAGATCCTCAAAATTGAAGTCATCACGTTAGCATTTAAATGAAGCAAAATAGAGACTAGGACACTTAACAAAAGTTACCTGTGCATTGAGAGTAGGGGAGTTATTCAAAAGCTGAAATATTCTTTCCTACCTGACCAGAAATATCCCTTGAGGGAAATTTTAAAATTTAAGTAAGTTAAAAAGTTATCCTCTACCCCAAGTCAGCATCAGTACATATGAGTATTTCAAAGGTAGGTGCCACAAGGATGGTGTCAGCCTCTTTCCAGTGGTGTCCAGAGACAGGATGAAGAGCAGTGGCCAGACACTAAACCACAAGAAGTTTCACCTTAACCTGAGGAAGAACCTCTTTATATTGAGGGTGGCAGAGCACTGGAACAGGCTGCCCAGGGAGGTTGTGGAGTTTCCCTCTCTAGAGACATTAAAATTCCACCTGGACGTGTTCCTTTGTTACCCGCTCTGGGTGACCCTGCCTTGGCAGAGGAGTTGGACTTGATGATCTCCAGAGGTCCCTTTCAACCCTAAATACTCTGTGATTCTTCCACTTGCTTTCTTGCTTTGAGCTGAGTTTCTAGCTACATGCTCTCAATTCTTCTCATGTGGGAGACTATTTTATGAAATGCTTCACAAAGACACTAGGCTAGGGGTGTGGAGTTTCAGAGACATCAGGTTTCCCTGTTCATGTGTTCACAAAAAAAATTTAAATGTCTGGTAAAGTAACTAGCTTGCTACAACACAGAACAGTACTCCCTTGCTACCAAATCTTCCTCTGAACTTCTAATTTTTTTTACCATAAGAACTCCAGAAACATTAATTTTGTTTAATGTAAGGCTCCATTTATATGCCCTGTAAGTCAGATACTTAACCTTCTCATTACTGTCCTTTCTCCTATGTTCAAAGCATTAGCCTTTTATAACTGTAGTAAACCTCAGCTTTCAAATCATGGAGAATCCTTTGTTAAAAACTAACAATATGTTTTGTATTTTAAGATTTTTCTAAAGAAGCTTATGCTTACATGTACACATCCATGCCCCCAAATATTTATTCTTTTTTTTCTGTCTCACTTTTTCCAAAAATCCACTGTCCAATAGATCTTGTGTATCTCTCTCCTGTCTTTCTACCTAAGCTCAGAACAAAAACAAGATTCACTTAATTCTTTCAGTAGCTATCCTCTCTTTGCAGATTAAAAAATAAATAAAATGAAATGAAGTGTAATGAAATGAAACAAAACTGAGACAGTTCAAAACTCTATATTTTCCTGGTACACACAGAATAAAATATGTTGCTCAGAGTTCACATTCTTCTGACCAGTTTAAACTCAGAAAGGAGTTATGAGAAGACACTTAGGAAGTGTGTCCTGAGCAGCTAAACTGGACACAAACCAATTTTGTTTTCTAACAAAGTTAAAAAAAAAAAAAAAAAAGGAGCAAGTATCACATGAAAACTTCTATCAATATTTCTTTATTTTAAAATTTTGCATGTCAATTAACCTACATAATAGACCAGTCCTGACTCCAACCTCAACAGAATCTATTCCTTTGGCCCAAAATGCAGAATAAGGACTTCCTTAACTTTTAGAATTGATCTCCTTTTATTCAAAAGGCTCAGCTCCACAGCTCTTTTCTGATTACAGAATTTGTTAAAATGGTGTGGTTTTATCATTAAAAAAGCACTGCTGAAAACAACTGCAATATTTTAATTAAAAATCTAAGTTTCACTACCAGCAGAGCTGCAACTGACCCACAAAGTAAGAAGGCACTCATACACCCTTTTCAAAAGAACAATTCTGCTATACCAAGAAAACAAAAATTCCTCTGAACAGCCTTTTAAAGAAAAAAATACACATTTTTATAATCTCTCTCCAAAGATCAGAATACACTTAAGGCAGGAAAGCTTTGAAGCATCTAATCAGAACCCGTAAGTCACAGATGTCAGCAAGATTTTGGTTTATATATGCTTTAATATCCCCAAAGTAAGGGTTAAGCTACATATATATAATGGAAGGCTTATTTGTTAAAACCAAAAGTCAACAAAATGTAATCAGCATCCCATTCCTATTTTAACTCTTTTAAAATGTTTCCATTAAATTCATTTTCCCTGTTCTTAAATGGCACTTTACATTCATTTTAGTATTTGGAATGTGTTTAATTTTGAGAGATACTAAACCAATCATATTCAGATTTAAATTAAAGCAAATCTGGAAGAGAAGGGCAAGGAGGGCATTTTTTTCTGTAATGTTCACTGAAAAGAAACTACTGGATGGAAAGATGTGGAAATTCTAGTTATTAACCATACCCTGAACTGGACAACTTCACTAGACTTTCTCAGTTTTTATCTCTTTTATGACTGAAAACATTCATATTTCAAGTAAAAGTATCAGTGCTTAAATATGCCTCCTGTATGCTCCATTCTTTTTTTTCTTTAAATTTTTTTAACATAGTCACAATCAAACATTGTCAAGTCAACTCCATCATGAATTTGAAATCACGTATTGAGAAACCCTCCAGCACTATTAATTCTGTTGTAATTTCTTCACATTGCAACAGTAATCGGAAACAGATGGGCACGCTTACTTCTCTGAAGTGACCTCAGAAAGTAATGCAACTTGGGCCAGTCCAGCTGAGCCTCAGTGTTCATTATTTCGATTCCCTCATCCTTCACTGGGGAAGCCACTGTCAGACACTTGCTAATCTAAGAGGTTTACAGTTGTGAGTGAAAACACAGATAAGGAGCTCACTAAACCTTCTTCTTGAAAAGCTTTATGCATGTGGATTCAATCACAAATCAGATGTCAATATAAAACCTAGTTCTCTGAAAAAGGCTGAAAATGCCAAAATTAAACTATGGTGTAAATATTTACATTTGCATGTGCACACAGACACATTTTAATGTACCACTATAAGATCTAAGAATTTTCTAACTTCTTGGCTGAGATACTGCAAATGTAAAACCTAGACCTTTGTGCAACACAACACCTAGAAAGATTCCAGGACAATACATCAATTTCTGTCTTTATTAAATGTATATTGGTAAAATGCAGAAGTAAAAACTGGATGAAACATAACTGTCTACAGTTACACTTTAGAGATCTGTTTTTTAAGAATTTGAGGGATGCTAAATTCTGCAACAGGAAACGCTCCTGTACTAAAAAATTCAAGTACTATTATATATTTCTAGGAAATCACTGGCCTACTGTAATACTTCATACAGCTTTCTCTAAACTGCTAGACAAAAGGAGCTTTTATTTCTTATTGCTACAATAAAACACTTTGTGCAGTGTAATTCCACCAGAGCTTCTCACTTTAGACTTTGTAAAAACTTTTCTGCCATGTATTTTACTCTGCTTGCTTGTCCTTTGCTAATAAAACTAATTCATGGACCTAAAACTTCTTGAACAGAAACAAAACAACCTAACTGCAAACATAAACCAAGAAAATAGCGACCTTGTGGTATGCATTTTGTAGGGGCAGTTGGATTTGACTTATAAATCCAAAGTGTACAAACCTGCTCGCTTGAACCTACACAGAGGTTTGTTGCATTTAATGCTCTCATGTTTTATGTGTTCTCAGAATCTTACCAACCAGTTGAATACATGTGCAGTATACACACATTTTAAATTTCCAAAGCAATATTGATGAGAGTGATACAGCATAAGGGAACTACACGTCACCTAAACAAACCCACCAAAACCCACAAGTAACACCTCAAAAAAAGCTATGAAGAACTACTGACAAACATGTTTAGTGCACAGAGCACTGCCAAACAAAAGCCGTAAGAATTGGTCACCTCCAAGATGAAGGTCTCCCTGAGACTTCAGTTAAACTGCAGATAAATTTCTTGACACTGATGAAAAAAGAAAGCATGAAGGGGTAATTTCCACCCTGCAAAGATAACTTGCACTGTGGAATTGAGAACAGATTATCTGCAAAAACTACCTGAATAAACTGGCTATCCTTGAGGGGTAGCTTTTTTGCATCTCAAAGTCTCTCCATGCAGAAGTCTGCATGTGTTCAATTTTTTTCCCACAAATTTTGCTCATGGCTAGCTTACCTCCTGTTTGAGTGATGACTTGAATGTCACTAGAAAGTGGCCCATCCCCAACAGAAGTAAAAGCAAGAACCTTCACAGAGTATGTTTTCTGGGGTACAAGATTCCCAATGGTGGTAATATGGCTGTCAGCCACATTGTGCTTCATCCAACTGTTGACATGTTGAGTGGGGTCCATGGTGTAATAAACTCTGTAACCTTGTATTTGCCCATTAGGTTCCTCAGGCTCTTCCCACTGTACCAGAATGGTGGTGGAGCTCAGCATACGGGCCTGTACATTGCGTGGTGCACTTGAAGGTGCTTGTTCTGAAGTTCTTGTTGACACAGGCTCACTGGGTGGCCCTCGCCCAATGTTATTTACAGCAACTACCCGAAATTCATACTCCGAATATGGGCTTAGACCAGCCACGCTGTAACGTGTTGTGGCCACCCCATCAATTTCTTTATATGGCTCCTCGGAGTTTTTGGGTTTGTGCTGGATTATGTAGTAAGAAACTGGTTCAGGGTTTCCAGAATCCCAAGTCAACGTTATGCTAGTTGCTGTGCTTTCTGTCACCACAGGTGTTCCAGGAGGTTTGGGTAAGGCTAAATGCAAATAACGAAAAATACAGTTAGCACTATGTAGCAGTAGACATTCTTATTCTTATTAGAATAAGATGCTTACAAAGAATAACTAACAGCAAAACTAAAACAAAACAGGAAGATTAAATGGATAGAAGGTGTGATCTGTTCAGGACAAATTTTTGTCAATTATGACTTCCTCCAAAATCTATTGTAAAATCTTCAAGTTCTGTTCAATACAGTTCATTTGTCATGAATTAATGATACTGACTTCTGTAATAAATCCACAACCATATGCAGAAGATGAATCTTATAGAAAGACAATTCACAATTACAGTTGAATTTTCAGATATTTTTTGAACCTCTTGTTTCCAATTACTTGGTGAATATTATACTTGGACACCCAGCAATTCTAAAAATCAAATGACTGGTTCTTAAAGCTCCTGCTGTTGATAAATAAATACAACATTACAAGATAATTCCTTTAACTGAAATGAAGCCTGGGAGCTAGACACAGGAGAATAATGGAATGTTATGACTTAACTTATTTTAATAAACATTACTTATGCAATTAATGACTATTACTGCTTTCTGAACCTGTATTTTGTCTTATGCCAGTGACTGGTTGGAATATTTACCCTCTTGATTTAAGAGGGCAAATGGCATTTAGACCTTTCAGTGCAATATATTTGCTCAGAACGAATGAAATAAAAGACAGAACTGTGTCCAAATAAATGTGCTCGAGATATACCTTTGACAGTTATCTGCGCTATTGCTTCTATAACACCAAGGGTAGACATAGCAACACAAGTATAGTTTGCAGACTGTCTGACATCGTTAAGCTCAAGGACGTTTCTCCCTATTGGCATATCATCCTCAGGTGTCAAATCTTCTGCTCCTAGCATCCATTTCACATATGGCATTGGTGACCCCACCGCAACACAGGTGATATTTACGCTCCCGCCAGGCATGATCTCATGATTTGTGGGGGGGATAGAGAACCTCGGTGGGACCCGTCGAACTGGAACAAAACACAAAAAAAAGGTAATAACATATACAAAAAAAGAAACTTGAGTCTTGCATAAGGACAGCATGCAGTGTACAGACACAATTTACAATTTACTATTTTAGCATTTATTCCGGTCTGCCAGAAAATATATATAAGAGAAATAAGAGACTAAACAAGAATTTTGTCTGCACACAATGTGAATTATTCTGTATTTATTTGAGGATATTATTAGGCACATTCATACAAAGGCTGATTCAGACCTACTAGGGCCCCACATGTAACTAACTACATACTAACAATACACAAACACCATGCAAAAGATATACACGCACACGTGCACACGCACACACACAGGCGCACATATATATATGCATTTTTTTATGCCCATACATATATATATGCACAGAAGAGAACTGGAAGGTCAACAGCATGCTTGAGTTGATCACCAACTTCAATGCTGCGTGCTTCCAGCTGATGTGAATAAATGTGCTAGGCCACATTGTCACATCACAGTCCTGGAACACACTGCCTAGAGTAAATTGAAAGTGCAATTTCATTTGCTTTCAGACTCAAAGTAGATGCAGCCTCAAGACCTCACACTAACACTGAAACAAACATAGAAAAAATATATAATTGCACACAGATACAAATATATATACATATATGTATACACATATACAAATATATAAAAATATTCATATACATATATGTATATATATGGAGAGAGACAGACAGAGAGAGGGGGAGACAGAGTCACAGAAAGAAACTAGGCAAAGCCAGTACAAAGTACTGGATTTGGTCATGCAAGCAAGCAAATGACAGAAACAGTAGAAAATCATGCTTAGGGAAAAGTCTGAGTAAAAACTGCATAGAGAAAACAACACAAAAAGAAAACATTGAGTGAGGAAAGAAAACTTGAAAGCAATGGGAATAGGATAGGCTGACAGATACAGGAGTTTCAGAGGAGCATAGAGTTTGAGGGAGAAGGAACTTAGATTAAAGTTAGGTCGTTAAAAAGCAACTGCTAGGAAGGGCCACTGGGGAAATAGCAGAATATTGAACATTCAGGATTCCACTATGCTCACAGTTAAGGGAAAGCAAAATAAGGATTAATAATATTAGACATTTCTGTATTGATAGCAAGGGGTGGCAACCTTAAACACATAGCAGGACATTCCACTAACAGAGTAGTTAATATTTAAGCAAACACAACACCGAGAAAATTACCAGGCAATAACAGATCAGTGTTCCTGCTTCAAATATTCTCAGTGGTGTGCACATGTGTGTAGGAGGTGGAAGCGATAGAGGTAGCTGAGAGAGGTAGGCTTGTATTTAGCCCTTTCATTGGATGGTGTACTCAAAACTGTATTTGGCCTTAATAGAGGCTAATCATTAAACACAGTTTTAATTCAGCAAAAAATTAGAAGTAAAATAAGACTATGAATGAGTTTAAAAACAAAAAAAAAAAAAAAAAATCAGGAAAACTATATTAATCTGAAACCTTTCCACTGGGCTTGATTAAATTTCCGTGATCTTCTACGGATTCAGGAGGGACTTAACTGCAATGGCCTCATGAGTGAATGCAAGGCAGAAGGGGAACAAGCAGAGAGCAAAACATCCGTAAACGGCCAGTTCACAGAGGCCACACAAAGCAAACAGCAAGCAATGAGCAACTTCTTGTATTGAACAAAATCCTTATAGACAAAGGAGAGTTTAGTCTTCATGCGTGGGCTATTTAGAAAAGCAACTACTGAAACCATTCCTTGGAAAGCAGGCATCAGTATAAAAAAGAAATTAAAAGGGAAGAAAAAGCAGGAACACTGACCAAGTTTAGTAGACGTTAGTATTAAAAGCTAAAGAGATCGCCATGCATCCAGGTTCATTCTCTCTTATCATGCACAACAGTTAGATACCAGCACTCATCAAAAGCCATGACCAGGGCATTCTCTGCTTAAACATAACATTAACTTAAAAAATGCCACAATGCAGCTACATTCATTTCATTTGTATTCTTTGTTATTGGTTTAATTAATAGTTTTGTAAGGTGGGTAAAAAGTAAAAAACACACCAACCTTCTCGCAGCTCTGAGGGATGTAGGGGGTTTGATGCAGAACACAATGAAATGAGGAAAGGAGAAAAACAAGGGAAACACAGAGAGAGTAAAAAGGCCGTATCAAGGCTTTCAACTGCTACTTGAACATCTCTACTTGCTCTAATTAAACCTTCCTACCTCATCTTGAAAAGTTAGCATTTTCCACAGCTACAACGAAAACAATAGCTAGCATAATTTTGAAATTTTCCTTTGGATATAAAGGTATACATGCCTCATGCAGTACAGGAAAGTCAGTATGTTGGAGGAGAAGAGAAAGAAAATAAAAGATCAAGTAACTTTCTACGGATGTAATAACTATGAAAGGTTTTCCTTTCTTTTCTTTTTTAATTAGACAAAAGAGTAACACCATATGAAAACATATCAGGTTGATAGAAAAATCAGCTCTAAAAAAAAATTTCAAAATCAAGCTAGGCATTTTCTGTAAGGTCATCCATCCTACAGTAAGGTTTACAGCTGTTTATGTTTTCATTCCTATTTCCCCCACCCATCCCCTTATACTGTAGACACACACACACACACACATATATATATACACACATATGTATGTATGTATGTAATAGGCTTCGTTTTACAGAAATCTACATCAGTCAGACATAGGAAATACTGCCTGAAACAAAGCCCTTCTTTTTAGTTGAACAATAAAAAAAAATTCAGCAGGTTAATAACCATTTTTACTACTGTATAGAAGAATATAATGGTTTTATTATTAATTATACCTGTCATGAACAGAGGTAATTTCTTAAAATAATATAGCCAATTGACCACTATCATTCTAAAGGACTACACTTCACTCACAAGTCTTACACTAAATATATATATACATACATAGATATTAAGAAGAAAGAGAAAAGAAGAAAATACAGTTGTGCTCTGCATACATAAAGTTATAAAGTTAGAAGCCTTTCCTTTGCAGTTAGACAGCAGAGGTCAGGTAGGCATACACCTCAATGCCTTGGGGTTACACTCAGCTGATTAGTGGCACACAGAGCGGTCACCTCAGGAGTTTGAAAAGAAAAGCAAAACAAAACAAAACCAATAAAAGAAAATAAATGCAAAGCACAATTTAACTTAATGCAGGAAAAAATAGAAGTTAAAATGTAAAAATATAAATATACTTACAAACCTTAACCCACAGGATAGACTGGACTCAAGAGCGCTTTAAGAGAACGAAACAGACCCCAAGCTTTCCTCGACAGTTTAAAATTAATTTTACAATTGACACATTTACCATGGCATTCTGATTATTACAGTGGTAACTGTATAGATCCTGAGAGTATCTTAGCCCTGAACCTGCACAAACAGTGGATGCCAGGGTTATGTCATTCCTACCTCTGACATATAGATTGGCAGGGGCAGAATAGCGTGTACCCGCACTGTTGGTTGCAACACACTCATATTTGCCTTGGTCAGATTCTTCACTCAGTTCAATTTGGAGGGCACCTGTATGAATATAAAATACATTGCCAAAGAGAGGGTCAGAGAAGGCTTTTTATATCCATAACAATACACCTCTCAACAATATGAAAAGCTTGTATGCGAAGGTCCACTCAACGTCGATTCATTTTCTTGCTAAGGTGCACAGACAGAAAATGATGCAATGAAAAAAACAGAGATTATTTTTTTCACATCATCAGTGCTAGCACAGGAAAACAATTAGCAATTGGCAAAAAAAAAAATAAAACCCTCTCTAAACAATACTCTTTCCTAAACCATTAAATGAAGATGGGTGAGACTGCTTCAAGGAAGAATGGCTTTTGAATAAAACAGTAGAGATTAAGTAGTTGGGTCATTATAATTTTTAAATTTTTATTTCATTGTTTCAATCTAGTAACAAAAGTAGCACAAAAGGTGGTACTCGTAAAAAAGCAGGACAGACTTCAAGAAATCTTCTGCCGAAGAAAGCCAAAAATGCGCAGCAAGAACAAAAAGGCTGCTTGAAGTGAAAAAAAGGAAATTGTATTAGTCATTTACAATTATCAAAATATTAAAGAAATAAAACTCCTTTAAGACATGCAGATTGATAAGAAAAGAAAGACAGTTTTCCGCAACTTACAATCTTAAAGTACGCTTGCTGAAAAACAAAGAGCAGTTGAATTAGAAGACAAAAAAGTTCAAAAGCATGGTCTACGCCAACAAGGAAGAACCAACCAACCACTGCTGAGGACCGTAGGAGGGCCCCCACGAGACACCCATCAAAATCCACAAGTGGGATTAGCAGTGTGGTGTCACAAAACCCAAGAAAAATACAAAACAAGAATTACAAAAGAAGGGAACAGTTTTGCTAGAGTATCAAAAACCAACAATACCACATACCACCAAGAATAATGAGTCAGTAACCTTTCATTTCCAAAGCCTGTAGATTAGAAGATCCAAAAATCCAGAGGTGAGAGAATTCCAAGAAAAAGAAAACTAGAACAACAACCAAAAAAAAAAAAAAAAAAGCAAAACCACAATAAAAGGAAAAAAGCATTTCTGTAATTCTTTTAGGGGGGGATACATAATTTTCAATTTTATGAAGTTAAAGAAAAAAAAAGGATTGAAGAAGAACAAAAACAAAAACCTTTTATGAAAGATAAGACAAAAAGAAGATAGTCCATGTTGTCTTCTGCATGTCTGCTACTGTTCTCCAGACCATCTTGGCTTTGGTCCAGGACAAGAACAGCTAAGGAAGAAAAAAAATGATCTTTTTTTGCTCCAGTTGGACAAAAAAAAAAGAGGAAGGAGAAAAAAGAAGAAAAAAAAAGAAGAAAAAGAAAAAAGAAGAAAAAGAAGAAGAAGAAAAAGGAGAAGAAGAAGAAGAAAAAGAAAAAAGAGGGACAAATGGTACGCTGTGACTGGGCTATGGCCAGGAGACCTGGATATGCTTTCTTTGAAGCATATCACAATTTTTTTTTTTTTTTTTAAATGAACAAATGAAAAGGGAAAAGGAAAAGGCAATGTGAAGAAAGAAAGGTCACAATATGAGAGTCACTGATCATAACCAAACAGGACAACGGAAAAATAAAATCAGATGATGGACATTTCTGTGAGTTTTTGTTTTGTTTTGTTTTTTCCTTAAGGAAAACAAAACAAAACCAAAAACAGGACAAAGATGAGAGGGATGAAAGGACAGAAAGAATGAGTAAGATCATTCTGTGAACGTTAGTTCAGCACTCTTACCTCTTATTGGTGTACCACCTGGGTGGATAATATGAATGCAAATAAGATTAGAAAGAAGAAGCATTAGTACGAGAAGAAGGAGGCTAGGGCTTTGGAAGAAGAATCAAATTAGATTTACAGAATTAAATAAGGTCTTAAGAGAAACTTGAATTACTATACTGTTAAAACAGGAATATATTAGATAGTATTATCAGGTTATAAAAGCAACTTGCATCGTACCACAAAGGGCAAAAAGGCTATAACTGGCTGCACTGCCATTCTCAGAGTAGCATCTGAGTTCTTAGACGTTTGGTTATATAGGGTTAGATATGTATCAAATATGCCTCAAATACTTAAAGGAAACTTTACAAAACTGTACTTATGACATATTTTAGGAAAATATTGGAAATTCTATTTAAATATATATATATATATATCTATATATATATAAAAAGAGGACACACTGAAGTCTATCTCAAAACAAACACTGTAGTTTAGGCTGGATTATGGCATTTACTATTCTAGATCTATGTGATACATGTGTACTGCTTCTTTTAGGTGTTGCTATGACTGATAAGACAACATTTCTGTGGAGGTGTGCGTGTGCGCCACTATAGGGATCTGGTGACTACACTGACTGTTAGTAAAATGCATGCCATGCATTTTAAGAATAATAATACTAATCATAAAATAATTATCATAATCATAATAATCATAATATTCTGAATATGGAAATTAGTGGGGGTGAAGTGCGCTTCAGAACTAAGCACTTACCAATAGATTCTGGAGATTTAAATACGGAGAGAAGAAAGACAGCATAAAAATATTATTATATTCCTTATAATTTGGTACAAAGTTTTCAGTTAAAGCTTTATATACTAAATCATCTATGTCACATGTGAAAAAATCTTAATTTACATTAACAGAAGGTTAATTTACACAGTTCTGCTGACAACAAGCAAAAAGTCAGTTAACAAGACGATTTAACATCACAGGACAGGTCAAAAGCTGAGAATTCTGGGAAGACACGTGATTAAACAACTTAGATTCTACAACGATATCTACTACAATTGTCAAAGAAAAAAGCTCATTATATCCCAATGAACTTATTTTGGGATAAGCTTTAAACTTGATAAATTTAGAGATGTTTTTGGGTTTTTTGGGATTTTTGTTTTTAATCTAAAGAGAGCAAAAGAATAAACTAGGGCAAGAGGAGAGTGAGAGAACTGCTAGGGAGGTGCAAGGGGCAAGGAGAGAGAGAGAGCAGCAAAAGCTGGAGTCTACACCAAAAGCAGACTTCTGTAGATCCAGAAAATATAGGATTCATAAAGCTTTAGCGTGGGCGCACACTACTGTGGCTAAATGTGTTGGAAAAATGCTCAGCCAGCAAAAAAACCCCAACTTTATTTCATAGATTACCCAAAGATTTCTCTTCCTTTTTTTTTTCAGGTATAAATCTGCATGGGAAGAAGTACTGTGCTTTATGTATTTGTGAGAGGAAAGAAGATGTGTCCAAACTGGCTAATCTTTGGTGAAGTCAAATGTGGAAAAGACAGCACAAAACACATTTTAGATTTTAATTGAAGTGTCTAATGCAGGTTTTGGTTTTGATGAATATAACCATTGGTACTCCTTGCAATTTCTGAATGAAGTCCAATGTTGAAATAAATTTGTTAAAAAAAATTAAAAGGAAAGAAGAAAGAAAGAGGAGAAAATGGATCCATCAAGTACTGCAAAAAGCAGTAAAGAAAAAAATTATCAAAAAATACAGTCACAGCAGTGAGCAATGTGGAGTAAACAGAAGCTGCAAAACACATAGAGACAGACTCTATAGAAAGCTATGACAACATCACAGACATGGACAACACACTCAGTAATACAGAAAAGGAGAGGAGAAAGAGAAATTATTACCTATAAATAAAAATTTTTTAAAAAGGAAGAGAAAGAAAAGAAAGAAAAAGTGAGAGAGAACAACTCTGGGCGTCGGTGGAAACAGTAACAAGACCCTACCTGAGCGTAGCTGCTTGATGCGGCCATTGTTGTTGCTTGTGTCAACAGGTAAGAAATCTTTGAACCAAGTTATTTCAGGATCAGGATTGCCACTGGCTGCACATAACATGGTAGCTGTACGAGTTCGTTCAACCACCTTCAGCTGTGGGCCCATATCAATGGTTGGAAAACCTCGAGGGATTTGATCCTCTGAAAAAGAAATGTATAAATTGAGGGATTTCGCATTAGTTGTGCACTACTGCATGAAAGCTCAAATCACCATCCTGCTTAACATTCAGTGATCGCTCAATTGTTTGTACACAAGGAACTGACTGAAAAAACCAGATACCCAGGGAGCATTTTTGGGTTAACTTACACTGATCAAAATGCTGATACAAAATTAAAAGTTCATAAAAAATGGGTACAAACTTTATACTTATGAAATCAGAAGAGATGCACTACCTAGCATGCAATCATTAAACTCATAATATAGTACATAAACCACTGATTTTGCCCTGCTTGCAAGAGTCCTTACTATTTTACGTGAAATACAGAATTACCACGTCTTTCAACAATAGGGAAACCCCCTTCTCTTTACACCAGAGAAGTTCATAAGGAGGGATGATCACGCAGTATCAGATCTGGCCAGTGACTCAGAAGACCCAAGTTATGTTTCTTGCTTCTATCATTATTACTTATCTGCTGTTGCTCTTAACATCTATTGCCCCTGTGCTTCAATTGTCCATCTGTAAGATGGACAATACAGTGCTTTACTGCTACAGGGAAGTGCTGTGAGGATGAATGCATTATATGACTGCAAAACGCTAAGAAATTCTAAACATTGGAGCTATGTGAATAGCAAAGTTAAAGTGGCAGGATACTCATAATGATGTTGAACGGATACAACAGTGTCTATTAAAACACTCAGATGCGACCAAAAATCCTCACATTAGTGTGATTAATACTGAAATATAAAAACATACTGTACAAGAGTCATTTGCCTTCATAATATGACACCTGTGAGCAAGTAACAGTGAAAGCACAGTAAAATCAGGAAATTTCTCAGAAATCAAGTTAGCATATCTAAAATAATCTGTTTGAAATACACAATCTTGCTCCTCGTTTCCATTACAATGGCAAAAATATTTTTATTGCAAAATAATATTACTTCCACTCAAAAATGAAAATCAAAAACAATCAAAGAAAGATGATCAAGGCTAATTATAAGACACATGTTATTAAATGTCTTGACTAGTCATTACTGACATGCAAATGATTAGGGGATAAAACTAACAGGATAAATTGTTCAACATCAACTCTCTTTCATTAAGAAGTGTCATATTTTCAAATAGGTCAGATAAGTCTTCAGACTCTTCTCCAAAATGTATAGCAGGCAAGTACAGCCTACAGATCTTTGTAGTTCCTGGGGTGTGATGCTGCCCATGAGCTACTTAATTGCTTGCAATACAACTGCATATAGATAACCATAAAATTACAGAATAGTTTAGGACCTTAAAGATCATCTACTTTCAAACCCTCTGCCATGGACAGGAAACCTCTTCCCCTAGACCAGGTTACTCAGAGATACATCCAACCTGGTCTTGTACACCTTCAGGGATGGGGCATCCACAATTTCTCTGAGCAAACTGTTTCAGTGCCTCACCATCCTCACAGTAAAGCTTTTCTTCCTAAGGTCTAATCATAACCTATCCTCCTTCAGCTTAAGGCAAATCTCCCTTTTCCTATCCCCTTTGAAAAGCCCCTCTCCAGCCTTCTTGTAGCCCTCTTTAGGTACTGGAAAGCTTTACAAGGTCTCCAGAGCTTTTTCCTCTCCAGGCTGAACAGCCTCAACTCTCTCAGCTTTTCTTTGTAGAAGAGGTATTCCAGACCTCTGATCAACTTGTGGCTTTCCACTGGACTTATTCTAACTGGTCAAAGTCTTTCTTGTGTCAGAGGCCCCAGACCTGGACACAGTATTTCAGGTGGGAATCTCACAAAAAAAGTATAAAGGGGTATAAGCATATCCCTTGAACTCCTGGACACGCCTCTTTTGATGCAGCCCAGGATGTGTGGTTGGCTTTCTGGGCTACAAGTGTCTATTGCAGGATCATATCAAACTTTTCATCCACAAACAACCCTGTCTTTCTCCCCAGAGGAAGTCTTGATCCATCTACCACTAAGTCTGTATTTTTGCTTGGAATTACTCCAACACAGGTACAGAACCTTTTACTTGGCCTTGTTGCACTTCCTCGGGTTCCCATGGGCCCGCCTCTCAAGCCTATTAAGGAAAATCCATGTCCTTCCGTGTGTTGACCACACCACACAGCTTGGTCTCATTGGCAAACTTCCTAAGGGTGCACTCAACCCTACTGCCCATGCTGCTGATAAAGATGCCAAGTAGCACTGGTCCCAGTACAAATCCCTGAGGATCCCCAGTTGTCACTACTTTCTAACTAGACACTGAGCTGTTGACTGTAACTCTAGGACCGCAATCATCCAGCCAATTTCTTATCCACCAAGCAGTCCACCTGTCAAAATTAATGCCTCTCCAGGTTAGAGACAAGGACGACATTTGGGAGAGTGTCAAACGCTTTGCACAAATCCATATAGACGATTTCTGCTGCCCTTCTTTGTCCACCACTGCTGTAACCCAATCGTAGAAGGTCACCAAATTTGTCAGGCATGATTTGTCTTTAGTGAAGCCATGCTGGCTGTCACCAATCACCTCATTATTTTCAGTGTCTCTTAGCATAGTTACCAGAAGGATGTGCTCCATGATCTTGCCAGGCACTGAGGTGACACTGTCTGGCCTGTAGTTCCCTGGGTCTTCCTTATTTCCCTTTTTAAAATGGGAGGTCATGTTTCCCCCTTTCCTGTCTGTGGGAACTTCACCGGACTGCCATGAGTTCTCAAATATGATGTGTAGTGGCTGCATTCTCTCATTCCAACACTCTAGTCATAGGAGACATCCCTGTGTTTCTATGATGCCAATTAAGACCACAGCCCTGCAGGCATCCACACACCTCTAGTACCACCTGTTTATTCCCCATGCTGCATGTGTTAGCACAAAGGTATTTTAAGTTGCTCCCCAATTAAGCTAACTTTCTGTCTGGTGTGGCTGGAATGTCTTGGCGCTGTCCCTCATGTGCTCTGCTGCTGTCCTGCATACCCTCTCCAGGCTCTGAACATCTCTTTCTGGCTTAGCTGTCTATTATGCGTGGGATGGCAGGTTGTCACACACCTTACCACTATTAAACCTGATGATATCTCCCTCCCCTGTCATATCTAATTTAAAGCCCTATCAATAAGCCCTGCTAGCCCTCAACCAAAAAACCTCTTCCCCCTTTGAGAGAACTGAATCCCGCCTGCATTCAGCAAGCCTGGTGCCATGCAGGCCGTCCCATTATCAAAGAAACCAACATTTTGGTGATGACACTAGTCATGGAACTATGTGGGTCCATCTGCTTCTTTCTATGTTACTACCTGCAACTGGAAGAACAGAGGAAAAATAACGTGCACCCCTAATTCATCAATCATCCCAGGGCCTTGGTACAGTGAACACAACTCTCCGGCAAACTTCCATAACCCTTCAGAACCGAGATTTCTACTAATCAGCTGATAAATGTCAAATCATTCACCAGCCATAGGCTCTTTCCAAAGAAAGGGATGTTTCACATCTGCTTATAAACACAAAATCTTTGCTTTGGTATTAGCTGACAAGTTCTGACTTGTGGCACGGAACAGCATTTTTATGACCTGACCTTTCCTACTTGGCTTATACAGAAAACCCTAGAGTCCCTTTCGCAAATACCTAAGTGTACAACAAAGATAATCTAACTTGAATGTTAATAGGATAGAGCAGTAAAGAGCCTCCCTTTATTATTTTTAATAAGGGCAATTAAATTCCATCCATCTGCCTTATGCACAGAATCTCTTTGAATGAATGCTCTTCATGAAATTTTCATGAGAAACATCACAATGTAACATTCAAATACCCAGAACTATTATATTTTTGACAGTTGTGGCTTGTATCCAACCTGGCTTTCAGGTATTTGGCAATAAATCCAGATATTCAACATCAAATGGACCAGGAAAATAATGAAATTTCTAATTGGAGGGCTTATCACAGTGGATTTAGTTTTTAAGATGTTAATTGACTTTTTTTCTCTAAGTTTATTCATGATTTGTACAAAACTGTCTTTACACTTTGGTGATACTAAGTTTGACAGATCATCAAACACTCTATGAAACAAAGCCGAGCATCAAATCACTGAACAACTGGATCTTAGCCACGGTAAGAGAAAAGTAACTACTACAAAGTTTTTATGTATTGGTACCTCTACAGTTTTATGTGAGGTGGCCAGAAAAATATTTTTTACTGATCATTAATGTGCTCATTAGGCTCTAAACTATAGTATATTCTGCTCTTCTCACGTAATATTCAGTTCTAGTCAATTAGTTTCCAATTCATCAACAATTTAAATCAGACTTGACCTTCTCAGAGCCATTCGGTACTGTCATTTTGAGAGGCCATTAAAGGTCAGATTTCTCCGTCCTTGTGGTTTAGCGACTTATACATGTAATACGCATTTTGTTTACGATGACAGATACAAGGGATTTAGAAAATGGGCACATTCGTTGAATTTGTTAGGTGTCTTAAAGGTGCTGAATTTCATTATTGGCATTAAAAGAATGCATTTAGTACTGCACTAGTATAATTTCCAGTTGCTGCATGAACTCCACAAAAGTTGTTTTTCAGGGTACAATCTGAACAACACAGAAGACAATAACAAAGAGAGGTTACCAGATGAGCCCTTGGAGAGAGTGTTAAAAAATGACCTTGCCTTGCTTTGTATCATGGTTCTTAGTATTTCTGAACTCTCTGTATATTCAATTTGTTTGACATTGCTCACCCAATGCACACAGAACGGACAACAAACAGAAGCTGGAAGCCACCGTCCACTTGAAAGTTGTGACCTTCTTGCCATTACTGAAACTTGATGCAATGTGACCGAGTGTGACTATCGATGGCTACAGGCTCTCCAGAAAAGACAGGTGAGGAAAGAGAGAGGCAGAGGGGCTGCCTTCTACATACAGGTACAGTCTACCACCTTCTACAGGAGGTAGACTGAGTGTGAAGAGCTGTTTCTGAAGAACAGCCATGAGCAGGTCTAAAGCCTGTGGGTAAGAATCAGGGACCAAGGCAACAAAGGGAACCTTGTGGATGGTTTTAAGTACAGAGCCCTGATCAACAGGAGCCTATTGATGAAGCCTTCTTGCTCCAGCTACAGGAGGCATCATCCTCGCAGGCTCTTGTCCTGCTGGGGCACTTCAACCATCCCAAAATCTGCCGGGAAAGCAGCATAGCAAGCTGCAGGCAAGCCAGGAGACTCTTGGAGAGCATGGGGGATAACTTCTTGAGCCATGGAATAGACAGCAGCCCTACGACAGGGGACACAATTCGGGATGTGATGAGCACCAGCATAAGTGAGCTAATCTTGACTGTCAAGATTGGAGGGAGCCTGGGCTGCAGCGATCATGCATTGGTGGAGTTTGCAGTCCTGAGGAATACGTGCCAGGTGAGGAACAAAGTTATGCCCTTGAACTTTAGGAAAGCAGACTTCCAACTCTTCAAGGAAATAGCCAGTGGGATCCACTGGGACACCTCCCTCAGGGACAAGGGAGTGGAACAGAGCTGGCAGATATTTAAGAAAGTCTTCCCCAGAACGCAAGAGCTGGCAATCCCCAGGAGCAAGAAATTGGGCAAGGAAGGCAAGAGAATGGCAGGGCTGAGTAGGGAGCTGCTGGACAGACTGAAGTGAAAGAAGCAAATGCAAAGGCAGTTAAAGCTAGGATGGGTGGAGACCTGAGAAGCCTAGAGAGATGAAGTATGGTTGTGTGGGGATGAGGTCACGAAGGCCTAGGTGAAGCTGGAAGTGAACCTGGCAAGGAAGTGTTGACGGTCAGGTTCGGTAGGGCTCTGAGCAACCTGGTCTAGTGGAAGGTGTCCCTGTCCATTCCAGAGGGTTTGGAAATAGATGATCCTTAAGGTACCTTCCAACACAGGCCATTTTATGATTCTATGAGTCTATGTTCTGTAAACAATGTCCTTGCTGCCAGTTTAGTAATTGCTTCCCTTCCAAGAAACTTGTTTGGAAAAAGCACACTAGCCTTTACATTCAGATTTCAGTGTAAGTATACCTAAACCAAATGTAAAATACGTAATTTTACATGTTGCTGCATTTCTCCCAGAGGTGAGCTTGCCCTCATAAATGCAACAGCATTTAGGGTAGAGACTCAAACTCAGTATTTCTGTGTGAACAGTAATTTTGATGGAGTGGTACCTTGAAAATAGCCATGAGTTAAAATTATGCTCTACCAAAAAAAGAAACCATACTTACCTTTAAGTGGTATTGACAGAAAAAAGCATAGCTGTGCCACAACTATATATTATAAACCCTGTTCTGCTCATCACTTAACTCTATTTCCTCTCATCTAAAGAAAAAATGTGCTGTTGCAATCTCTTTTTTTTTTCCCCAAAGATGTAATTATTTCTTAAGATTTCAGGAACTTCCAAAGCTATGTTGAAAGGTGTACCGTCAAGACTATGTATATACAAAAGCTGGATCCAAAGAAAGAAGAGGATTTCAGTACAATGGCTTTGACCCTTTGTGGTAAACCTGCATGTCTTATATACAACACAGCTAAAGAACGAGGAAGATGGTGATATTTATCTAGGATTTGTGCAACAGCTTCTTAACATTCTGGCTACTTTTTCTGTAAAAGGTTACTTTCAGATCATGCGTAGGCCCTGCTGGCAGCAAGAAGAGTGTTAGCTTTCAGAAACAGATTGAGTCTTGAAGCCTTAAATTTTGCATAGCTACTTTACTGCATCACTCTGGCAATCACCATCATGTTTTAACAAGAAAGACTGAATAGTGTGAATAGCCTTCTGAGTTACAGTACAATATGATGATATTGCTATGATATGGATATGAAGTACAAATGTGAAGTATCCAAAGCAAATTGTTATTACTTTGGTTTTGGGTTACGGAGTATGAAGGCAAGGTAATAGCACCAGGACTCAAGGCCAGACAGTTTTCAAGAAAACTGGCTGATATGTCTGTTAAGTATTTAACTTCACGTTAACTTTCTTCACCATTGAAACACTCATGTTCCAGAATATGAATCCAGAGTTCATATTCATATGTAGAACAGAATATTGACCTGTAGTTAAATCTGTGTAACCTGCCTAACTAAAATACATACTCAGTGTTTGACTGTGCCTCTTAAAAATACTGCTTATGTGTACCAATTATTCTTACTGTGCAATGGAAGGTGGTTCTCCACTCTATTCAGGAAGAAAAAAAAGTAAATCTATTTCAAGATTCACTGATAGGTTTGCCACAGGCAAATTCTAGTCATTCTGTAGCTCACAGAATAAAAACGCACACATGGAGCATTCCCAGAATACATTATAGATACTGAAGATAAACTGCCACAATAAAGTTTATTTTTTCAAAGAACAGTGTAAATAAAGGTTTTATTTTCACAATTCCAGATGGCAGCAGCATATAATTTGCACTGTTTTGACATCATGACCGCATTATTCAAAATCATTCTTCTTCCTACTGAACTGAATGCAGGATTGAGAACAGTAAAATCAAAGAGACTAGGAGAGGAACTAAAATCACCATTTTGTAGTGAAGTTGGTACTCTGTACTATTATTGAAGAACTATGCATATAAAGGAACTGAAAAATAAAGCCAGAGCCAATTCTAATTATACATAAAAATTAAATTTGATTTAAATAATATAAAGCATCAGAGAAGTGCCCGTTAATAAACATTATTCATATTGAAACATTTTACAAGGCAAATTTTGGCAAACACAAGTAATTATGAACACACAATAAATTACTTTGTGGGATCCTTTGTTCAAAGTTGCTATATAGAGATGGATACTTTTTCTTAGTGTTGCTGTACATCAGTAAAGCAGGGTAAAGGCTACTCTACAATAATAGATATCGGTATCAGGTGAGAGTTCTCTTTTATTTCATACAATTTTACCACACAAGGAAAGCGAATTAGACATTGATAAGATGATCAGTAAAAATTCAGCATAAAGCTGTCCATACCATCCCATCAAAACCCATGCATTTCAAAATAACTTCATATACTGAAGAGATGTGCAAAGCACTTTTAATACAAAAGAAAACAAATTTGTTTAGTAGTGCTATATGCAATTACCCTGCAAATTGCAGTTATGTCTATATAACAGAACATAGAGCCACTTAGACTGAATTATCATTTGTATGAATGTTGAAGCAGCAATTTCACATTGCATTAAGTCAGTTAACATTCATTGTTATTAGCATTTAGCTTTAAATAAGTTCTCTGTTTTAACAAATGAGTGCGCTGAGCCTTTGAAATTAGATATCTTCATAAGGACATGAAAATGGAAAAAGGAATTTGCACCTTTCAGCAGTTCTCAAAATCGGCAAAATTAGACTGCATAGCAAGCTTTTCCCAAAGTGACCTGTCTCATTCACATGAACAATGAAATACCTCTCACTCTGCTTCAACGATGACATTCTGAACAACAAGAATTAACATTTGTAGAGTCATCACTCATATAAAAACACAAACCTCAAAATAAGGGTTTATTCTCAGATTCATACACAGGAGTGTCATAGCTTAGAGCAGAGCATATCATCTGAACACCAATGTGCCCTAAATTGGTTATGATTGAACTTTTGGATGTCTGTCTGCTCTTTTTATATGGAATGTAAGAGGAAATAAAAAAAAAGAAAATCCAAGCATCCCTACCAGATGTCCCTTATCTATCACAAGGAGAGGACTCAAGAGTCTGAGGTAATGAAACAAAGGCAGAGAATGTGGTGCTTTAAGTGCAGGTATCATATATTTAGGAAAAGAAATGCTAAACTCCTGAAGCAAAGAGGATACAGCACCCCATATATTTCCATATGCAAATATTCACAAGGAAAATACTATATATTTTGCACTGGTGAATAAAAGACAAGAGGACTAAAAAGGGCGGCAATATGAATTTCCATGATTACCATTTCTGATTTAAGGCTTAGTTTCCAGACAGGGTTAGGATTTAGATTACACTAAATCGGGGTTAAATTGGGGCTTGCCAAGAATCAAGATTAGAAAAACAAAAAAGCATGCTTGGTCTATCTAGTCAATATTTTAAACATACTAATATTTGTGCTTTTACATCCTCCTTATTTTTATTTGAAAAATAAAGGAGAAAGTACAACAGCAGTGCAATGCAGGCAATGTTTGCTTTAAGCTTTACTTTTTCCCATCACATACAGCTTTATGGTGAGGTAAATAATGAGATGAGCAGCAGGTTCATATGTACACCAGAGCACACTTCTCAAGTTAGTTGTCTGAATACACTGACTGGTCCAGAACACATAAAAACATTCTTTTCCTTTTCTTCCTCTCCTTTCTACTCATTAGTACCCTGTATTAAAATATTTATACTAGTAAATACATATGACGCTTTCTATAAGTAGTTACCTTGTACTCACTCTTAAGTATAAAGCAATAAATCATTGCAATCAAGTTCCAACATGTCAGTTTGAGAATGCAGTAGAAGCATCTTGGCTTCTTGCTTTCAAAAGAGCAAGAGAGAGAAGAGGAAATAAGAGCAGTCTGTCAAAAGAGTTCTCAGACCATATAGCCTGCCTCTCCCTCTTTCCTCCTCATGGCCATTTCTGTTACTGATGTTACACAGCTTCCATGGAATTGTTTCCTCAATGCCATAATCTTCCTCAACGTTTTTTAATGCAGCCTACATACTCTGTAGCCCAAACTGTCAACTATAAACTCTACTAACTGCATTAATGTCACAGCTGCAGAATGTAAGAACTTGACAAAGGAACTTGTCAAAACCATTAACTTTGCTGAAGTACTGTTTTTAAAGGAATACAACACTATTTTCTGCATTCTAGATCGGCATCAAACTCAAAGGGGATATTTTCACTTTGGTAAATGGTTAGAAAGGTACCCCAAAAGACCTATTGTTTGGGTCCTTAAAAGAAGAAAACAAGGAATATGGGTTATGAAACTGTGTCCCTTGAGTTCTAACATGAGATGTTTCATTCAAGATGTTAAAAGCACTTTTGGTGCAGTGAATTAAACAGTAAAGTTGTGCCTATGCATTTCAACTGCTTTTCTGGTGCCCAGCACAACAATGCACCCCTACAGATGTAACAATTTGAATGTTACTGCATCATTTCAATAAATGGCAAACCTAAGTATGAAAAAACCCCAATAAAAATCCTATTATTGCTGAAGAGACAGAGAAAAAAGAGATATGTTGTCAGAACAGAAAATGAACTCCGGAAAAACGCAGACGAAGAAGATATCCCTTGAAATTCAGTACTACTTAGTGTTGTACTAATGTTACTCATACAAAATATGAACCATTTTTCTACATCCAATGCAGCATCCATCTTCATTGGTCTGAACAGCATGCTTACAACATTCATAATGCTTACATGATTACAGACAGGTGATTGTAAAAAAGCAATAGACACAGGAACTTCTCATTTTTATGTTTTCCTTGTTTGTTTTATTTCAAGTCTTTTCTCCACTATGAAAACGGGTCTATCAAAAAAAAAAATGCTGGAAGATGTAAGACACAGAACAACGCCTTGTATCATGTACTCCTTATATTTATAAGCAAAAGACAGAATCCAAAGTGCTGGTAAATGCTAAAACACATGGCAGCTTTGAACCTGTATGAACCTTTAACAGAAGAAAGAAACTAGTTTCTTTATGAGTAGGTGGTGCAGTTCTTCTCTGATTGCTTGGCTATGCCGAGAACGGGCGTGCTCTAGACTTTACTCTTCGTATCCTTGAATGAGGGAGGAATCCCTCTCATTACTTGTGTGTGTGACCACCTTTGGCAACATTCCCCTTCTCTCACAGATACTAAGAAGGTGCCTATCTTTTAACAGGGATCTGTTAGAAGAGGAGAACAGGTGTAGGAAAAAGAAGAGAAGAGAGTAGGTATGAATTGCTTTTTTTGTTTCGGGTGAGTTTCACCACTTAAAATAAGTTCTTTGTCCAGACAAGGATGCTACAAGGGGAAAACACCATTGACTTCTGTTCTGGAATGATACAGAAGGGCTTTCTCTCTAGCAGAGGACAGACACAGCTTAAAATACAGCTTTTCATAGTCCTCTGGCAAGTTCAATTAACCACTGCTGATAAAAAACCTCCAATGAGCATGAAGTCACACAGAACTTTGTATTAACACTTTATAATATACATGTGGCTAAGGCAGTCAACATTTCAAGGTTTTCATCTCATAAAGACTCAAAGATTCATGATGTCAAAGGTTCATTTTGACCCCCAGATCCAATGTTTAGAGCTGTCTGTGGCCTGTGACTTTGAGTCTTACCTGAAATTTTGCTGCTGCTCTAAGATGAAGTGGGAATAGCCTGAGATGGAACATGCTTCATGATACAATAGTGAGTGCAGCTATCAGAGACGATAGATAATGTCTGTACTCTGAGTTATTGTGTGAGAGAAAATGCCCGACACCCCAGCATGCTCTGAAGCATGGCACAGGCCCTGCCTTGAGCTTGCACAGAGGTGATGCAAGGCAGCACTCGCCCTCATCTAGAGGGAGCTTGCTCCTGTCCTGTGCTCCTCCAACACATTTCTCACAATAATTTTCACATGGCCTTGAAAGAGGTATTGTGAATGCCTGTGAGCTGAATGGAGCATACTCAAGCAGGCTCTCTGGAAGACTGAAAGAGAGAGATTACTTTAAACATGACACTTTCACATTTGTCTAGCAACAGCAGCTACTATTTCTCATGGAACTGTAAATGAGAAGTGATGTGGGAATTCATTCATAAGATGTTGAACATAGAACAATACCAGATTTACTCAGCTTTGCTATAACTCTTGCTGCAACTTACTTGACTAATTCCACCACAAATTACATTGTCAATAATTTGAAATAGGATCTTGGCTGGGCATAGGAACATAGGATGTTAAAAAATGGGGTTTTTTAAAAACTCCTTTACATGCTGAGATCAAGGTTCACACCTCTAAGCACTTCATAATTATTTTAACTACTTTTTCATTATTTTAAACAACTATGAAATTCAGTGCTACCTCTAGAAACGGTAATAAAATCAAAATCCACAACGGGTAATGTAAACTGAAATTTATTAGTCTACACTCACAGTGATTATACTTAAATCATAAATAAAAATTTTTTCCATAATATTTTTAAACATTTGCATAGTAAATATTAAACGGATTTTATGTATAGTATAGGCAAGCTTTTTGTTTTCTCAGTTTCTGTTTAAGATAATTTTCTCACCAACTTCTATACATCTGATCAAAGATTATCAATCATTACTGATCTTTTTAAATTACGAGCCTTGGTTGTTTCTTGTTGATTTTGTTTTGGTTTGTTTTAATTTTTTGTAGAAGAATTTCTGCAAACGAAAATGATAATTAGTTAAAAAAACCCCAGTGATGTTTCATTTCCAGTGGAATACTTCACTAGCGTGCACATAAAAAAGCAGCTGTTCTGTGTAGCTGGAAGTCATGGACCTAAATGAAGGCTGGGATAATGTTTGAATAGTCCAGTGTGATTGCCAGAAGGGTCGAGAGTCATCATGTCAGGTGGGCAGGGTTGGGTGGGGGAAGTGCAACAGAGAAGGAATAGAAGAAAGTTTCATGTTATGTCAGTTGCTTGCAAATTCATCACAAACTGTTTTGTGAAGAATAGTTAATGAAGTCAAACAGCTGCAGAGAGCCGGTTCCTGCCTTTGAGCAGACGTAGTGTGACAGAGTAAGCTTAGCACAGCATTGTATATGTCAAGCACATCAAAACCTGTGTAACCACAAAAAACCTCCACACCAACTTTGTCCACAGACTTAACACATGGTAAGTTGCATGACGAAGGTACAAATGAAGAAAACAGAATGTTTGGTAACAGAAGATGTGAATCTGTCCAGTGGTGAATTAAAACTTAGTGAAAGGCCCTACGCTACAGAAGCAATGCAAGCAATTGACTGAGAGGGCCAGGGTTATATATGATTTCAACAATGGAACTGTTTCTCTTTGGATTTATTAGTAGTAACATCTGTCATCCATTTTACAACAATACAGAACCCATTTCTTTTAGAGAAAAGAGACTGAACTATTTTTCCTGTAGGCTGGAGAGGCAGGCATGAAGATTATTATAAGTACCCTTTAGAAGGAATTGGGAACAAGTCAGATTTTACAGTAATTGAGAAATAATTTCTACCACTAAGCAAATATATAGCAATAAATCTCAGACCACACAAAAGTATTTCAGTATTCCAATAGTTTTTTGTACCAATATTTTTTTGAAGAAAACTTAAAAATCAACCTGTACGTGCTAAATAACTTTCTGCTTTTATTTTATTATGGCACTCTACTTTGAGTAAGTGATATAACAAGCTGTTCCATTAAATGAAATGTGAGAGGGATTCTAAAAAGAAGGGTTAGTTGTTTTTGCCTTTTCTGCTCCTTCCAGCTCCTCTGGCATATGGGGAAAATATCTTGCTAATATATACGTAGCTTTTTGTGTGTGTGTTCTTGCTTGAAATACTGTGCTTCTGGAAAAGTTTTGTCTAAACTATTTATTCTGATGCATCCCAGTGTTGATCCTTTCTGATTTTTAACCTTTAAAATGACACATTTAAGCCTTCATGACCTATTGCAGGTATATGTCCATAAACACTGTTATCTCCAAACACCCACCTTAACATCTTCCTGTCCTTTAAAAACCCAGTAACAATTTCAAAGACCACCAGCAAGAGCTTTGAGAAAAAAAAAATCTCTTGAATTTTGGTCCTAAAATGTCTGTGCTTCTACAAAGCAAGAGAAAAAAATCCTTCTTTACTATCAGTTAAGCCAAAATTTTCTAATTCTCTCTTTGTCATTTAGCAGCTGGCTTTGCACAAAAGTCGGCATCATGGAGATGACAGCTGCAGAAACATGGCAAAGTTCTTGCCTGAACACACTAAAAATCTCTCTCTGCACTAAAATATCTGAAAGATCTTGGAAACTATCAGCAAGTACCTCACAAATTTCCATGGGTGTTGCCTATCATGCTTAGCAACTCATACAGGAAGTGAGACTATGTGAGCTTCTGTTACTAACTTAATTATTCAAAAGAGAAACAAAACAACACTCTTGCAAGATAATGTCCTGCTGAAGCCTTCAAATACTGACAAAAAACATACTTAAATGTTTCTATCAATTTTACGGAAGCTTAACATACACACCTTTCTCACAGATAAAAATCTAAAAACATACTTCCAAAACTTAATGACTACCACACATAGCACTCTTATTTTGTGCTTAAATTTGGAAACGAAGTATTTTAATACAGAAAAGGCGATAAAAATTCCTTAGAAAATACCTTATTCTACATGAAAACCAAAAATGCAACCAACTATCAGCTGTAAGCTACTGCTTCCTGTTTCAAACTTAATACAAGACATCAGAACCCATTAAGGGTTTAAAAGTTAGGATACACCACCTGCAAATTTGGGGACTATTTTTCTAATGATTCTGTGTCAGGAAAAAGTGTATATCCGTTATATATCAGGAAAACATGTAGTAATGCTAAATTAACTGACACACAACATATGCAAGGCCAATGTGTAAGCATAAATGATGTCACTTCTTCTGAGTATGTCAGATTAGATATTGAAGGCTTCTGAGAGCTTATTCTTTCCTACCTTTTTCACTACGGGGTAAAAGTTCTATCCAATTAAGGTAAAAAAAATTAAATAGGTATTATTTGGGTAACATGATTTTGCAAAGTATTTCAGAAATGGATAAGAAGACTTATCCATTATAGTGAAAAACGGGTACAATTTGATCTTTATAACTCCATAAAAATAGATTTTTAAAAATTTCATAAGTAATTTCTTATTTGCTACAGCATTTAGTAGTATTCAAACGACTGCACATTTAAAAAGATTATTCAAAATCCATTTTCAACATTCTGTAACATCACATAACAGCAAAAATTATGGAAAAAACCCTCCACATTTCTTATATCTAGGTATTCTGTTAAAAATAATCATATGCAGAAAATTATTTCTCGATTGTCTTCCAATGGCTTTAAAAGTTTTTCATTACGTAATTTGTCTAACTTAAAGATACTGAGTAGTTTCATTAGGGAAACCAACTGTAATGGAACTATTTACGTACTTAAGCATGTTGCCAAAACAACCGTCACATTTTCTAAATTCATTGCCATTTTATTTCAAAAGTTTTTGCATCTCACGTTTTCTTCCTGCTCCAAAGCAAACGAGATCATTTACAAATTTTCCCCCACAGAACAAATATTACATTCTCTTTCTCTGTAAATGAAGTCAACTTGCACTTGTCGTCTGCCTGAGACTCATAAAGCACTGTTTAGATTTTAAGCTGAGTAAAATAAAAATTTAGACAAGCATCATCAAGAATACTTCATTTTACCATGATATTAGGAATAGATCTTATGCTAAGCAAGCACAGCATTGCAGAGAAATAAATTATTATTTTCTTATATCATGGAAAGAACAAGGAAGCCACTTAGCATTTGTTCTTATCACAAGCCATCAACCTTCTTAGGGCCTGAACAGGCAGTCTTTTTACGCAAGCAACACTGAAAATTAGTTACTAGAAAACCAAGATAAAAGAGCAAAAAGTAATTTCCAAGTTGCTATTTTGGCAATGCAGGTGAACTAACATACCCACATGCAGTAATTGATTAAAAGTCCCACGGGATTTTATCACCACTCATGGCTAATAACTATGTTTTAGATCACAACAGTGTGCTGAGACAGCACTGCGCTTTTAGCACTGTACCAAAGTACTGAGTATTAGCTAAATGGTAAAATTATCAATTACCGCTACCACTTGTTGTAGCAGGTACATGTTGATAGGCCTACTATTTAGAGGTTATAAGACTGAAAGCTCACAGCTGTAGGTTGTAGAGAAGTAAGGAAACAATTACATTCTCAGTCCGTATGAGATGTTTGTTTAATAATTATTACAATAAAACACATGTGTTTTCTATTCTCTTCATGTGTATATAACACTAATTAACAGGAGAAGAAGCAAGAAAAAGAATAGATGCTATAAAACCTAGAATTCATATTTGGCATGTGTATTGCAGGCAAAACCAGGACAGCATCCCACAGAATGATCTAGAAATTGAATAGAACCTTTATTAGTATTATTAGAAGTGTTGAATAGAGACATTCATTTTATATTGATTTTATTTTACTACATCCTTAGTATTTTAAGGGATTTCTGTTGTTCTATCTGCACATAAATTTATGTTGTCATAGTAAGGTTCTGGTTTGCCTTTCTATATTTTTCTCTACCAGTAGAGTAACAAGCTACGTTTATTTCTTTAAGACTATGGAGATGAATGCTCAGAAGATACTTATTGAGTTTTAAGCTTTGGTCTTCCTGGTATTTTTACTCTAGAGACAAGTATCTTTTAAAACCTTTTTTTCTTTTTCTTTCCCTCCCAATTTTCTTTCAGCAGAGAAGTCTTTCAGCCAGTGTTTAGTCTTCTGTTCAAAACTACCTCTCTGGAGAGTTGTAACTACTTGTCAATCTCCCAAAAGCAAAGATAAGAATTTAAAGCACTCCTTTCCTTTTAGCTGCAAAGTTAACTCCTTGTTTCCCCTCCTGTTGTAAAACTCAATTTAAATTGCTGATGCTCTTGGCTTTGGTTAATTGCCTGGAGCCCTGGTGTCTGTAAGGCAGAGCTGGTACAAACAGTGCCAGTGCAGTATACCTCCCATTCAGCTACACACTTCATGCCAGAGCGCCCTAGTGAAGGGTCTGAAGTCAGCCCATGCACTGCCTGTGGCTAACACCAGAGGAATACAAAATTTAGGAAGATTTTTCTGCAGGTTATGAAGTTACTGTGTGGATGGATTGCTTTATCTCCAAGATGACAAGCTGTCCCAGCTCTGGTATTGCTTTATCAAGTCAGATAAACACCCTACTTGCAGCACTGAGTACTAGAAGACCAGTAAATGAGATTTGGTGGTAACAATACTATTCCTGAGTGTGACAATTTACTTTTCCAATTCTTAGCCTACCATTCATGATGAAACTCCCACATCTGAAGTTGTTTAAGAGATGTTTGTGTGTGTACTGCTTTGCAAGATGTAGGTGCAGAAAACAACCATGACAACTCACTGCCTTCTGCCTTTTGTAAGATGCTCTTCATAGGAAAAGGGACAGCTAAGTTCACTCACAAATTGGTGGGAGTATGCCAGCCTACTACAACATACAGGGTAAAAAGACTGCGGGTAAAACTCCCAGAAGAATTTTAGCATGCAATTCTGAAAGAAGAAATGCTAGAGATGTAACATCTGCAATATGAGTATGCATGTGTGATACTTGCGCTCAGACTCAAAACAGCATAATGACCACATCTGCATGCAAACTCCAAAATTTAAATGTGATGAAGACATATGTGGTACTTAAAAATTGAAAAACAAGCCTCAGTTTCTTTCTGAGCAGTGAATGCAATAATCACTCCACAGATATGAACAGCCATTTCATGCTTTACAGATTGAGTAATGCCATATTTTATTCTGGTTTTCTATTCATTAAAAAAAAAAAAATCTAGTTCATACTAGAATATTAAGAGCAAGAGATGGTTTATATTTCTTCTTGTATACCAATGAAACTCCTAAGTGCCAAGCAGTCACATTTTATTTCAGGGGTTATTAATGAACAACTTTTTAATGCTGTTAAGATTGAGCCGCAGAAATTAAAAATTTCCTTAAATCCTATTCTTCCATTTCTAGATTTATTTCTTAACTTCACTTTTACTCAAGTGAGCATCAAATCTTGTGGGAAATGCAAAACATTAAAAAAAAAAAAGAAAAAAGAAATGTTTGGATACATCTAGGCATGGATTCCAGCCTGTGAACTTGAAACCCACATATGACTAGAATAAAGAAATGCATATAATACTCTAAAGTCCTATAGAGGACTCTACAGAGGCCTCAGTAAATACTTTAATAATGTTAGTAATTCATTCTGACTAATGGCTAATTAATTTTACTTTTTTTTATTATTTCCACAGAGAAAAAGGTTATTCTTAAAACTGTATCAGAGATTTAAAAAAAAAATAAAGAGAGTAGGAATCTTATCCTAGAAACACATAACACTTGAGGCTGCCTTCAGAGTCAATATTTCACTTCTATATTTTAATGAAGAAAACTGGAAGGACTGATTATACATTTTGTAGTGAACATATATATTAGAAAAAAGAGCCTTCTTTACGAGGCACGCAGCCAGGACACTCAAACTTAAATACATATCAGCTTCATGTGTTCTGCTATTGTGATACAAGTAAGGAACAAGTCACTGAATGATGCTGGGTTTGGGAAGCAATATTCAGACTATATTAGATAATTTAAGTTTCTCAACAGCATGGGTCTGAGACAAGGATGTCTGCTTCTGTATTTCTTACTCATACTAAGCAGCATCTTTAGAAGCTCTGTAGAATTCTATGGGACTGTTTTAAAGTCCAGTATCTATGAGAAAATACTATTTTAATAAGCAAATGACCAATAAGGAATCATACCCTGATATAAGTTTAAAAACAGTGGGTACAATTCTGCAACACAATCTGAATTTGTAGCAAAAGACAGTTTGTGCACTATGGAATGCTCTTAGAATCCAGCAAGCAGCTCTGCAGTTCATTTTCAGAGCTAGCTGGTCTTTCACAAAAAATGGTTCCATGTTCTTTGTGTAATTGTTATTCATACACACGGAATAAATCTGTTCTGCCCAGGGTTTTCACTCAAATCACCACTCAGTATCTCTCAACATTATTCTCTTTAAGAATTTCAAAGGACAGAATGGCTGAAGAATCGCAATTTGTCCCAAGATACAGACAATGACCACTAAAGGCAATGCAATAGGAAAGTAAGAGCCCTTGAACTTCTCAGCACTCCCTAAGTCTTTCTCAACGCCTGGTAACTCTTGAGACGCCGGAACTCACACTGTTCAAGTGCTTAAAAACCCTCTACTGTTCTTGACAATTCACTCAATTGGACACCACACCACCAATCTGGAAATAAGTTACCCATTCTCAGAGATATTAGAAAATGTATTTCAGTAGCTCATGTAGCCAAATTTACCATAAACTTTCTGGCATATGGATTTCAGAGGTAGCCCTATATCCACACGGTCAAAGGTAACATACTTTCACTTCGATGATGCCAATAGCTTACGGCTCAAAAGAAGTACATGTCTTGTGGTCTGGCTACAGAATCCATGTTTTCCTTCCTGTTGGGTGTAGGAAAGACATGTCTGCTGGGGAAGGAGGTGAACTGGCCAAGGCTGACCTTGCAAATTTCTTAAATAGCTCCAATCTTTTGGTTAAGTTTAATACCTGCCTTTATTCTCCAGTAGTATCTCATTCCTTCTTTTGAAGGAATTTCAGTAGAATAACTCTGAACTGAGTTCTATGGTTTTTAAGGGTCAGAGCTTCAGACTTTATACTGAAGATCCTGTTTTGATGGCTGTGCCACTGGACATTTTTCTACATACACATAATCTGTATAATACATCTTTCTATATACAAATATGATATTCTATATACAAATCCATATCATAAAACATCTTCTAACCAAAACCCTCTACAGAACACAGTATAGTGCTTCTCATCCCTCTGAAAAGAGAACCAAAAAAATACAAAGTTTTCATTAATTTAGAAAAGAATCTAATGTTGTTGAGGACTGAATTTTGAGCATAGGAAAGCAGCAAAGAAACATACTCACAAGAATAAGTAAAACAGGCCAGTATTACAGTTCTCCTTCCCTTTATATATTATCCCATGCACAGAAAAATTAATTGGTAATATGCTTCCAGTTTTATAATAACACAGTATTTCAAAACTGAAGTAATGTATTACGTCTGTGCAGTGTCTAGCTCAGCACATTTAACCTCTCTGATTATATCTTTAGTGAGAACTTATCTTCATCTTTAATTATCAGTATTATTCATCCTTTGTAGATTCTTTAGCAGACTTCGTGAATTAAATCAGAATCACTACATTCCCCTGTATAATTAAAGCACATTCTGATTTTATCCTTACTGTGGTTCAAACTGGTATCACTATTCACAGTAGTGACCATGATTTTTAAGTTTGAAAATGCTATGAAAGCTAACTGGGTATCATGTTTTACAATCAGCTGTTTTAAGAGATTGTGAGACATTCAAATGCAATCCTGAATCAGTGGCTAGGCTGATAGGCACAATACAGAGAGAAGGGATGTTACTACAATGAATCTACTACAAAAGTAGTGTTTACTATAAAATTTAGCGTCTGCTATAAAATTAAAATGTTTTGTGAGTAACAATGAAAATAAAATATTTTGGTATTCACAGTCAAAATACTTAAAAGCACTTCACCTCTCCACAAGGTGACCATCTACTTTGTTACATATTTGCATAAAAGGTTTCACAAATTGATTTTCATATATGAGATTTTAAATTACTTGTGTGCATTTTTTGTTGAGTAGGTGAAAGAGGTTTTCTGTCTCTAGCATCTGAAAAGGAGAAAATAAAATGGCAGCTGTTCGGAAAATATGCAGAAGGAATACAGAGGGGTTCCTCCATAACCATGGGTGACCTGAAAAAAATCTGTCAGGACATATTTGTTTTTCCATTTTTCCTATGAGAAGCTACATTACAAAAAAATACACCAAAATCTTCACATGGATTATTGTCCATGTTATAATAATGGCAAGGAAGTCAAATAAAAGTTTACAGTGGACTTCTTAACAAATGAAAAGGAGTAGTGGATTTTTCAGCTAAACAGAAAATCATCAGGTCACAGAGTGTATTTGCTTTCTGTATTGCTTGGGGAATACCAAATCAAATCTCTTTTTTATTGCATGATGCTGAAAAGGTAAACAGAGTTCAGAAAATAGCAACAAAATTTAGGAAACACCTGAGTGAAGTAATTCATTGTGCAAACTTGGAAGATTAATGTTAGAGCTCTCTTAGAAAACAGTTATAATAAATAGCATTTTGGGAGAAGCAGGATGAGGACAAAGGTAGGACAGGTGTAGGATGACAGAGTCTTTCAGCCAGTCATAAGCAACATGAAAAAGTACCTTAAGTGAGGAAACATAGTCTTCTTACCAAGTTTAATTTAGTTCAAGGAAGTGTGTGTATATATATAATAAGAAAAGGTGCAACATAACCAGTATTTACTTTGTAATATATACTATATATATACTATATATAAGAAAGATTTAAATATGGGCAATAAATGATAAATACTTCACCAAACTGCAGAGACCTGGCTAGATTCAGGAACTGTCTTCCCTCGGAGCTGATGAATGTGATTTATCTGCATAAACAGGCCCTAAATTTGCATTTTGATGTTTCAGGATATTCTGTGATTTTGAGTCAAAATATTCACATTCCTAATATATCTGTAGCTGACACAAACTTTCCCCTCCTCACCCCCAAATCTTTTTTTAAATCACCCTTTGAAAGGGTCTCATGAATTTATTTTTTTAGTCTAGGGACTTACTTTCATTTAGATAATTACTTTTGCATTGTGTTAATGAGTACTTGTAATAGCACATAACAATGTGAGCAACTCAGTGGTCAGGACAAGTTGATTTAAATGCTGATGTCATATAATGCTTTCTGGGCCATGAAACTGGATGTTTATATGCAGTGAGCGTTTCATATCTAGATTAATAGCTGCATTTTCTCTAGCAGCTTCTATCTATTCCATTGTTAAGGTTTTGTGGCAAGAACAGTATCACCACATAGACTCGTAGAGCATCCAGCACAATGGTGCTTCAATTTTGATTGGACACATAGAAAGCTATTGTAATACAAATACAGTATTTGTTGATTGAAAGATCAGATAAATATATGAAAGCTGATGAGACCGTATTATTCTCTACAGAGATTTTGAATCTACTGTTCTGTTCTTTTTAAAAAACCTGAGTGCTGTTCATGACAATGAAACATTTTCATTCATTCCACAGTGCAGCAAATGCAAAATAATGACTTAATATATGATAAGAGTATGGCCAGTGAGAATAGGTCTATTTTGGTAAATAAATTACTTTGAGCTATCACATGCCCCAAAGTAAATCGACAGCTGCAACAGTTTTCAGTAAGCCATTAGTGTGCAAAGATAAAATGATGTACTTTTGCAGAGACAAAAGGCTGGTACAACAGCCAAATCAGTTGATTTGTTAAAATTCAAGACTTTATGCAGACTGCTAGAAAAACTGTTTAACTTTACCTTTCAAACAGAGAGATGAGAATCTGACACAATTTAAATGGCTATTTCTGAGCTGTCAATCAGAGCAGGCCAAGAGATGAACACTGTAACCGCAAGTTATTCCGAACTTGCCAAATGTAGACATAGAAATTAGACTGCTACAGTACTCCAATATTGGGATTATAGAAATACAAGAAAGAAAAGAAAAAGAAAATCAGGAAAATAAAGACATCAGTGATCAAACATCAGGTCATAAAAACCCTGAAATGTATCTGTCATTTTATTCTTCCATTTGTTTTCACTATGAATGATTAAATAAAACACAATTATCTATTGAACAATGGCCTTCAAAGCAAGAAAATGAAAATCATCAACATTTGCCTTCAACAGTCTAATTGTGCTTCATGTCTTGTCTGAGAGAAACTAGCATAAATATTGCTGTTAATACTGTTTGGCCAAGAAGCATTGCTTTTCAGCAGGGTGAGATGCAGAATATTTTTATTAAAAGGAAAATTATATCACAATAATATCGTCTATTTGTTTTGAGAAGTGTCCTTGGAGATCAGAAGATTGAATTTCAATTAAATTACACTTTTGATGCTCTGTAGACATAATCAAATGTAGCTGACTTTTATTTGGAAAGAAAATATTCTTTCGTGTACAGATTCAAAAATGTTCATGATCATACATAATGAAAAAACAACTGGCAATGGGAAATACCAGCTAGGTCAATAATCTGCTTAAATTAGGATTCTTCCTAAAGATCCATTTTAACTTCTGGGTTTTTTTTCTTGTCGCATTATTACTATTCTTGGCCTATGACACCACATATATTCTGTACTCCTTCATACTTCCCCATCCTGAATCTTAGTGATGCATATCCCCTGTGTTTTCTATAATGATTGTTATCACATTTTTCAAATTAATGAACACTGAGTGTATAAGCATCTTTAACTAGCAACAAACTCAATTCTGTTTTGGCTGATGTGCTTTGTTGCAACTTCACAGCTCTTATGACAGGGGAATTGTAACAGGAAAGGTTAGACAACGAATGTTGCTCCACTTTCATAGTCTAATAACTGTTAAGCAATCTGTCGACTCTTTTGCTTCTATTTAATTTGCTTTAGAATAATTAAACACTGATACGTCTTTTTAGAATAACATTATGAAGGGGACACTTAACCAAAGATTTAGATTTAGATTCAATTCTAAAATAGAAGGTACATATTATGATGGAAGCATGAATCACAAAATTAACACTGAAACTCATTAAAATGAGTTTTGATAAACAAAAATTATCCAAAAGTAATAAAAACAAACAAAAAAATTTCTATTTTGAAATCAGATTATATAAAAACCTCATCTGTAATACAGGTCTGCCTGTTATCACCATTCCATTTAATTCTTGAATAGTAAGTTCTTTTAAGTTCTTATACAAGTTTCACCCTTCTTCCTTCCTCAAAAAGCTAACATCTTACATGAATGTCATCACTTTGTTCATTCTTTGTGTGTGCTACGTTTTCTGCTTTAGCTAGTTAAATAAAAAGCTATTTTTGACCCATGAAATGGCCTTTCAAAATTCATATGTCGGGCATAAAATTCAGCAGAATTAAAATGGATAGTAATTGATTTGGAAAAACTTTGCATTTACTTCTAATTCTTTTCGTTACAGGTTTACATACAATTCTGTCTGATCCATGAGCTTGCTAAGCTGCATTTTTTCCACCGCTATCCTACGTGTTACTTAAAATATTGGGGAACCAAGAGTTTCAGAAAGTCGTCAGCTCTAGGTGGGGCAGTTATAGCTGAACAACTGACAACACAATAGATCCGAAGACTGGTAGGGTCAAAGTAACATGGAGTTCGGATGACTGTTAAAATAGAAAATAAGAATTTTTAATAATAACAAAAGCGTATCCATAATAATACTGATTTTAGTATTTTAGTATTTAGTATTTTAGTAGTTATTATTCTTTGTTCAACAACACAGATCTAGCTGGTCATACGATGAATTATACAGTTCAACCAAATAGTTCTCACCTCTTCTGATGGGCATTAAGACAGTTCCTTCCTTGTTTTATCTCCAGGAAAAAAAAGTACACTACAGCTGTCCTTTTGCTGAAGAGGACTGTATGTAACACCATCCCTAAATATCACTCAGGGACCTGTTACGGGAATTGAACTTTCAACTGAATGATCTGTTGAGAAACGTGGTAACACCTGAGGCAATAAAGCAGTGCAGGACAGGTTTCAAAAACACAACTAGTGCATTTCAAAAGTTTTGCCAGGGTATCACAGAAAAATCACATCCTAACATGGAGACCTCTAAGCAGAAAATTCCCTGAGAGAATTCTCTAAAAAGGCTGGGTTTTTTGCTAACAATATGTTTCAAATGTAAAACTATAGGTATACATACAATGTTTGTAGTGAGTGATTAATGTTAATTTGGATAATGGCCTCTACAATATTCCACAAAGAAACAGCGTAATATATTATTTTCTGTTGTTCCATGTCAGTATAAAGGGACCCATGTGGAAAGCAGATCACACCACCATTCTCACTTTTCAGCAGTTTTCATCAGCCATGAAGAAGTAATTTTTATTTTTATCCAGGTAACCAATGGCCTAGGACCACCCAGATCTTTATAAGATTTATGTCAGTGAGGCAACAGAAGCAGCAGCAGTGGTGGCTGAGGTTGAGTCTGGAGGTGACTGTTGGATTGTGCTGTTCAGAGGAATTCCTGAGCTCAGGGACACCCAATCAGCATCCCAAAGACCCTGGAGGACCTGGGGGCTCTTGCAAGCCAATCAGGAATGGACAGGGTTTTGTCGGGAGCATCCACAGGAGATTCAAACAAATCCAAGAAGTGCAAGCGAGCAGGAGTGCGGTGAAGAGAGCAGGCACACAGGGTGTGGCATGGCAGAAAGCTGTGGCACGGCAGCTTGCAAGGCAGCTCAAAGGGCAGGGCACGGAACTTAGGGAGTGAGTCATCATCCACCAAACTGAAAGAGGACTAACTGTGGTTTCCACTCAGCCAAAAGCCACTGTCAGAAGGAACACAGTGACCCAGACAAACTTCACACATCAACACAGAGCTGTCCAGGTCTCCAGCTGCAGGGAGTGCCTGAGCTTGTCACGGATGCCAGAGGGCAGTGGAGATGATACCTGTTTGCATTGTGAACAAGTGGATGATCTGCTCAGCTTGCTGGCAGAACTGAATGAGGAAGTGGAGAGGTCAAGGAGTACGAGGAAGTGTAAAGAGTAGTTCATTGAAATGTAAGAAGTGTGCCCTGGTGGACTATCTCCAGGAATAGGTGGTCAAGCTGCAGGAGACAGTCAAAAGACTGAGAGATATCAGGGAGGCTGAGAGAGAGTTGGACAGTGGGATCCAATCCCAGTGGTGGGGAACCACAGCCTGCTGAGGTCAAAAATTCACCCTCCAGTACACAAGGAGGGGAGGGAGGGAGGGAGTGCATTGACACAGGGGGTTGGGAAGTAGTGAAAAAACAAAGCAAAAGCAAAACCGAAACAAAAACCAAAAACAAAAAAAGAAAGAGGAAAGGAACAAATAAAAGGAAAGGGCTTTCTTCAAAGCCAGACATTTTCCCCCAGAAATGCTTTGTAGCTCTGCAGACTAATGGGACAACACACCTGGCCCACACCTGGAAGAACAGCCAGAGCTAACTGGAGCAGCCAACCTGCTCCACAAATAAGGCAATTAACCACTAGTTCAACCAAGAAAAGGTGGCTTGTGATGGAAGTGTAGTATGAAACTCTGGCTGGGGAATGATGAGGAGACAGCTGAGAGCTTTAGGGTCAAAATGAAAGGGAGGGCACAGATGGGGGATGTTATAGTGAGCCACCCAATCAGGACGATGGTGTGGATGAAGCCCCTTACAGGCAGAGAGGAGTGACCTCATGCTTGCAAGCCCCAGTCCTCATGGGGGATTTTCAACCACCCTGATATCTGTTGGAGGGACCACACGACAGGGCACAAGACATCCCAGAAGCTCCCTGAATATGTCAACAACAACTTCCTTACACAAGTGATTGAGGAGCCAACAAGAAAAGGTGTCATGCTGGACTGTGAACCCACCAAGAAGGAGCTGGTGGAATACAGTGCTCCAAGGCAGCTTTGGCTGCAGTGACCATGAGATGCTGGAGTTCGAGATCCTCAGGGCAGTGAGGAGGACATACAGCAAGCTCACTGCAAGCTCTCTGCCCTAGACTTTAGGAGAGCAGTGACGAGTGGTGTCCCTCAGGGGTTGGTGCCGGGGCCAACACTGTTCAATATCTTTGTAGGTGACGTGGACAGTGGGACTGAGTGCACCCTCAGCACGTTCACTGGCAACAGCCTGTGTGGTGCAGCCAACACACTGGAGGAAGGGATGCCATCCAGAAGGACCTGGACAGGCTTGAGAGGTGGGTTCATGCAAAGCTCATGACCTTCAATAAGGAGCAGCACAAGGTTCTACACCTGGGTCATGGCAATCCCAGACACACCTACAGGTTGGGAAGAGAAGTGGTTGAGAGCAGCCCTGTGGAGAAGGACTTGGAGGTGACGGTTGATGAAAAACTCAACATGGCTCAGCCATGGGCACTCCCAGCCCAGAAAGCCAACCGGGTCCTGGGCTGCATCCAAAGCAGCGTGGCCAGCAGGGTGAGAGGGGATTCCGCTCTTGTGCATGTTCAAGGATAGGCTGGATATGGCCTTGAGCAACCTGATCTACTGGGACGTTTCCTGGTTCATGGCAGGGAGTATTGGGACTAGACAATTTTTAATATCCCTTCTAACCCTTAACATTCAATGATTCATTTCATGATTCTATGATTTAAAATTTACTAGCTAGCTTTTAATTTAGTAGTAGCTGGTGATTATGTATTAAGAAATTATGTAAAATACATTTTGTAAATCTCTTCATGCTATCTGTTTTACAGAAAATAAAAGGTTGATACAATGCAGTTTTATGATTCCCCAGTAATTACATGGTGGGTTAGTAGCATGACTGACAATAAAATGCCAAAGCCCAAACTTCACAAGATCTATGCTCTCATAAATGGAAAAATCCTTCCACTCATATAGTCACAGTCCTACATGTACCCTTTTAAAAGTAAATAAAAACTATCAGTTTTGCTATTCAACAGCAGACTGTAGATTCAACATTCTGTTGCCCTTACTATATCTGTCACTCATTTAAAGAAATTCAAGTTTTTCAGGTAAAATCAGAAACATATGCAGGACTGAAAGGGACTATTAATGGAACTGTCAGTTGAAAGTATCAGGCAGGATTGAATAAAATTTATTTTGTATCTGAAATGAAAATACTTGCTTGGCAGAAGGCTTACGCTATTCAGCATCTTACTGCATTGCTAAATCCTTCCCTCTAAAGTGCACCACAAACTTTAAAATCTGTTAAACTGCAACACCGTGATGTGTGGCTGACACAGATAATAGCAACCCTGTGGGTGACAGTCGACTGACAGTCAACTGACTGCTGTCGCCCCACGGTGATGATTAGCACAGGGGGAACCAAACCAAAGTCCCCTCAAAATGTCTTTAGCCACACACAAACAAAATCACATTAAATTTTGCAAAGACCTGGGGCTCTAGAAACTTCTATGAAATGAATTATGAAATAATTCTCTTGATTTTATGCATAGCATAGAGTGACTGTAGCTAAAAAACACATTCTTTCAAGTATTTTGGTTCTAAGCCTGCAAAGCAGTGTCCTCTTTACTGGTGATGTCTCAAGAGCAGTAAAGTTTCTGCTAGTTAGTCCAGGCTCTTCCTTAATAAACAGTTGGCAACTACCATGGACTAAATTCCTCTGAACTTAATCGACCTGTTCCAGCTGTTTATTCCAGGTATATTTAATCACTTCTATGCAACTACAATTGTATTCAATTTTTGTACATTTTGTATTTAATTTAATACTCTTTATTAGAAGGTATGTTTTGAATCAGACTGTGGTATTTGTATGGCATAAAGAAGTAAACCCATTTTGTCACATCTTTTGAGAATGTTACCTTTCAGGGTGCAGACAAGGCAACAAAGAAATAAATCTGTAATAAGGAATGAGTGGGTAGGTTTGTCTAAGAGTTAACAATATCCTCCATCGTTTGGAATACAGAAATGATAATTTGGTAAGGTATGTACCAGCAACCCGCTTTATGATTAATATCCCTTAAATGAAATGGTCGGAACAGTCTGCTTGTCTAATCTTGCTTACATTTTCAGTCTTGCCACTGACTTGTTCAACAAAGGACAAATTCTCACCATCCTAATTTCTCAGTTTTTCAGAGAGACAATACTCTTCACCTCAACACAGCATCTGAAAGGCTGAAAAGCTACTGGAAATGCTGTTTAGGTCATTGAAGAAGACTCTAGTAAGAAACTAATGCCCTAAAAGGAATGTTTCATTCCACACATCAGTGTTCTCTATCTTGAGAGCTTTGTTACATTTCCCTGTCAGTGGGTCTTCAGAGCTGATCTGAGAAACCAGTGGATGAGATGGCAGTTTGGACTGTACGTGTATGTGATCATCTGTTTCTTTGGAGAGACAGCTAACAAGAACTGGATTTGACATAGTTCTATCAAGACCACAGCTTCTGTCAAGTGGATACCTGTCTGCTAGAAACTAATATGACAGTAATATGACTGCAAAATGAAGTACACACTAACTGTTGATCATTCAGTTCAATAGTTACATACCCTCACCAAATTTATAGTAATTAGAACAAGCAGCTTTTGAAATTGATCTGTTCCCCACTTCCATTTTGTTACCAGGTTTTTCTGCATCTTATGGGTAATTTGTTTCAATTCAATGTCAATGAAATTAGAACTTTTTGTCAGGTTTGGTGTTTTTTTCTTTTTAAGGCTACATTAGAAATTTGGGATTGTACCTTAGTAATATATTACCTGAACCCCTGTTCAACTTTACTAGCAATCAGTGAAAAGTGATAAATACATTCAGAAAAGGCTCAGTCGAGATGACTGGATTTTATTTTGTCTGAATTTTGAACATTCTTAAGAGCATTGAAAGAATTCTCCTTTACAAGACAGCAACAGAAATTACACAATACGAAAGACACCATGCTGTAGGATATATTCAAACCTGCCTTATTTCCTCCTATTACTTTTTTCTTCCCTTGGGCAAAAATGTCTACTTGGGATACAAAACATAATCTTTAGAGATTTCAGTACACCAAATGAAGAAAGAATTAGATTAGTTAAATGTAAGTTAGGAGTGTAGTATTTGTAGTTGCCATTTCCTGGAAGCTTTGCCTTATTGCATTTATTTATAAATAGATCAGCTTTGTTTAATGAACATGATATTCCCACAAAGCAACATAGAATAGAGACTTACTCAGCCATGAATGCAGTTAATAAAGAAAAGTATTAATTAATGAGGTGAAGGATATTATTAGTTGATGACGAAAGCAAGATGATTTACTAGATTACTCTTTGTATTAATATCTCTTAAGACAGACTAGATGCCTTCATACTAACTACAGATTAAGTATACCTGTATTTTCTTTGCATTTGCAGATCAAGCTTTTGTGATTGTGAGGGAACACTTGAGATTTTGCATTCAGTGGTGTACGTGGCGAACTAGATGCAAAGAATAAGCACCCCTTAAGGTCTGCCTGCCAGTGGGGGTACCCAGATCAGAACTTAGACTCCATAGAAGAAGTACAAAGAATGTTCATGCATGTGTACATTTATAGCTACACACAGATAAATGCTTGCCATCTCCAATGGTTTCTGTATTCAGTTTTCCCCTATGACTCCATAGTCATTGTTTTACTTGTGTTAAAATAAGGAGGCTTCACGTTAACTGTATGTTTCTACACCCCTGTTACTCATAGCAAACACTACAAAACTAACAAACTAAAAAAAATATTTTGAATATTAGACCCTAAGGATTTAATTTACTTAAATTTTTCTATAAAACATGTGTAATGCTTCGTGCATTAGCTGGAAGGAGAATAATAACAGTAATTTAAATTTTAAACTTAAGAGACAAGTAACCAATTTTGGACACCTTTTTTTCCTTTAGTTTTGCTATTATGACCATACCCACATCCAAAATGCGACAGGCAGAATCCCAGATATTTTACAATACATTTCTGAGTAAAACCTGACTATGATTAGAACACCCTGTACATTTCAAATCCTTTTAGGATGTGAATACCAGGAAACAATTTTTAAAGTGGCAGAGATAAGAGGCTTTGTTTTTTTCTCTTCTTTCCAAATTGTCACTGACAAAAAAAGTGGAAAATGAAACAATTTATTTTAAAGTTTATTTTACATAAACCAGAGTACTATGCATATTTATTTTCTTTACATAAAATGCAGCACATCCATGATCACTCAGAAAAATACTTTACTGGTCCCCTCCACTGTGAAGTACTAATTACAGTGGCAAATTCAGCTGCACATGAAACAAATGTGCATGTAACTGAGAGGGGTGCCTTTGTATCTTGATCTGTGCTCTTTCAGAAGTCTGGTTGAATTCCTGGACAGGGATCTCTGGGAGAGAAAAGGACTGATAGCACAAGTGGCACATAAAAGTTGATAGTGGGTGAACAGGTAAACTACGCTCTAGAAAGTAGCGGCTGAAGATTTAAAAGAGCTGAAGGAGTTACTGAGCAAACTAGGGTACTGTATTTTTCTCTAACCCGACCAGTTCAGACAGATTTCATCAATTCTTTCATGACCCAATACTGGCTTCAAATGTTGTCTCTATGTAACTATAACAGAGGTGGACACATATCCCCGTGGAAACTCAGTTTCTGCTGAAGTCTGTATAAATCCTGGCTGAAAGCAAATACATGATCAAGTCTTAGCTAAGAAGTCTGAGCAGTCCCATGGAACAGCACCAGGCATTTCAGACAGGAAATCCAAAACCCAGCTGATACCTCTACTCAAAAGCATAAGATAATGAAGTAGGAATTAATTCAGGGAAATCCTATGACCTCTATTATACAGGAGGCCAGACTAAATAGTCTTACTAGTCCCTTATGGCTTTAAAATCTATGGACTCAGGAGAACTGAGTCTCTGGATCTGCAACTGATTCACTGTACAACTGTATACTGCCTTTTCTGTTTCTCCATGTGAGAACATGTATTATTCCTGATTCTGCTTTGCAAAGATGCTGTTAATCAACGATGGTATATTGTTCTAAACATTTTTAAGTAAAAGAAAGATTTTTAAGTAAATAGTAGGAACAGTGCATTACCAGAAGACACTTCAAGAACCTAAGTCATATACGATAAAAGAAGAAATTTAACCTTAAACTTTTCCACTTTTTTACCACCTGTATTTTTTCCTACAGTAGGAAACTGGTAACAGGGAAACTCAATGGGAAGGCCTTCAACCACTGCACAAGTCAGCACTGAAACAGACACAGCCAAGTTAACTTTTACCAGACAGAGTCTCGCCAGCAGATGATTGCTGCATTACATATGTGTGAATTCTCTACACAGTGGAAGTACAGGTAAGACAGCCTCCAGCACCAAAAACATTCAGGACTAGAAGTTCCTCTGACCAGCTGATCCACAACAGTACAGAAAGAAGCTTTTTCGTATCCCCTAGTCCTCACAGGATTACTGTGTTAATAGAACCTCTCTACCTCTGTACCTTCATAACCAGAACAGAAACCACCAATTTATAAATCGAAAAAACACCACAAAAATCATGGGGCAAAATCTATGAATTGAGAAGAGCATTCCCAAAGAACCACTCAGTTAATTCCTAACACTCAGAGTTTTACATGAGAAAACTGCTTAGAAAACTTAAAACACTACTTTGACCTCTGGTAAAGGAAGGCTGTGACAAATATCTGTCCCTGACTTAACTGTTCCAGGTTTTTATTTTAGTAAGTAAACAGACCATTAAAGGTATTATCACAGATTTGTCAAACTCTACAATTTTTAGCCTTTTTTTCTAATAACCTGCTTCATAATATCTTTCCACTTAAAGCTCTAAGTTCCTAAGTTTTCTTGTTTCCAAAGAGAAGTCTCACAGTGTAAAACAATTCTCCCCCTATCAATAATACTATTTAAGTCATTTTTTTTCCAATGGAAATCCATTGACAAAGGAGGATAATATTTTTCTCCATGTACATTATGATAGAGATGCATACTGTAATTCAGCTAGGCTCGTTAAAACTTCTACCATGAGTAGCAGTGTCATGGATCCTAACAACATACAATTTTGTTGTAGTGAAAGACAGTGTTCTGCAAGTGGATTGGAGTCACAAACAAATAAAAAGCGCCTATAGCTAGAAGTATGGTATAAATATTTCAGCACTAGAGCTAAATATAGATTAAAGGATTTAATCAGTGTAAGATTCTTTTAACAAAAAAGCTTTCAGCAGGAAAAAATGCAGCAGTAAAACACACAGACCTTACTGTTGTTGTACATTGCAGAATCTAAGTTATGACAATAAATATATTAGGGGGAGGTAGATTGTATTAATAATAGCAACAAAATTCTTTTTTTTTGCCAGTAATAACCCTAAAGCAAAACTCTTAAGTTTACTTCATAGCTGTTGTTGTTTTCCAAATCTCTTTTCATCATTTATACTCTGATGTGGTTTTTTTTTTCCCTTTTAACTCAGTGTTGCGATGGAATCAATACAAAACTGCTCTTAACATATCTGTCTCTGACCTGTGTTTGTTTTAAGCTATATCATTCATAATGGTGATCGATGGGTAATGCTATTCCTCTTTCTCCACAAAAAGCATGGAGCATAAAAAGTGCATATATTTTATGCCCAAGGTCAGGATAAAATTAATGGATAAGAGCTAGATAAAATGGAGTTCAAGCTGAATGGGCTGAATGCTCTCTACAGGGTACAGCCAAGGCAGGCAGTACAAAGCCCATTATACTCAAATGTTCTTGAAGCATTTCCGAAGTGAAATTGTTTCCACAGGCTAATGCATAAAAGTACGAAGCTTTAACTTTTCTGTTTCACAGATAGCCTACAGATATTGGGGAAGTGTTCCTATTCAGGATTTTATTTAGCATATTCCATTTATCAATCTTTACCTTAAGCCATAAACCCATTTGGTGTTTATGACTAAAGTCGTACAAGCTATGTTTATTTGTCATTAATGAACTTTACTTCATAGACTTTTCTGTTCATGCTCTCCCAAGAGCCCTGTCAAGATAATAAGTGAACAATATAGCCTTCAAAAAACAACCACAGATACAGAAAAGCAAATGAAATTCTATAAATTAAAGAATGGGATGAGTAAGTAAATATGTAAACTCTCACTTACTATCAAATATGGTTTAATAATATAGAAATGATAACATAAACACTTTTTTTCCTACAAATATAAAAATAAAACTGGATTTCAATTCAACCGGAAGACCACAGGAACAGTAGAAGGAATGACGAAAATAAAACTCTGTTAGACCATTAGCTACTCTACTATTACGGAATTTCAATTCAACCGGAAGACCACAGGAACAGTAGAAGGAATGACGAAAATAAAACTCTGTTAGACCATTAGCTACTCTACTATTACGGACTAACCTACCTAATATTTTCCTTCCTCACCCTGCTTATTGTCTCTAACAAAATCCTCCCTTATGTCAAGAAACTTACTCCATTATTAAAAGAGCAAACTTCAAACAGGGTACACACTTCACGTGAATGAAGTATGTGGGAAGCAGCTGAATAGAGACACATGACACAGGTTCTGCAAGATACAGTGCAGCTATTTTAAGAAATAATGTAGTCATGCCATGTGCATTTATTAAAAATGCTGTCCTGGGGTTTTATCTGAACATGTTTCAGTGTTCACGCCCTTCTTATAATCTAAGGTTAAGAGAAAATGAAACCAAGAGCAGCTGAGCTGATATACATAGATATACAACAAGAACAGCACTACTGACCATACCATCGCTTTTTATCTGTTAATAATTTCCTGGAAAAAGATCAAGGTAAAAATACAACACTGAGCATCAGATTACATAACAGAGGTATTCAGAAAAAAGCTGAATTAGAACATGGCACTATTTTCCCACAGTCTGTGCCATTAGTCCCTGCTGCTGATACTCTGCTAAAGCAACTTAGCTTCTAGTGCAAAGATAGGACTATGAGGCTGCCAATTACTTACATAACTAAGTGTATGCCTTGTTACTTCTGTCCAATAAAATCACACACTGTATTGCTGAAGTGAAATTAAGAGGGAAAAGCTTGTGAACAGTCCAGTATTGAAAAAGCAGGCTAAGATAGCCTTCCGTATTTAAAAACAAAAAAAAAAAAGAAGGGGTGGGGTGGTGGGAACCTCAGCAACATCTATGTGCTGCTTTTGGCTAGGATAGACTTAATTTTCTTCACAGTGGCTGGTATGGGGATGTGTTTTGGATTGGAGAGAGTTGATAATACTGAGATTTTTTTGTTATTACTGAGCAGCTCTTGCATAGTGTCAATGCCTGCTTCTTGTACTGCTCCACCGGTGAGGAGACTGGGCACGCACAGGAAGCTGGGAGGAGACACAGCCAGGACAGCTGACCCCAACTGACCACAGCGATGTTCCAGACCATGCGGCATCATGCTCAGTATATAAAGCTGGTGGCAGAGAAAGGAAGAGGGATGACCTTGGGAGCAATTGTGTTTGTCTTCCTAAGGCACCATTACACATGACAGAGTGCTGCTTTTTTGAGGATGGCTGAACACCTGCCTACCCATTGAAGGGGCGAATTAATGCCTTGATTTCTTTTGTTTATGCACACAGCTTTTGCTTTAAACTGTCTTTGTCACAACGTCTAAGTTTTCTCACTTTTACTCTTCCAACTCTCTCACCCATCCCACTAGTGGAGGAATGAGCAAGCAGCTGTGTGGGGCTTAGGTGCTGGCTGGAGTTAAATCATGACAACAAAACCCCCAAAATGCAAACAAATAAAGAGGAAAATTCTCTAACTGCAGAGATTACACTATGAGACACGCATGTCAAATTCTCAGTATTATTGCACTTCACCAAAATATTTTAGCAGGATATAACTCTGTAACATTCACATGCCTTCACTGCTGTTATATTGGGCTGCCCACCTCAAACATGCAAACAATACATTTATATACTTGGTGGTGGGCTGCTGGATATCCAAATTTCTTTACTGTATCTAGGCAGAGATAGTTTTGTTCTGGCAAAGTGCAGGCTTAAGTTTATCAGATTCAGACACATATTTATGAACAGGGTTTTATTTTATGTTAAAATGTATTTATGTGCCTTTTTAAATCAGTTTTGGGTCTGTGTTTTGACTACTTGCTAAGGTAAACTTCAGGGCAAAATAAAATGCTAATGATGCAGCTAAACTTTAGTCTTGGAATTTGGGATTATTTCTGAATCTCTTAAGAAATCAGACGGTCAGAACCAGGTGATACACTCATGTTTCTTGCTGATGTGAATTGGTCTCAGAGTTCATTTGAGCAATCTGTTTTACTGTTTATAAATTAAACACTTTCCGCAGGCCTCTAAATAATGAAAACCAACTGGATTGACATATAGCTTCTAGACTAGAATCAGCTGTGCCTTCTTTATATTACAAGGCCATTAGTTCACTACATTTTATTTATGCCACGCATTTAATGGTAATTGTTTATTACTGTGATTAAATCTCAATGAGAAAAATCAAAATATTGTATTAGTTGACTTTGGTATTTGCATTACTCAAAATAATTTTAAACATTCTAGTTCTTCAATCTCTAAGTATGTTTTTCCTGAGAAATACTATAAGAACAGTGCTAAGACGTTCTTCGCAATGTTACAGAATCATGCTGCACTCCTCAATGCATGACGATGACCTTCTTATACAAGAGCCTTAGGGAAAATTTAATTTTCCCAGAACATGAAGCTTTCACTAAATCTTGAGGATTTCACTCACTGCAAGTAGAAGCCAGGAAAACGATTCTGGATTCAGTTTTTCATGTGTCAATTCATTTTCACCAGAGGGGTATGCAACATCCAAGACCAGAGCATAAAACAGTCATAAGGCAATCATTTCTAGAACATATAATAAAAGTAAAGAATTCATATAAGAAACTAGAAATTATGTGAATTCCGCACTATGGTGCAGGCAAGAAAGGCATGCAGCTCTGGAGGACCTCGACTACAATCTTGAGTGCCATTCCTTCAACTGACGACTTAGGATGAAAGAAATGTGTTCAAAATACTTTCTGAAAATTAATTTAGGATGACAGGATTTAAACACATGCAAAGTCAATACATAATTTCATAAAAGAATGCCATTAACAGGAACTGTATGATTCTTTACATTTTCAAGACATTTATTTAGATAATGAGCATTATATTTTCTTGTTCATTTAATTAACAATAAGTAAAGGTATTGCGCTTGCATGAGAACTTTGTAATGACAAACTTTTCTGCTTCTACCAAATCCAGTTATCTTTTCCACTCCAGGCTTTGATTGGCAGCACCTCCCAACAAGTACTGAGCTAAATACTTCCACAGATCTTCCTCCACCAATTTCACTTCAGCAGTTCTCTGCTGTAGTAAATGTAAATAAGGGAGGCAATCTGGAGGTGGAAATATTGTTTATACAGAGTTTCAGATGCAAGAAGTGTCTTATTCAAATACATAGATTTGCATACATTTAGCAATCTATCCAATCACAGTTTAAGTCTCTTGTCTGAATGAACAAATTATTACTAAAGTAAAAGTTAGATGTAAATGAGTTCACAACATTTTTAAGTTCTTTTCCATTAGCTTAGAATCACAGAATGTTAAGGGTATGGAATGGACCATAAGGACTGTCTAGCCCCAATCCCTCTGTCATGAGAAGGGACATATCCTACTAGACCAGGTTGCTCAAAGTGCCATCCAGCCTAGGTTTGAATACTGTTAGGGTTGGGGAATCCATGACCTCCTGAACACCTTGTTTCAGTGCCTCATCACCCTCACAGTAAATAATTTCTTCCCAATATAATATCTAAATTTCCCCTCTTTCCATTTGAAGCCATTTCCACTCGTCCTGTCACTGTGGTTCCTGATGAAGAGTCCCTCTCCACCTTCCCTGCAGGCCCCCTTCAGATACTGGAAGGTTGCTGTGAGGTCTCGATGCAACCTTCTCTTCTCCAGGCTGAACAGCCCCAACTTCCTCAGCCTGTCTTCAGAGCAGAGGTGCTCCAGTCCTTTTATCAACCTCATGCCCCTTCTCTCAACTTGTTCCAACAGTTCCATGTCCTTCCTGTGCTGGGACCTCAGAGCTGGATGCAGCACTGCAGGTGGGGTCTCACCAGAGCAGAGCAGAGGGGCAGAATCCCCTCCCTGGCCCTGCTGCCCACAGGGCTTTGGATGCAGCCCAGGACACGTTTGGCTTTCTGGGCTGTGAGCACATGCTGCTGGCTCATTAGTCATGAACCACTTGAACTACTTTTGCATCAGGTGACAAACACAGAAAGATCTCAGACTTTGACTCATACAAGATGTCATTTCAGTACTCTAGGTTTGTATTAGGCACTTTTCATGTGTCCTAGAATGAAGAGCTTTCTTTCCCTTGGAGCTATAGTACACTGATGGCCTATGGTTTGTTCATCAAAAGCCTATTATAATTGACTCTTAATATATCAAACTCTTTCATGCAGGCAGAGCCACTTACACACAGATTGATTTCTATTTTCAAAACTCATACACTCTAATTTTTAAACACCCAAGATTATTTTTTTCCCATGTAGAGAAGACAGAGTGATAGAGAAGTAACAACACAAAAGTAGAAATATTCTGCCTAGCATCACTTTGACAAAATTGCTTCCAAAGATGTTACAGGAGGTCTTTACAGGGGGGTGTGTAAGCAATTTAAGGAAATAACTGTGTTTGTATGGCAAACAGAGCAACTGCACAGTTACTGAGGTGTTGCCTGTGTCAGTCATGCTGTTAGAGGTTAACTCCTCATAATATACAACAGGGATAATAAACATTATCAACCTCCTACTCAAACACAACTATCTCTCTTCTCTGCACTGCAGTGTCAGAACAAGGGGAAGACCCTGACTACTCACCATCTTTTACCCTTTCCTTAGCGATTTTGTTACTGTAGATTTGTTCTTACTATTGCATGTGACCTGAGCTGCTGAAACCCAGTCTTGTCCTCAGAGAGAGGAGCAACAAATGACTGACCACTGATCCTGAAACTGGTTTGCTAAAGTAAATGGGAATAGGTAGTTAACCATGGCTTTAACGCACACACAAAAAGTCTCAACTCATGCACCTTTAAAGAAATGTCAAGTAAATACAATTGTATAAATCTTACCAAGAAACTATCAATTAAAACAAGCCAAACTCAATTTTTCAGTTGTCTAACACTGAAGTGAGTGCAGGAATACCAGCATAAATTACTCACAAACTTATATCCCATAAATTTATTTCTGAGCTCAATTTCCTACAATAATTCTGTTATTTTTGATGTAGGAAACCACAATAAAATATCAGATGACAAACCCGGAAACCTCATACACATGAAATCACTAAAGGAGAAGGTGGGCGTATATTTCCTTAATGGTGTGTACAACCACCAAAGTCTAAGAGCAGTTTGAGAAATTTAATTCCCACTGAAATGTTGCAACACTTCAAAGAGAGCAGCCTCCCTTTTTCACGGGTGTCAAAGCTTTCAGAATTCTGTGAATACATATAAGATTTAATGTAAACCCAAGCCTAATTTGGGAAATCTATGAATCCCTGCAAAACTGAGTTTTTACTTCAGAGAAATTATTTTGAAGCTTTTGAAGATACAAAGAAAAAACTGCACAGGTCACCACAATGTAATACAAATTTAACAAATTTAACAAAGTAAAAAAACCATAAAACCTGTCAATTAAAATGTTGGTTTAAAAAAGTCTTTATTTTTAAGAAAAGTTTAACTTTTTCAGAGACTCTTTGATTGATTCAGATAGTCAATGCTGACTATGTGTTGTACAGAAAGCAAGGTGTGAAAAGTCCAAAGAACCTAACATTTTAATTTAAATGTATTTTAACACATAGGCCATAGATAGATAGATAGACAGGTAGGCAGACAGACAGATAGAAAGGCATAAACTGAAAGAGATCTGAAGCGAACATAAAGTTGCCTCACTGTGGGAGCTTTATTACTATGCTGAAAAAAGTGGATTAATGTCAGCAAAGTCAGCAAGGCTAGTCCCAGTCATTTAATACTCTAATTTCTGGTAACCTAGTGTCTTTCATTTATCCGGAGAGTTGCATGAGTCAGTTTAAGCATCTACTGCTGAATATCAGCTGCTAATGAAGTAGTATCTTTATTCAATTATGAGCAGCTGAGAAAATCTCCCGAAGTGGTTCTATTTCTCTGTATGCTTTTTAACATTTCTCATTAATATATTTGATGAAAAAAATCATTTAAGTCTGAATTAGCATCTTGGAAGAAGGCACTGAGAAGACACACCCAAGACAGATGGCACAGTGAAGGAGGCAGCAGACAAACCTTTGTTCAGTGCTAGAGAAATTCTGTGCTTACATCAAGAGGACTCTGTTCATAGCTTTCATATACACTACAGTAAGGTATATACAGTACCTAAATCCACCCACAGTTAAAAGTCTGTAAAAACCGTACTACTTGCAAAAAGTCAGATCAAAATTATAGCCTGCTAAACAAGAATCCTCTCAATGATTATGCTATACATTTTGTTCTCCACAATTACTATGATAAAGATAACCACACACTTGGACATGACTTCTGTTCCCAGTATTTGCCTCAGCTGGTGTACTTCTGTTATCTTCAAGAATTCACTCCCAATTTACCATTAAACTCCAACGCAAATAAGACTTATACTATCAAGGATATTTTATGAGACATGCACTAGCTCACATAACTCTTCTTCTCTTGTGGTAGCTTAGCTTTGGCAAACAGCTGAACTCCCACCCAGCCACTTGCTTGCTCACAGTCCTTCCTTAGCACTTAGGACATGGGGAGAAAACAGGCTGAAGGAGCTTGGTCAAGGTGAAGGCAGGGAGATTGCTCAACAACTTCTCTAGTGGGCAAAACAGACCTAAAAAAAGTTAATGAAACTTTGTGCTGGTTAAAACAGGTCTGCATAGTGAGCATCAAACACAAAAATTAAAACACTATCCTTCTTCCTCCCCACAACCAGTACTGTGAATGTCTGGTCCGCCATGGAGCTCCTCCTCTTCTACCCTAGCTGTTTCCTGTGTCGTTTCCCACTCTTGCTTTGTTCCCCTCTCCTCTGCCTGTCCAGTATTTTTGTTTTTCTTTAAATATGCTTTCACCACCACCTTCACTGACAGGCTCAGCTGTGTCCTGCGGCAGATCTGTTGCAGAGCTAGCTGGAACCAGCTGTGTCTGGCACTGGTCTTTTCTTGCCACCCGCTGCCAAAACCTCAATGGATACACTCAAAACACTTCTATATTTATACTGTAACTCAATTTCTAATTTAACACAACTAACCTGAATTACGAAATCCAAAATTTAGCAAATTGTGGAAAATGGTGAAACACAGTTTTATTTCATCAGTATCTGGGCCATAGCATGTGACATGGTCCTAATTTTGCTGCTGGTGGTCAAGAAAAATCTTAGCATTTGGGCCATCTTTTAAAGAACATGAATTTAGAAGCACATGGCTGCCAGTCACACCCTGATACTGTAGATTTTCACACAGTTTAAACAAGAGCTATATTTTGCATCTTTGTAATGTGAACTATGTGAAATAAATATTCTGGTATGCAAACTATCACATCTATGCACTGTGTCTCAAACTTGTATTTTTGTAACGTAAGTTATACACACACCAAGATTGTATTTTTCCTTCGTTCCATTAATAAATAATATTTCACTTAATACCTTAAAAATGTTTGTAAGAAACACAAATTATGTTTAATTGAAGGTTCCTTCAAACTAATCTAAAGGCTGCATATATTGGGAGATGAAAAAAGAAAAAATCCTGAAAAAGAAATTTTGCAAATATATGACAAGTGTTTCTTTTTTCATTGACGAGCATTTGCAAAGGCAATAAAAATAAGGCCATTATATGGTGCATATTAAATTATCTAAAAACTACTAGTATTTTTAATGAACACTGGCTGGATTAACACCATTTAAAAGATAAGCAAGTAAGCTAGCAATCCAGCATGTAATATTCAGTTATGGCTCATCAATTTGATTAAAAGTAATATTAAAATGAAAACTACAAAATCTCAGTGTCAGTAGAGAAGCTATTTTTATAAACTTTCTCCAGATAAAGATTTAAAATCTGGTATGAAAGAGATGCAGTAATAAGAACTGGAACACTGTTGGCTTAGCATGTGAATCTACAAAACACCTACACCTCAATTTTCCTTTAAAAATGTAAGTAATCCCATCCCTGTTCAGCTCAGATACATAGGTCCACGCTCAGCTGAATGGACAAGGGATAAACCACCTGAGAGGCAATTTTGTTCAAAAAGGCTCTGCTTATGAAAATTATGGCATTAGGTATGGTGAGAAAAATAGGAGAAAATTCAATTTCTCTCCATGTAACATCTGAAACAGAGTTTTTGGAAAGCACTTGAGAGGAGCAGCTAACTACCGCAAGCCACACGTAGCTGCAAACAAGCCTGGTGAGGCAGGCACGGGGCACAGCTGGTCTGTTGTTGCCTGTGCTGACAGCCACTGCATGTGCAGCAGCAGCAGTGTCAGAGCACAGTCCAACCCAGATCATATGGCCACCACGCTCACCCGTCCTGTCTGAGGGTGACATCCGGGACAGCTCATTATCTGGTGTGCTTTCGTCTTCTTTAACGCGTCCACTTTCCACCTTTCATGGTCATAAACTATCATACTATCCCTTACAAGAACAGCTTTAGTGAGGGAAGAAAAATGACTCTAAATCTGTTTAAGTTTTCTTAGTCCACCATTGCTTGTTTCCTTTGCCCCAATGGGACATGGATCTATCTTCTTCTGTTTGAGAGTCCCTGGCAAGTACATTACACAACTCTCATCTATGCAGAGAGACCTTTTTCTAGCACAAAGGGTTAGAAAAAATGGTAAAATATGTTTTGTTCAAATGGATCTGACGGACACTTTCCTAGGCTGCTGTTTTCTACTTCCAAAACCAGACTTTTGTCCTTCCAGGAGAATGGTCAGGGTCTAACATTACTTTGTGACTGGGAATTTTAGCTATATATATTTAATAAAAGTGACACCTATTAGTAAACACATTTTTTGTAGTCCTTATACTTACTTATTTATTTCATACAATGCATATGAAATAAATGCATTGATTGAGAGGCAACATAAAATGGAAACGAGTGAATGCTGTAGTCCAGTGATGTTGATATGGTTCTACTAACAGGCTTCCAATATGGTTTGCAAGGCTTGAGCACTGAGGCTCGCTCTTCCTAAACATGCCTGTGGATTAATTTTCATGTTTTTAGCTGTAACAGAAACTTTTCTTCCGACGGGCAGCTATCACTAACTTGGGTCACCTTTACTTACCTTTTCGATGTTACAGCTGCAGTTTTTATAGTTACAGCAAGAGGTTACTTTGTGCAGAATAAGGTATTTATGACCCTAATGCCCTGGTATACATGGAGAAATGAAGGCTTGGTATGACAGCAGAGGCTTTGAGAAGCAGAGACATTGTGCAAATGAGCACCATGGGACTGTCAAAAAAGAGGCCCAGCCCGTCACTGGCTCTCCAATGCTCCGATGCTCAGTTAAATTGCTGGGCAACAAAGGGAAGAGGGAAATAGCACCTGGCATACACAAAAGGCACAGTATGTAATAAAATCGTATGTAACATCAACCTGCACATTCGTGAAGAAACAGCAAAGTGTGAAACTGTGCTAGCAGACACAAAAATTACTCCAGGTGGATCCTAGAGGGACGAAGAAGGGTCAACATGAGCACTGCATTTCTCAGACTTGAGGTGATTAGAACTTGCTGTACAGCCTGTACTACCAGACTGAAGCCATCAACCCCAAGACCCCAGAGGAACGCTGAAAATACGAGCACACCACCAGAAACAGGGGGAAATACCAGGAACTGTTTTATGAAAAGTTTTAACTGTATGATTATGTTTAAGAATTTTGGGCATAACAGTATTTGGGCTTGTGGTTTCTTTGTCATTCTGTCCTTTAATTAAGAATTTTGGTCTAATTCAACTTGTTTTACAATACTTACAATTTAAATTATACTAACAGCAAATTACTGTATTTACATAAAATATCCTTTTCACATAAAAGACCACGACCTTTCTCTTGAAAGTACAGATGTACATGGATAAAGCAGAAAACAGTGACCTAGGAAAATATTAGTAGAATTTGTTCTGAGTACATTTGAATAGAATACATTTTGAAATCTAAAATAATAGTAGTTCTTTGTTGCCTTTGGTGATAAAAAGCAAGTTCAGCAAAAAAACATACACAGTGGCCCAAGCATGCTTCTGGATTGCCTGAGGAGAGCCAAGGACCACAATGAGAAATTAGTAAATGTTCACATGTTTTATAAAATTTAACAGGTGTTTTTTCTATTAAAAATGCAGAAAGAGTGTTAATAATATAGAAATATGAGAGAATAAGTAATTAATTTTCCATGCCTTTCATGTTCTTCACCCTGATATTTTTTTACTTGTAAATAAATTCAGTAACATCTCTAAATATAATGCTCCTTTAATCCCAACCTCTGAAAAAATCTGATGATGATGTACTCCCTAGAAAGAAACACAGAATTGTAGAATATCTAGACTTAAATGGACCCACAAGGATCATTGAGTCCAACTCGTGGCCCTGCACAGGACACTCCAAGAATCATACCATGTGCCTGAGAGCGCTGTCCAAATGGTTCACGAGCTCTCTCAGGCTGATGCTGTGACCACTTCCCTGGGGAGCTGTTCCAGTGCCCAAACACCTTCTGGGTAAAGAACATTTTCCTGATACCCAACCTAAACCTCCCCTGACACAACTTCAGGCCATTCCCTCAAGTCCTGCCATTGGTTATCACAGAGAAGAGATCAGTGTCTGTCCCTGCTCTTCCTCTCATGAGGAAGTTGTAACTGCAGTGAGGTGTCCCCTCAGTCTCCTCCAGGCTGAACAGAACAAGTGACCCCTGTATCCTGTTCAGGTACAACTAAACTTGTATCTTAACATGAGGAGTTACATTTCTTCACTTGGGCAAAAAGAGGTTGAAAGTACAGTTTAGAAATGAAACAACCCTCCGTATTTTCCAAACCCAGTTGCAAAGCAAATAAAAACAAACTGGGAGAAATCTATACCCTAACACAGTAACTCATCAGCCAGTTCAAAACAAGTAAGGGGCTCCTCACAGGTTACAGCTGCTTCTTCAGTCTATAAAAACACACTTCATAGTGAGCAAATTTATTCTGTTCCTAGATGTGCTAAACCTCAGTCTTAGCCCAGATGTAACTTGACACCCGTGATGTAATTGATGCATGCTAGAGAATGTCAAAGAATGCATTGTGCAAAGCTACCTTCAATGTGAAGCATATGTTTTACTACTAGATTCAGATTTCTTTTCTATGAGGAAAGGATTTAATTTTTAAAATATTGGAAGTATACCAAATAACCACCTCACCTCTCACCAGCAGAGCTGCTCCCAGGACACTATATACGATGGAGGAAAGATCTCCAGGAAAGGAGAAAGGTGATAGCAGGAAAATACATTCACATGCTTACAGTAAGCAGCTTTTTAGGAGAAACTTTTTTCATTAGCATGAATGGTATGTATATAGCAAGACACAGCTACTTAATATTCTGCTTTCCATGTGCAAAAGTCCTCAGATGTCTTTTAAATTTAGAGTTTATTTCCATTTCATGCTGTGACCCATATAACCGCCCATCTCTCACCAATACATACGATGTTTTTATATGTAGAACCCTTTCCATCACTCTCCCTCCCTTCAGGATTACAAGCTATTTGATTATGCTGGTTCTTTTTCACAGGCAAGTAATGTCATAGAAATGTCCTCTCATCTCCTCTCTTCCTCCTGCTTCTCCAGGGCAGGTTTCTTTCCCTCAAAATTTCTAGGTAAGTCTGCAGAAATGGTCTCATTTCTCTGTGACACTTAAATCTGTATTTTAATGATAATTCTTAATATAAAAGGACTACACTGCCAAAAAAGTACTCAGAATAATGCATGTGTATATTAAACTGTATCTACAGCTACCATAGAACAATTATTAGCCTTGTGTGAAATAGCATTAGACAACATAGGTTTTACTGCGATCAATAAAATTTCTTATTCATTATGTGATATGGCAGAGGCCATCATTTTTAACTAGCCTGACTTTCTGCAGTGTTGAGACAGCTGTTGCGGATAAGATCAAACAAAAAGCTTTCCTGAGTATTTCAGACCTTTTCTTTGCACCTTTTTTGTCCTTTTTAGAATAAGGACGACAAGTTTATCTGTAAAATAGATGTTATGCTTGGTAACGTTGTACTGCCAGCATATGATTAAAAACAGAGGATTATATTCTCTCTAGCACTTCCATAAAAGGCTTTAACTCCTAAGTCTAGTAATATATAAGATTTAGGCTTCCTGAACAGTTCAAATATTTTTTTGAAATGCAGTAAATGGGAAAAAATCTCAAAACTTTTAGTTGTGCTGTACTGAATACTCATGTCAAGATTAAAGTAGAGGAGAAAAAAGAAATTATATATAGTACAGACTGACATCTGTTTGTTGATGACTGCATCACTGACTTCAGTGTTACCGGTTAAGACTTTCTAGTTTGGTTTTGACTGGTTGACAGACAACCTTCAAACTGCCAGTATTCAACACTTCTATTAACAATAGTGATGATGTCTTGTGCCTCTCTTAAAACAACATTCACGAAAGCTGCAGAACCTCCTTCTTAGCTGCATATATGTGACTATTTTTAATGAAAAAACATTATGGAACATGAAGTGAAGACGTAACTGGCAAGTTTTGCAAACTCCAGCTTGGATTACACAGAGGAAGAACCACATACAGATTTTGCTGGATTGTAGCAAGGAGGACTTTGCTAAATTTTAACTTGCACTAAAATTTTAAGTCCAGCTTGGAACATGAAACAAGGTCTTTAAGCTCAAAATTTTATTTCACAAGAGTGTTTTTCAGTACTCCCACAGAATGTGGCATGATTTATAATCTTCCCAGTTGTGTTCTTACCTGCGTAAGTAAATTTTTAAAGTATTTTTATATTTCTCACATGCTCATTGAAACCTTCCTTATCTGGATAGCTACAAAGAATTGCTTATAATGGAAGGACCAAGGCAAGGAATGGATGGATTGTGGCAAGAAAAAAATGATACAGCACATATCTGGACTACCATATTTCAAAGAACACAGACAAAGCCTAGAAATACTTTTATCCAATCATTACAGAGGTGTTTTCATTAATACTTCTGCTTCTAAAATGCATTCCGATAATCCTAAAGACATTGTGTTCAAGCTACTTAGCTTTTGCGTTTTAAACTTTTAATTTCCTCTTAATTTACAAAAACCAAGAGTACTATAACTACGCCATTTATGATCACAGCCCTGTGAGCTTATCTCTCAACCTCTGAAACCTTTACTTCAGAAAATACACTGACATTGAGAAGAGAATACGTGAAGTCAAAGGTAACTCTGAATTATTTTCTTGTCAAGCTGTACTTTTAAATGGTAAACTTTACTGTCAGAATAACTGTAAAATTTAATCACTATATTTAAGTATAATTAGATAGCTACCATTGTGAAAGGGCTTTGCATTTTCTTCCTTTAGACTGGTTAAAGTCCACCACGTATTTTAGAAAACAATACTGCACTTGTGAGCTGAGGATAGGTAAGTAAAGTTTATTCACTACACTGATAAGTAGTATAAGTTGAGACGTGCAAAACACCAAGATACAGCACTGAGAAAATAGCTTCTAACAGACTTGAGAAAAGACTCATGGTGACTTCATTCATCCTTCTTCTCATCTAGGCTTCTCTGTCTTTCTCATACAATTCCAACAGAACTCATTAAGTTCAGGATCAAAATGAAGGTTTTGGTTGGGCAGAGCTGCTTTCTCAACACACTAGTCAAAAACTTACCAGGGCAAAGGCTGAAATAAAAAGTCATGCACTGTCAGCTGCATCTTCAGTGCATTTGCTATGAGCTGCTTTCCTCAACTGTGTGGTCATGCTCAAAAAGAGCACTTCATGTTGTTCCTACTACCCCACACGGCAGCTGTTCCCCATACAACGAGAAAGCAGCAGACATTACCAGCAGCTTTGGTATCTGAAACATTTACTGATACATTTGCAGACTTTTAAAATATCAAAATTTTAGGGGGTTTGTGTACAGGATGAAGGCTTTCATGTCATCATATTTTAAAATTAATCACAAAGCCAGTAAAGAAAACCTTGATTTTTTGTTGTTTGTTTTTCTGTCATCTGTACCTCAAAGCTTCATGTTGGGAAGATTCAAGAATAAAATGAAAGGGGTTGTTTGCAAAGCAGTCAAAACACATTAATTTGTAAACTGCTGACTGTTTTTACAACTGCTGTTGCCAAACAGCTGTTACTGAGAAACAAAGAAAGTCCTGTAGGGGCAAAAAGCTCCAGTAATTACTCCTTCTCTTAAAACTGTACTATTTTGTAATATCAAAAGAAAAAATATATAGTAAATAATTCTCCTTTGTTGCTGGTTTTGGTTTTTTGGTTGGTTGGTTTTTTGAAAGAAACAATTTTTTTGGCAGTGCTTCTCTTGTATTCCTGGATACTGACATCTCTGGCAGGAAGAAACACAAGACACTAGTACTTAGCATAGTACTGATGCATATCAAATACCCAGAAAAGGTTTATCTGACCTGGGAACAGAGATCAATGATTCACGAGAAAATGTAGAAATTATTTAATGATGATTATTATGCAGGAGAGATGCTTTTGGAACATCATCAATTCACCTGATATTAAAAGCCCCAAAAGGCTGAGAATTCTGATAACTCACATTTATTACAATTTACAAATCATTCAGATCTCATTCCTATAACATATATTTGTACATGTATGCTATACATACACTTGGTATTTATAACACAGCGCCATCAAGCAAAGAATACACTTGCTATAGTTTCATGGCACTGTGCAGCTCCCTAATAGCACTAACACCCCACATGACATACAAGGCTGATGTATTAAGAATCCTTGTTCAATATAAGGTCATATCAGACCTGTATGAGACTGGGTAATTTTTTCTTTCAGCATTAACTGGTATTCCTTAGAAGTTCCCCAGAAATAACACCAGGTCATTGACATTTTAAAAAATAAATAGTTATCTATTTTTTTATTATAAATACATGTATTTATTGTGTATGACTGCATGTGTTTGGCTTCAACCACACACCCATTCCAGAAAATTCATGATCCTAGAAAACCTGATCACAGATACGTTCTATACCAAAAGCAGTAAGACTTAAGAGTTGTACTGATCCTCCGCACTGCTGCTTTCACCTCCTTTTCACTTAAGATATTAGTATTAATTTTTACTCAGAATTTGTATTCTGTCCTCAGATCTTTTTCATCTTGACTCTTACTTCATCTCCTTTCAATTTAAGGTGATTCATTCTTCCTCTTTGATGTGTTATTGTCTCCCAGGACACTGACTCTGCACAAGAATTGTTCCTAAGGAGCTTAACAATCCAGGCAACACCCAAACTAATGGATGTGAGTAACTAACCAGAGCAAAGTCTATGATATTTAATGGACTTCTCCTCCTGCTTCTGATCAAATAAAGCAGAAAGTCAGACAATATATAATGGAAGAGACTAATTTCACATATTAGTTTGAAACACATTATCTTCTCTGTGTAAATAAAATATCTGTTATTTACATTACTAAATGCAGAGATCATTTTTCCTATTGTAAATGAAAGCATAATTTAATTAATATTTTATAAATTCTACCTTTCACACTGAGAAAAACAAACACCATCAACATGAAATACCTTCAGAAGTTCCACATTTCTTTCACTTCTAATTTTATCTGCAATGACTACCAGCTCTTAATTGCTCTCTGTATGTGTGCTTAGGTTTCTCATAAAGAAAACCTCAACAAAAAGCCCACCATCACTTAGCTTCTAACAAGAAAAATCTAAAACTTTGCTTGTTTCACCAATAACCCTCATAACTAGCTCTTTTCTGTGATGTTCTATGTGGCTGTACTTCAGTCTCATCATTTTCTCTAAATCTTTTAATCATCTTCTGCTGTTTCCCTCTACGCTTTTTTTCCCCCCTCCATATGCTGCAGAGCAAGTTCCCTGTCCTTAGTGAGAGACAAAAACATCTATGTCAGAAGTCTTTACAGAGTCGTACTATCTAAAACATTTCAAAATAATTACACAGAAAAGGTGTATTAAAAAATACAGACAGTATAATAAACTCTTGTTTTATGTTGACTTTCAGTGGTCGGCTAGGATAAGTCAGAAATACAACATTTATCAGGAGTGACTATGTACCAAAATATTAGTACAATTTTAGGACTCAAAGGCCTAACACCTTAATTTCGTATATTCCACTGAACCAGACACTGATGCTGCATAACAAAGATATTAAAGGTAATTTTAAAGACCAGCATCACTGAAACCACTAAGGTTAGACCTACATCTTCTTGAATCGGAGGGTACAATGTAGTTGAATTCTGGACTATCAGATTATCATTTTAATTGTAATTTTAGCTAATTTCTTCTCAGTTTCAATCAATACAAAACTTCAGTGGAACCACAATAAATAGACAGACAGGGATTAAGTGATCCAGATCAGTTTTGCATCTCCCCTTTGAAATGTCACAAGATTATGCTTTTGATCCACAGGAATTCTAGTAACATCTGTCTTCAAAGGTCACTGCAAAAGAGATTCTCTCATCTCACCATTATGAAAAATAAAGCAAATTCCTTCAAGAACAGTTGTATTCTCTGCACAGACCTTAGCAAAGTGAAGGGCAAATGGATGAACAGGTAACAATGCCCAGATCAAAAGTTCTCTATATTTACTTAATACTTTTGATACTGAAACCAAAAGAGAAACAACAGCTAGCACAACTGAAATTGGACAAAATGGAGTAGGCAGGCAGGGGCCTGCTATTCGCTACAAAACACAAAGCTACTATGTGTTATTTTTCCAGTTATGTGACAGCAGTGCTTGTCTAAGGGTAGACAGGACCGGGAGAAAAGAGACAAAAAACCTATTGAAATAAAGTCTTTGCTAATACTGTGAAAGTATCCAGTTAATCTTTAAAAAAAGTAGATTCAGTGTCACAAGAAAGTTGTCATCACAACTGAACAGCAACCATTTTACCAGGAGAAACACTTATTCTCCAGAAAAAAAAATCAAGCTTGGGTGACTTCCAAGAGCCTTGAAAACCTTGGCAGCTAAGCATTTGGCATCTAGGGTCTTGGCAATGGTTAATCAGCCCTTGAAGTTATGGCGTGCTGCCATTTCCCAGCTCTTGGACAAGATGAACAATTTGGATTGTGCTGTGGGAACACCAAGATCATAAAATTTATTTAGGCAGAAATGATGGTTTTTGGACTTATGGACACCTTTCCCAGTGCTTATTTCATTTGAGAATAGTTATTCCAGGTCCAGGTATAGTAATAAAACCCAAAAATCTGTAACACAGTTTTTAAAATGGTGGTAAAAGTAGAATTGGACAGATGGAACAAAAAGCTGGCAGAAATCTGAGCATAATTCTTTATGATTATTTTAAATAATACTGAGAACACATACCAAGAAAAGACTGGGCAAAGACACAAAGAAAGAGATAAAGACTGGCAGAGGCTCACAGTAATACTGTTAAATAATACATGCATGCTGCTAGTCACAAAATGTCATCTTTTTCAATAAATCAGAAGATGGGCTGGACAAAAGGGTTTTTGGGTGTCTGTCGTTGTATCTAAGAACTGTGTCTGTATCTTTCTTTATTGGGAAGTACATGAAGACTTTTTGCAAGCAAAGCATTGTAATTCTATTGTGTAAGACAAGGAAACCGTCCTTTTGATTATGAGTGCTTTTTGTATTGTCCAGTATTGGCCATTAATTTTTTTCTTATTAGAGTACATTGGAGGATAATGAGTCAGCCTGTAACTGTAGGTAGATATATATCTATCAATTTATCACCTGCACTTTTAAGGATTTTTTAAAATTTATTATTTCTGTATTAAATGGTATTGGGACTGTACCAGAGTTCTCCTTCTTGGTAAGGGGCAAAAGAATCAGTCCTGATTCAATTCCAGGGATTTACCATCTGCAAAATCTATTGATTGTATGTAATCTCATGGGAGAATATTAAGACCATCAGAAGGACAGAGCACACTTCAGAGTTAACTAATCTCCACAGCAAACGGTACAGAATGTCCTGAGTTGGACAGGACCGACACAGACCATCGAGTCCAGCTTCTGGCCCTGCACAGGACTACCAAAAGAATCACAGTGTGTGTCTGAGAGTGTTGTCCAAACACTGCCTGAACAACAGGTAGGACCATCACCTGGATACTGAGAGCTGTAGAAGCTCTTCCTCAGCTTTATGAATACAGGCTGACAGAGTTGGGTCTTCTCAGCCTGGAGAAAAGAACACTCCAGGGAGACTTTATAGCACCTTTCAGCACATAAAGGGGATTTACAAGACGGCTGGAGAGGGACTTTAAACAAGGGCAGTGGTGATAGGACAAAGCCTTAAGTGAAGGACAACAGGTTTAAATTAGATATTAGGAAGAAATTCTTTACTCCAGTGTGAGGCACTGGAACGGGTTTCCCAGAGAAGCTCTAGCTGTCCCACTTCTGGAGATATTCAAGACCAGGCTGAATGTTGCTCTGAGCATCCTGGTCTAGTGGATAATTCCCTTCCCAAGTCATGGGGGGTTTGAGCTAGATCTTTAATTCCCTTCCAGCATCAACCATTTTATTATTCTATGGTGTCACCAGCATGCAATGGGTGCTAAGATCATACTCCTGAGAAACACTGTGGACATAACTCACACTGCACAGGCAGAAACCGACTCATTTATCATGCTACCAACATCTATGCAGCTGGCTGTAAAGCATACTGGCTTTACGCTATGTTTCAAATTTCTAAAGAAAAATCTTGAATGCAATCTGAATCACAGCTTAAATTTTTTGAATGTGCAGAACATGAAAAAACCTAGGCAGAAACATTGATTAACAAAGTTTAAACCAGATCAGGACATACAAAGCGTTCTGCTCAGTAAAAGGAAGGGAAACGTAGAATATTGGGTTATTGTCAGATGACCACATTTAACTCTATTTGGTGTAAAGACTCTCCTGTATGAAGCAGAAACATAGGGGTCCATCCAGTGCAAGAAATAAAAATAATTTTGACTGAAAGTTTAAACATGGTAATGAGGATTTTAAAACCCACCCTTTAATGCCCTGGGGAAAGGTTCATCCAACTAAATAATTCTATAGACCTTCATCTAAGCATTTAACAAAATGTTTGACCCAAATCCCAAATTCCTGTAAGGTTGTGCTGTTTAACAGAATGGCCTGCAAAGATTCTGGTTTCTGTTAATTACTCAGGAAATATGGCAGAGAAACTATGGGACAGGGTGACATATGTTTTTGTTTAAACTTATCCGTTTGATGGTGACCTTCGCTGTAGATATTTTCTAGATGACTGTTGATATCAATCAACAGTCAACAACAGTTGATATACTACTTTTCATACAGAAACTGAAAAAATGAAGAGAAAGTTTACAATTACAAAGGAAATTGAAATAAGCGCAAAAAATTTTTTCTCTACCACTCTACCTGTTTAATGAGTTCGATAAACTAAAGGTCTGGAAATCATTATAAAATATACTGATTCCAAAACTTTACAAAATACTTCAGTCAGCAAATTTTCTGTCTTGATTGATATGGCAGTGCCTTCTTATGAATTTGGCCATATTTTCAAAATAACTTATGAAATCTACAACTGCGCTGGTGATACAGCTTAACACTTTTTTTTTTTTAAATGTATTAATTGTTTGAACGTACTGACATTCATACCGTTATACAGAGACCAGGAATGATTAGGTAAGAAGAGGAGGGTCTAAATACTGTTCTTATTTTGCTGTTAAGTAATGCTTCAAAATTAAGTAAAAGTATTCGTACCACTGAAGATGCAGTCTTTACTCTCTGGTTACAGAGACAAAACCTGGACCAGCTGTTTAGTGATTCTTTGTTTCTTGAAATCCCCATACTTAATTTCTTTTCTGAAGTGACAGTAGAATTTTCCTGTGCTCCTTCCTTTCTTCCTTCTCTTCCCCACAACATTTAAATATCGAAACAGGAAACCAATTTAAAAAATTTACCTAGCTACAAACTAGCCATCTAGGAGATACACATTTTTAAAAATGGCAGTATCTTTCAGAAGCTTTAAGCAAAACTAAGTACCAGGATCTGTGAAAATATCTCTTGAACGAGAATGTGAGCTAGTCTTATAGCAGCTGGCGCTCTTACATTGTTTTCAAGCCTCTTTCAAAGGAGGCTTCTTACACAAAGGAAACATATAGAGAAAAAGATCAATAAAATATGAATACTCTCTGATTCACCCTCTCCCCCATTTGGGTAACTAACACCACTGAATTGTGTACACTTACCTCACAATGACTTAAAAAAACGTTCTTTTTAATTGACAAGATTTTTTGGATGTCAGTAATTTAAAAAATACATGACTATAAATGCAAACCTGCATATAAAAATACAAGTATCAGTATTCAGAACACTGTATTATTTCGTCTTCACTAGGGGAATTTCTCTAACGTAAAAGAAGAATTGCTGTTCTGTAGCTTTCTCTCTAAGCCTTTTGTCTCTCAGGATAGTGCGGTATAGTTTTGCAAGATGGAAAAAACGTTGTAGGTCTGAATCTTGTTTGTCAGAGAACAAACAATTTCAACTTAAGCTTCAATGCAATACACTGAACTACTTTAAACAATGAAGTCTACAGCTTGTGCTGGACTCATCTACCAGAACAGTGATGCGTACTTAGATCACCAACCCTAGCCTTCCTTAAAAGAATGTGCAGAGTCTTGTGGTGAAAGCAAAGTCATCTGCTGACTTCTGATTTCTTGTCTGTACTTGAAAATTCAATGACTTGTGACACATCAAAGGCAGAGTCACTGAGACATGATGACATGTATTAAAAAATTAGGAAAAAATTTATTCTCAAAGTATCTTTTTTACTTTTGTCTTTAATATTCTCATTCGATTTTCTTACACTAAGTAAGGTTAGGAACTGATAATCTTTAAAAATCAGAAATTGAAATGGACAAAGTAAAAGCTATGGACTTACTCCAAGGGGATACTTTATCAGATTAATTAAAAAAATAAAGTCTGTATATTTAGTTCACCATGTAAAGATAGTCCAGCTTCTTCATAATGGCTTTTTTAACCGGTAACTCAAAAACATTTGAATGCTTGATCATAACATGTTCAAAGAGTTAAAAATATTTCAGATCAGTCTATTTGATTCCACAGCATTATAAATAATATAGGGACAAAAAAACCCCAAACCCCTTCTTCTTTTTCAGTAGGGGTGCAGAAATCTTTTTTTTAATACAGTAGGAGGCAGAAATCTTTTTTTTAAAAATAATTATTTTCTCTTTATCTGTATTGCTAATTACTGTAATGAAGAAGTCCCTAACTCTCAAATCTGAACCCAATTTACACAGCAGGAATAATAGCATCTTTTCAAATCACATCGTCTCTTTTAAAATTGTTTTGCGTATGAAGAATTTGAATTCACCATCACACCAAGTTCCAGAAATAGAACATGTGCTTTGTGCCCTCATAAAACTGGACTGCACCTCTATATTGAGATTTTGCACTTAATTAGTCAAAGTCAAGACATGGAGAGGAGCACTGTCAGTAACACTGGCCTATAACACTGGAAGAGCAGATCAGCTGTGAAATGTATTTCCCTGTAAACTACACCACCAGAGGCTCATTCACACTGGCAGTCCTGGAGCCTCAGGACCACTGCCCCAAAGAGGCTCATCTGTGAGCTCAGACCAGGCTGTTCAGGGCTCCACCCACTTGAACTACAAAATCCCCAGTGACTGAGATCATCCAACCTCCTTTGAGCCTGGCCCCACCCAGTTGTTCTGGTGGGAAAAAAGGCTTTTCCTTATCTCCATCCTGAGCCCCCGGTATTTCATTTTGTGCTGCTGTGTCTCACACTCCCACCACATGCTGCCGTGAAGAGCACAGCTGTATCTCCTTCATCCCTCGCACCGGTGCTGAGGATGCTGCTGTATGCCCCCCCGCAGTCATCCCTTCTCTCAGCTGAACCAGTGCCAGTGCCACCGTCTCTCTTCACAGAGAAAGGACTCCAGCCTCACTGGCCTCCCCCGAACTCCTGTCATTTTCTCTGTATTTTTAAAGTATTAGGGTGACCAAAGCTGTAACCTGTAAGCCAGATGTGGTCTAACAAGCCCTGCACACAGCAGGAATAATTCCTGCCTTGATCTCTGACTGCCGCAGTTCACACAGCCACAGAATATTGTTGCCTTTCTTTGCGGAAAGCCTAGCTGTTGCTCAGTTATACGAAGTATAAGTTGTTTTTCCTTAAACAGCTATTTACCCAAGTGTCTTACGAATTAGCTACTGAAATATTAGCACAAATATCCTGTTTCCTAAATATACAATGAATCAAAATTTCTGTTTGCTTGAAAACATTCTAACATAAAATTTACATTCAGCAAGTTGGCTGTGACTTACAATAAAAAATCCTTAAAAATAATACTTTTAAGAAGGTGTATTTTTTTTTGGCAATATGTCTGGAAATAACTTGTTAAGCTGTCAAATTCTATTTTTTTCTGGGCACCATTAAAGAAATCTATTCTTTCAACCACTTCTTCAAGTAAGCACTTTATTTGAAATAGCGTGCCTCAACAAGTATTAAAACAATAACAACAGGACATAATGTGGGTCGAGTTAGCATGTTTTATTACTCAACAGGTTAATATTTATGTAGGCTACAAGTGCCATAAATAACTGGATTAACTAGCGGTCTTCATTTTAATAGGATTCCGTTTTATACTTTTTTGGGGTTGTTGTTGGTTTGGTTTCTTGTTTGGTTTTGGTTTGTTGCGGTAATTTTGTCCTCAGAGCCATTTATTTAATTTTTTTAAAAAAAATATTTATTTATTTGAAAAAGAGGCAGAAATGTTAGATGCTTGCTATCGAAACTGTTCTACCATCATGTTATACAGTTTACGAAACTGTCTTTGCACAGATATTTGTAAAGAACATAAACCAGTCTCTTTACGTGAACCAAAAAGACATATAACTTAGTCCATATCTTCAGTCAATGGCCAAGATCAGATACAGGGATGAGTGTAACAGGACAAATATATCATGAACCTTCTTCAATTTATTATTCCCAGCACTGAGACTTAAAGATCCAGGACTTGTGATATTTGTGTACTCTTATAAAACACAGTCTGGTGTACTCCTAGAACAGAAATGTGGAACCACTCCATGCTCTGTTATTTTCTGTAATTTCTATTACAGCTCTATAATACTATATCTGTAAATTGCATAAATACTGGAATTGCTAAAAGTCAGAGAAAGTTCAAGTACAAATGACCAAAAATACACTTTGGAAAAGAAAAGCTGTTAGCTCCCATAGGTGTTTGAACTCATCACTTCTCCCTCATCTTGCATATACTAACTTATAGGAGGTGAGCTAAAACCCTTTATAAAAGAAGTGTTTACTGACCCTCTCAGTTGACAATATGCTTGCCTTGACAGAAATAAATGTATATGAAATGAGAACGGGCAGAATCAAAAAAAAAGTGCCTAAGTGGCAATAAAATAAATGAAAAAAGAAATCATGTGTTTGTGATGCCATTTCCAAAGGATGGTTTTCTAGCTCCCATTCTGCTTTACAAATGCATGCTTATATTGCCAAATTTCATGGAAATGAGCAGCGCAGCCATTTAAAAGACATCAAATAAACATCCTTTTTATTACAGTGAAATGCAAATATCAAGTCTTAACAAGTAAATCTAGGGTCTGTAATTTTAAAACAGCAATAACAATAACCTCAGGCTATGTTTTCATTTTGTGGTTGACTTTATGAGAAGCAACTGTTATTTTTGTGTGGCACTTCAATGAGTCAGAGGCATGCTCATTCCAGTTAAAACAGTGGCACTCTGGCAGTACTTTTGATGGAAAGTCAATGATTATTGGTAAATCCAATCATACTGTCCATCACACTGCTGGTGACAAGGTTTTAACCTATTTCAAATTTACATGTCAGTGTTTGCAGTAACATTTCTCAGAAGGTTTAAACCTAAGAAAGAATACAAGTGATAAAATTCTTTAAGTAGAAAAGCTCTAACAGATTCCCACAAAGCCCAGGTAATTATAGCAGAAGTTTCTTAACAGACAGTTAGAAGACAGCAATAAATGCTTTGCCTATCTATGGCTGCCCTTTCAAAGTCATGCAAAAATACACCTTCATTTCAGAAGAGAAGAGTTTTACAGATAGACCTAGCCTCCAGACCAGTCTTGAACAAGTGAAGAAGACATAAAACCAAAGAAATTCTGTCCCTCAGATAGATGATAGATAAGACATCTTTGTCTTTGTAGATGGAAAATGTTTATTAATTTTATTTCATCAAATACATGAAATCAATTTAAGCAACAAATACTTATATGCACATTTGATTGTGATTTCCAGCTAGAACTAAACTGCCATAACAAAATAAACCCGATAAAAGTTTGCAAGCTGTCAGAATTTCAGAATAACTGAATACCTTAAAACAACGAAACCAAGTGTTAAACAGTTTACATTTGGGACTTATAATGGAGAACAATACGAAATTTTGTTTAGAACATTCTTCAGAACTGACAGCATATGGATGCTTTGAATTAGTAGCCAAGGCAGAGTAAAACATTCAAAACTGTGTTTAATACTGCACAGAATTTAAACACCTTTTTATCTCAGTCTTTTCCTTGCAAGTTCTGACAAGATACGATATGATCATCCTGCTAGATTCAGAAAGTCCACGATGATCCAAGTGATGAGTCCAGGATCTACTGCTGTTACTGTAGTTAGAGACAGTTTTACTGACTTTCTTCATATTCAATTTTTATTTATAGTCAATTTTAAGGGTCTAAGAGGAATGATGGTGTTCTATGATTCTGTATGGATGATCTGTATTGATTCACCATAGAAGCTGTTTATTCTTTAGCCCCCCAAGCCCATTTATGTCTACGGGATTCCTCACAGACAAAGCTATTCTCCCAAATACCTAAGTAACCTGTAATGATGGTCAGAATGGGTGACAGGCCTATCACACTGGCCTTGTTCCAGCTAGGACACGGTTAATTTTTGCAGTAGCCAGGAGGAGGCATTGCTAGGACCTGGAGATTGTTCTATACCACCTCATATCATCCTCTGGGGAGAGAAAGGGATCCTTTCTGGGAGAGAAAGAAATCCCTTCTGAGTCCTGTAGTAGGAAGTGAGCAGCTGAGTAATGTCAAGGTCTGCATGACGAGCATTTGCATGTGAATAGTTTGCCTCTCTTGTACACACTTTGTGATTAATATTGTTGCTGTCACTGTCTGTTGTCTTATTTCATTGCTGTTTCCAGTAAATTGTTCTTATCTCAGTCCATGATTGTCACCTTTTCTGTCCTCTCCAGCCTGATCTAGGGGGGGAGGGGAGGAGGGACTGAGAGGAGCTTGGTGTGGAATGTTTCCATGGAAGCACTAAACTGGAGAAGACATATTTCTAAACCAAGACAGACTTCTTTAGCAGAAACTTTTTTCTCTACTAGTTAAAAACTCTTTTTCAAACATTCACCTAGTGTTATTCAAGACATGCAAAACTACAGAAGCACTGAGAGAGATCTAACTTCCACATCAGGGGGAAAAAACACACACCTAACAGATTCATTATAATAAAGGTAATGTTTAGAGTGGGCAATCTACTGCAAATTTATGGCAAACCAATTCCACCAACAGCAAAAATGGGAAAACCAGAGCAAGGCTCAAGCACTTACGTGTTATCCATTCCTATATTATTGTTACGTTATAAAACAATGTGTCCAAGAATGGAAAGTTTTTCCCTAACAAGGGAAAGACTAGCTAGACTAACTAGTTCTGCCACTGAGTTCCCTTCCCTATGTTGGCCTTTACTAGAACAGAAGAATTTAAATATACCAATTGCCCATTTAAAACATCATGGTATTGTGTGCCTACTGTGCTTCAAATATGGTTCTGTTGATAAGGTTCTGCTACATCCTTGCCAAAAAAAAATTAAGTATAAAAACTGAGCATAAAGAAGTATGGTAAGAGGCATTCCAACCTGCATTCATAGCTGGACCATATGAAGTTTTTTTAAAAAGAGAAATAAATTAGATATTTTTTCCCTAGATTTCACTATCCTCATTTGCCTTAAAAATGCTATTTTATTTATGTGTCAGAACTTCATTTTTTTTTCTACCTGGAGAAAGTGATTTTAAAGCTTTTAAATTTATTTCTTGAGTAATAAAAATAATTTGTCCAGCAACACCTCCTTAAGATGAAATGAACGTTCTGTATACCATTTTGGACTTCCAATAACTTAAATTCTGTTCACTGACATGCACTCCTAGATTCTTTTAAGTACTGTCCTGGTGGTATTTCAAAATATGAACACAACCATTTGAATATAGGTCTATTATCAGTATTTAATATTTGATCACTATTCCTTTGAAATATATAAATATTCGTTAATGAAGAGAAAAAAAAGAACACCAGAAAACAGAACTCCTACAAGATCAAACCTCCAAAATCCTTAATTTTAATTATTAAAATAGTCAATTTATTTTTAAACTTAGCTTATTATTTCAAATATATATATTTACATTTTCTGAGCACCTGGAAATAACTATGCTACTGAGACTGTACGCGTGTTTCCCTCTTACAAGCAGAAGTAAATTAAATACAATGATTTTAGAGCTACTGAAAACAATTTATTTGTGGATTCTTGTCTAAACTCTTCTTCCTGCTTCCAGTTCACCTAAAAGAAAAACAGACCAATCATGATGACTTAACTGCAAAGTAGAATTAGATATATGTTTCAGATATCTGAGTATAAAACAACCTGTATTAGTAGGTGAAGATGAAAGCTTACCTGTTCTTAGTTATGTTCAGCCTCTACCTTTACTTCTGCTTTGCCCTCTAATATGAAATCTGCAATAAAACTGTTCATGAGGTTACCTACTCCATCTCCTTTGTATTTTTAACCGAAAAATCCAATCTTAAATTAACTTTTACCAGTTGCTGTACTATTGCACTCTTCTTTTCTCACATGATAAAATCAGTTTCAGTAAATTAATGTAGTGGAGAAGATAGACTCAGAACCCCACAAAGTAATTAGGCAAGAGCGTGTTGAAAATGAAGGCTGGAAGAAGGTTATTGCATGTACAGAATCAGCCAATCAGCTAGGTTGGAAAAGACCTCTGAGATCAAGTCCAACCAATGACCAAACACCACCACGTCAACTAGACCACAGCACCAAGTGCCACGTTCACTCCTTCCTCCAAGAACGGTGACCTTCCCCAGCAGCCCATTCCGAGATCTAATCACCCTTTCTGTGAAGAATTTTTTTCCCATGTCCAACTTTAACTTCCTCTGGCACAGCTTAAGACTGTGTCCCCTTGTCCTATTGCTGTTTGCCCTGCAGAAGAGGCCAACCCTCACCTGGTTACAGCCTGCTTTCAGAGAGTTGTAGAGAGTGATAAGGTCACTCCTGAGCCTCCTCTTCACCCAGGTCCTTTTCTGTCAGGGCAGCTCTCCAGAAATTCTGCCCCAAGTCTATAGTGCTGCCTGGGGTTGTTGTGCCCAAAGCGTAGGACTCAGCACTTGGTCCTGCCATTTTCTCTGCCCATCTCTCTAGCCATTCCAGGTCCCTCTGCAGGGCCTTCCTGCTGCCCACCAGACTGACGCTCCAACTCAACCTTGTGTCATCTGCACGTGTGCTAATGGTAGAGTCAATCCCCTCATCCAGGGCACCAATAAAGATATTAAGCAGGACTAGGTCCAACACTGATCCCTGGGAGATACCACGAGTAACCAGACACCAACTGGATGTAGCACCATTCACAACCATTTCTGGAAAGATCCCCCTCGTTTTGAAAATTTGACAGGTAGTACTGGCACCTTCTACAACAGGTATGAAGCCCTGGAAGTTGAAAGCCACACAACTGATGAGGTGGGCAAAGCTCCTTCTGTGAAAGAGAGCCCTTCTAAAGCAACACCATCTGTAAGCTGCATCACGACCTCCCCTGTTAAAGAGGAAAAGGAGGGTAGTTGTCCCCCTTTTCAAGGGAACAGAGGGCCCAATCTGCAGACAGGACTCAAAACTCACAGGGAAGTCTGCTGTCTCCCAGGGATGTTACTGGAAAACTCTCCAGTCTAGGAATGCCCTCTGATTACTATCCTTTGCTGGCTGTTCAAGCCTGCAGTGAAAAAAACAACAAAGAGAAGTTCGAAGGCAAACAAAAGAGACTTAGGGCCTTAGGATGATTGGTTGAAGGTTCAGGAGCACATCTAGTGATTTCCTTGATCCTTCCGGTAACAAGGAATAATATCGATAGGAATAGGCACATCCATCAGGTCAATATGAGACTCTGAGGCTTGTGCAACTGGAAAAAAATTGGAATTTTTTAACATGAGGTGATCTATTTAACACCTGGCCTGCTGACACCTGATGGGATGCACCCTTCTCAGAGGGGAAAAAGGGTTCTAGCACAGGAGCTAGAGCAGCTTGTTGACAGAGATTCACCATAGCTTGGAAAGGGACCAAACCAGGCTTGCCAGTGATGAACCATGGGATGGTGTGACAAAACTTAAGGAAACAAGCACTAATGGGATCACTCCAGCAGCTTCGGGAGGTACTGGGTACAGTGCAGCACACCTGAGGTGTTTCTACACTAATGCACACCGCATGAGGAACAAACAAGTTGAGCTTGGCCCAGTCCCAGAGATTTGACATCACTGGCATAAGTGAAACTTGGTGGGATTAGTCCTGTAACTACAGTGCTCTGTTGGATGGGTTACAGGCTCTTCAGGATGGATAAGCAGGGAGAAGAAGCAGAGGGGTGACGCTGTACTTCACAGAAGTGAATGTATGGAGCTCACAGTCAGCAACTGCACAACTGAGAGCCTATGGGTAAGAATCAAGGGGCAAAAAATTAATTCAGATGTCATCTTGGGAGTATACTACAGCCCTCCCAGCCAGGATGATGATGCAAATGAATAACCTGCTGGAGGGCCTAAGGGATACCTCCAAGTCAACTGCCTTTGTCCTTATGGGGGACTTCAACTTGCCAGAAATCAACTGGGAGTATCACATAGCTGGTACAATCTGGGCCAGATGATTCCTCAGAAACCTGGATGACAACTTTATGAACAGGTCCTAAGGGAGCCAGCTCAGAAAGATGCCCTCTATGATCTGCTGCTCGTCAACAGAAAGGATCTTGTGAGCCAAGTGGAGACTTGTGGTCGTCTTGGCCACAGTGACCATGAAGTGATCAAGTTTAAAATCTCAGTTTACAGGAGGAAAAGTGCCAGCAAAACCCCAGCTCTGGACATGAGGAGCGCAGACTTCAAGGTGCCCAGGAATTGGTGAGTAAAGTTGCCTCGGAAAAATCTTTTTGCAGGTGCTGGGGTCCATCAGTGCTGGTTACTTTTTAAACATCACCTTCTCAGGGCAAAGGAGCAGGCAATTCCCAAATGCTGGAAGCCAAGCAGGTGAGGCAGAAGGCCAGCTTGGCTGAACATGGATCTTCTGGAAATAAGAAGAAAAAGGAAGGTGTGTGCCCAGTGGAAGCAAGGTCAGGTGACACAGGAAGAATATAGAGATGCTGCTCACCACTGTAGAGAAAACAAAACTGTGCAATCAAAGCTCAACTGGAGCTGAAACTGGACAGAATGGTGGGAGCAATAAAAAGAGGGTTTTTTCAAACATGTTAATGGCAAAAAGCAGTGTAGGAGTAAGATTAGCCCATTACAGGATGAGGATGGTCACCTCACAAACACAGACATGCACAAGTCCAAAGTGTTTAATGCATTCTTTGCCTTCATCTTTAACACTTCCTAAACTGGAAGACCATGATTCCAAGAATGATAAAATCCCAGTTGACCCTGGTGAGATCTGCTGCTCAAGCTGGATCCCTATAAATCTATGGGGCCTGGTGGGATTAAGAGTCAAAGAATCAGCTGATGTCATCACAAAGACTCTCTCAATGATTTTTGAGCAGTCTTGGGATTCTGGAGAGGTCCCAGCTGACTGGAAACTGGTGAATGTTGTCTTGATTTTCAAAGGATGGATGTCCTCACACAGAAGGAAACTCCAGACCCGTCAATTTTACTTCAGTGCCCAGTAAAATCATGGAGATGATTATTCTGGGAGGTACTGAAAAACACCTGGAGGAAAACACAGTCATCAGTCACAGCCAGCCTGGCTTCATGCGGGGAAAGTCCTTCTTGTCAAATCTTATCTTCTACAACAGGGTAACCTATATATTTGATCTAGGAAATCCAGTTGATGTCATATTTTTAGACTTCAGGAAAGCTTTTGATGCTCTTTCTCACAGGATCCTTCTGGACAAAATGTCCGGCACACAGCTGGATAAACACATCATGTGATGGGTGAGCAACTGGCTCTTGGATCAGGCACAAGGGGTCACAGTGAATGGGGTGACATCAGACTGGGGACCTGTCACTGGTGGGGTTCCACAGGGCTCTATTGTTGACCCAGTCCTCTTCAACATTTTTATAAATGACTTGGATGCAGGACTTGAATGAATACTAAGTTTGCCAACAACACTGAATTGAGAGCAGCTGTTGACTCAAGGGAGGGCAGAGAGGCCCTGCAGAAAGATCTCTACAAATGAGAGAGATGAGAAATCACCAGCCATATGAAGCTCAAAACCGAAAAGTTGCAGATTCTGCACCTGAGACAGGACAACTCTGGATGTACAGACAGACTGGGGAACAAGAGGCTGGAGAGCAGCAGTGCCCTGGCAGCCAGGAGGGCCACCCATGTCCTGAGGGGCACCAGGCACAGCATCGCCAGCCGGGCAAGGGAGGGGATTGTCCCGCTCTGCTCTGCACTGGGGCGGCCTCATCTCAAGTGCTGGGGACAGTTTTAGGCAACATAGGAAAACTTTAAAGCTATTGGAGAGTGTCCAAAGGAGAATCAAAAGGATGGTGAAGGGTCTGGAGAGGAAGCCTTACAAGCAGCACCTGAGGTCACTTGATGTGTTCAGCCTGGAGAAGAAGAGACTCAGGGGAGACCTCACTGCAGTCTGCAACTTCCTCATGAGGGGAAGAGGAGGAGCAGGCACTGATCTCTTTTCTATGGTGACAGTGACAGGACCAGAGGGAATGGCCTGGAGCTGTGTCAGAGGAGGTTTAGGTTGGCTATCAAGAATTTTCACCCAGAGGGTGGTTGGGCACTGGAACAGCTCCCCAGGGAAGTGGTCACAGCACCAGCCTGAGATAGTTCAGGAAGTGCTCTCAGGCACATGGCGTGACTCTTGGGGCTGTCCTGTGCAGCACCAGAAGCTGGACTCGATGATCCTGATGGGTCTTTTTCAACTCAGCGTATTCTCTGATTCTATGAATAAATGACACTCATGATAAAATATCTGAAATATCACCTTATTTCACTCACTCATTAGAAAGAAACTGCAATAGACTCCACATGCATAGCTTCCTATTTTTTCGTAAGGGGAGCAGTTTCAAATGTATGTAACATTTCTTTTAAAAATTAATCTGTTTTTTAAAATTGTCTCTCATGAGTTATCAGGCAGCATTAGTGCCAAAACCACGTATATTCCTGAACTCCTAAGATCCTGGAGGATCTTGCCGGAACCAAACTGTACATTCAGAATGGGACATTCGTGTGAAAATGAAGCCACATTTAAGAATGTCAATCTCACATCATTTAAGTGAAGTCATTTAAGTTAAGACATTTAAGTCATTTAAGTTCAGACAACTCATTAAACAACAAACATCATTCGCCCTTCACCCTTCTGTTTCAGAACTTAAGCAAAAAACACCCCAACAAACAAACAGATTCTTGAGGTATGTAAGTATCCTTAGAAACAAGAAGCGCTCAGTACCATCACAGAAACTACCAGTAAGATTAAATTTAGGTTTCCAGGTTTGAAAAATGTTAATGAAATGAGAAGTTTTTCTACTTGCATTTTGTGGTTTTGACATTTTGCAACTAATGACCAACTTCAAGATTTGACTCAACTGAAGTCCAGCAAAGAAGACCTTTTTCCCACTGACTTCAACATATTCTCAATTCAAACCTCTGTCTGCTATATGTAACACAGAACAACAAAAAATAATTGCTTTTGGGCTTACTAATGGCTTTTCTGCACTTGGCTTCATCTTCTTGCCATAAATCAAGTTCCAAGTGACAGTAGCTTTTTGCAAAAAAAAAAAAACCTGGCAACTTTTCAGCCTCTCAATTTGCTTTCTTTGAAAGTCATTTTGCTGCAGGTATAATGAAGAGGGTTCCCCAGATAGCCTACTTCCTTATCTATACAGCCAAAACCCAAATAAATCTCTGTGTGAACATTACGATAGAGGTTGTCTATACAGATTTGTTTATCTTAGCAGCTAGGCTGATAATGCCATTTAAGACAAGATGATATATTTTATGAAAATAAATTACAGGCCTAGGGAAAACATGGCAGTGCAACAGGTGAAACAATGGAATATATGGGAACTAAGATGAGCTTTTAAGCTTGGTACTAAGCTAGGCACACTGAATTTCAAGTTATTTTAAAAAATGTACTTTTTAACTGCCATTCATAACAGTGATGATAAAAAATAGATTTCTTTACAAGAATATTCACTATAAGTAAGAACAGTACTTAGTCCAGTTAGACAGGACACAAAAATATGGCTGTAATGCTCCAATATAATTTTTTTTGGAAGGCTGGGAATATGAATGAGCACAGAAAGAACAAGAGGATTTTATTTTCAGAGGAGGAACCATTTATTTTCAGAGTGAAAACCAAGGGATTTGTGAAGCTAAGATTTTTAGCATTCTTTAAATAATCTTTGTTCTAATTAATGTCAAATATAGAACGTTTATTATCATTTAACATTATATAATACATAATATGTAAATATCATAATTAAGACTAGAATAGAATATTTCATTTGGAAGTGATCTCCAACGATTCAACTGCTCAACTACTTCAGGGCTCACCGAAAGCTAAAGCAAGTATTAATGCTAAATAATATATATATATATGAAATAATATCTATAAATATTATTTCTATTCATATATTTTATAAAAACAGTATTTTATCATTATATATAATATAAAATTGTCATTATAATAAATCTNATATAAATATTTATATTAATATAAATATATAAAATAAATAATATAATGCTAAAGCAAAAAATTAATCCATTGACCGAAAGGCTTCTGGCAGCAATCACCTCTCCAGGAAGCCTGTTCCAGGGATTGACCACCGTCTTGCTAAATAAATACTTTCTGAGGTTCAGCTTCAGCCAGAATCTCCTTTGATGCCACTTAGAACCATGCCCATGCTTCTTGTCACTAGATATCAAAGATGCATCAGCATCTTCCTCTTGCTTCCTCACTTTGGGAAGGTGCAGGGAGCACTAAGGCCTTAGAGTCCTTTACTTCAAACTACAGCAGCCCAAAGTCCATAGCTGCTCCTTAGAGGATGTGGCTTCAAGTCCTTTCCCCAGCTTTGTTGCCCTGCTTTGGATGCATTCAAGGACCTCCATATCTTTTACAAACAGTGGGGCCCAGAACTGCACCCAGCACTCAAGGTGAGGCCACAGTAATGCTGAATACAGTGGGACAATCACCTCTTTGGACTGGCTGGTGATGATGTGTCTGATGTACCCCAGGATGCAGTCTGCCCTCCCGGCTGGCAGGGCTGACTCAACATTGAGCTTAATGTCCACCAACACCCCCAGTTCCCTTTCTGAAAAGCTGCTATTCAGTCACTCCTCCCCCAATTTGATCTTGTGCAGAATTTGGCATTTGAACTTAAATTTCATGTCATTAATCTCTGTCCGATGTGTTAGTCCATCTGGAACAGTCTGCAAGGTCACTCTGCAAGACTCACAGCACCTCCCAGTTTTGTATCATCAGCAAACCTGCTGATACAAAAAGGTGCATTTTCCTGTAGGCAGATAATGGATAAATATTTTGAACAGGACTGACCCGAAAACTGATCCATGGGGAGCACCACTGGTAAGTGGCTGCCAGCCAGATGTAGCCCCACTCACCACAACCCTTTCACCTCTGCCATTCAGCCACTTCTTCACCCAGTGCATTGGGAGCCCTCTCATCCCACAGCTGGCAAACATTTTCCAGAAGGACGCTGTGAAGGACAGCCTCACTAATCCAAAAAAGACCCATTCACCGTCTTTCCTTTATCCACTGGGAGGGTATCATAGATGGATACAGAAGTAGTTAAACAGGGTCTTTGTGAATCACCTTTGTGAACCAATGCTGACTGCATTTAAATGCCTTTCAGTAGTACCCAGTATAATATTCTCCAGGAACTGAGGCTAGAATTATCAAATTTGTAGCTTCCTGGGTCTTCCTGCACACCCTTCATGTCAATTGCATAATATTGGCTTGCTTCCAGTCAGCAGGGACCTTCCCAGACTCCCAAGACCTTTGGTAGATGATGGAAAGGGGTCATGCAGTAATAATAATAAAAATAATTCAGGTAATAACAATAATTCACATATGCATTGTTAATCTACCCTGAAATACATCAGTTTTATGAAAGACCACAGTGTCACAAGCTAAGATTCAGGTGCACTAAATGCCCTAATGAAACACCTGGCTCTGATCAGTGCTTCTTGACCGTATTTGACTGAAAAGCTTACTGAAGTGTTTCCACTTGAGAATTACCTCATTATTCTGTTTTGCTGTTGTCATATTAAGCATGCACTGACACCATAGGTCACAAGATGCATTCAATCTACACAAAAGTGCTAAAAAGCTAGTATTACTATCTAACATCTTACCTCACAGTAGATTCTTTGTAACAGTAAATCATTTTAATAGAATAATTTAAATCACTGTGAACATAAGACACAATTTTGCATGTTTTATTCATTTTTAAGTGAAGACAAAGAAATTTCATTTGCTACTGAACTAGTAGCAAGATGCTACTTACTGAATCTTGCTATGAAGATAAATAGAACAGTAGTAAATCAGGTGAAGAACTTTACATCAGTTTAAAGCAAGCACTGAAAATACTGGAAGTTATATATTAGAACAGGATTTTATATCCTGTCTAAGCCTTAGAGTATTCGTAAGTTTCTCCCTCCCCATAGAGCCACTTAAATCACAGTTCTTCCAATCTCCTACCACACTAATGCAACAAAGCCTCCCCTCCTTTGTGGCATCAACTTAAAGTCACTGCTTCAGAATTGTTTCACTACTAGTTCTAATAAAAAAAAAAAAAAAATTCTTGTTTTGATAACGTCTATTGAAGTTCATCTTCCTTTTAAAGTTACTATGTTTGCCAAAAATATTTTGAATACTTTTGTATGTGTTCTTCATTTTAGTTTTTGCTTCCCATGCCAAATCCTTGAAAACTTCAGAATTACAGTAAGAAATACTTTTTTATGACCTATTGCCAGGCTAAGCAATCTGAAGTATTACATCAGCTTTCTCTAATTTCTAAATTACTTTTTCAGATATATGGGAAAAAGAATTCTTACTAGGCTTTTTCTGTATTTGAAGATTAGCACTCATTACATTAAAATGTATTTAATCTTACTGTCACTTCAGTACACTAGTGTCAAACACATCCTATATTTCAGCAAACATTTCTGTCACCCTAATGGTACACTTGATAAGACACAAGTGTTCACAGAAATGGCTAGCCTGGAAAAATGAAGACAAGCTTACTATATGAATAAATGCCTTTTTCTAGTAATTGCCTTGGTTTTATTATGCTATATTAGACATCTCATATCAAGATTTGCTGTGATAACAATTAAATTGAAACTATCAAGCGGCTAATACCACTGGGTTCCTTGCAGATACAATGACATTTTCAGGGGTTGCGCAACTAATCACTATATCATCTCCTTAAACAGAAAATCCCTAGAATTACATTACTTTTTAAAATCAATATGAAATAATGACATGACAAAAATCCCTAGAATTCTTCTATCAATCTTACTTCCGTGCTGTGCAACTTTAACAATTACATTGCTAATTATTATCACAAGAGTTGTTAAGTGAGAGGACATACAGATATATAAAATACACCCAAAATTGAGGCCGCAGATTATACAAACAACAGGAAACATGGCATTTGATTAACTGCATTGGATTTCATTATTCCATTGGCTTCACTTGAGACAGTGTGTTCAGGCCACTGAGCAATGAAAACCTGCACAATCTTAACACATGTGATACTGAGCCAAAAGCACTCTACACAAGACCAAAGGCCTTAAATCCGCACATAACGACTAAACCCAGGAAAAGTGACTGTATTCTAAGAATTCTTGGTGTATGAAAAAACATTTTGCACTTTTTCTTCTAACTAATTAAAGAAGACAAATGGTCCACACTTTTTTAAGTAGATAAAAAGAACCACAATGCAAATTTGAATGACAGTTTTATTTAAACTGAACTATATTACATCCAGGCTGAAAACAGAAGCAGTTAAATTTTATCTGTATGAAAAATAGACACGTAACACTACAAAATATCAAAATTATAGCACAGAAGTATAACACACACCCACCCTCTCCCCCGCCCCCCGTTTTCCTTGTTCAAAACAGCTAACACTTTTATAGTTAGCAATGCTCCACCATTTCTTGTAAAGATAATTTTTAATATCACATCAGTATGCTGCTTCTATCTGGGTCTTTAAAGAATCAGATCAAAATTGTTCCTTATTGTATATAGCAGGTCATGGCTCTTCAGAGTTAGGGTATTTCATGTTTTAGTTCTGAGCTTACATCACCTAATATCGATTCTGCAAGGACAGACTGGTAGGAGACATACTACTCCTCCCCCTATTTCCTTTTCCGTTGTTCTTACTATGTCTTTGTTTCTGACAGATTTCTGATGATGTAAGGATCACCGTCCAGGAAAAATGACTGAATCATCATAAGTATCAATGAGTGGGGAAAAAAAGTATAAAACAAATGCATTTTAAAATTTATCTGCTCAGCATGGCTTAGTTTGTGTTTTCCAAGCAGCTAGCATATAGTCACTCTGGATACGAAAAATGCTTATAACTCTATATGTAGTCATTAGATAGCAGAATTTGGGAATACCCAAATGGGGTCAGGCTAAAATTAGTCACTAAGCTGCTGTCTAAAAGTATTTAACAGGTGTACATTCTTAGCCAAAACTGTCAATGAAGAATTCTTTCAAGCTAAACAGAGATGCTCTGCTTTGGTCCAGCATTATTTCAATTTCTCTTCTTAGATCACAACTGTGAGACATCCATCTATGAACTATCATCCATAAGTTTATTTTCTTTCATGGATATGCATAAAAAGTACAAATACAATACAATCTAGCTATACTACTGATTTGAAGACAATGTTTGTCTCTTAGGAACGTCATACTGCTGCAAAACAGTACGGCATAAATAATTTTCTACTACTGCCAATGTTTCATAAAATAAAATTAATCCTATGCACAAGTATGTGAAACTGAACCGTGTAACTTCACAGCATTTTATGTAAAACAGAAATGTGGCTGGAAGAAATTAGCGTGAAATTCAGAAGAAAATAAAATAAACCTTTGCAAAGACATGATAGGTGGTACTGCAAGCAGGAAAACTTTCTCCATGCATGTTGATCTAGCAAACACAACTGAATAATCAAGCATCCTAAAAGAATATGTAGGATGGCAAAGAGATTAATTAAATTTCACCAGTAAAAAAAACTGTAGGGAGAAAGTTAGGACAGATTTCTCAAAAAAATCTGTTATCTATGGGTATCTTCTTAAGACATCTTTAAAGATCTTGTAAATTGAGCAGCCTACTCTTGATTTTCTAAAGTAACTAATCTCTGAAAGTTTTGAGTACAGGAATTTACTATGATAATCAAGAAATCTGGGACTGCTGTTTCACTGATTTTCTAAAGCAACATCTATCTCTATTTTTTGCAAGAAGCTTTCTAATGTATAGCTTTAAATTCATGACTGTAGTAGGCTATTTATGACATAACAGTATGCAAGAGAAGGGAAGATTTGTAAAATTCAAACTAAGGAAAAAAGAACCAAAATATTCCCTCATTGAAAAAAATGTATTTGATAAACTTTGCATATAGGAACATGAATAGAAGTATTAAAAAAAAGTATTAACCATAAAAAACACCAGGTGAGAAACTTCTCACAGCACTTATAGCAGTTATTCAATCATTTTCATATATATTAAATTATGACAATATAATAGAAGAACTGCACAGAAGTCAACAATAGACACCTGTTATATCAGCATGCTCAAGTGCATACACCTAAAAGCGGAACTCAATACCCTGCATCATGTATTTACAGTAATAGACCCTTGAAGGTTTACTGATTGCTACAAAATTTATAAGGCGTAGTACTTTCTAAACTGCTACCATGTACATGCTTGCACTTAACAGAAATTAAACATACAGTACCTTTGAAGTCAGCTATGGAATGAGACATGTATTTCATTATTCTTTTTGTATCCTTTTCTGGCTACTAGTTAAATGTCACCACCTCATCTTTATAAAGATCAATAAGTTATTAAGTATTTAAAACTCTACTGCATGGAAGGTTGATATTTATTTGCCAAAAATAATATTTGCATACCCAAAGAAAGTATTTCAAAACAGTTTATAACATTACAGATAAATATTTCTAATTCTGTACTATTTCATAAGCCATTCCAAGAAATCTGCACGCCATTCTGTAACTGTCTGTAAGGGTCTTTTTAAGCTGAAGTTGTATTGGCTACCTCTCCTTTTGTCTCACTATTTCACAAAATCCTATTGTGTGATTGTCAAGCAGCTGAGCTCGTTCCTTAATCCTCCCTGTACAGCTACCCAGGAGAAGCTTTACAGCATAAACTGTAAAGTAGCATTTTCTCAGCAGGAACAGTGTTCCTCTTCAAAATGAGGCTTAATAAAAATAAAACTGTAATGAACATGCCAGTTCTGGTCACAAAGTGCTACACATAGGAAGACCACAGAAAGTTCAGAAAGTTTTGGGGAATGATACGCCTTTGGCTCTTCAAGTCTTATCATGCAATACATGATTGAGACAAATGTCTTTCCAGTGTATTAAGCTCATGCACAGGTATTTTGGTTCCCTTGTTTCTCTTCATTCCACTTTCAAAAGCCTGTCCTACTAGCAACCACCTGGCATTAATCACTGTGACTACACTGCAAACAGTTTCAGATAAACACACTGGTGTACATCATTTATACAGTTCCAGCTGGAATGTGGCAAATTTCTCCTACTGTGCAGCTAATACCCAGAATATGTACAGTCCTTCCTCCCATTTGTCTAGAAATGAGAGACATCTCACTGCACATTTTCCAACATCATAGCCATGTCACTCCATTTGTCTAATTTCTATGCCCTCTAAGATAGCTGTCCCAGATGACACATTACTTCAAAATAGTTCTTTCTCATTTCAGTACTACGGGGTACAGTGGAAATACAGAAATGAGCTTCTATTATCATTGAATCTATTGCTAGCAGCAGAAACAAAAACTGTAATACCTTGGATTTATTATCTGTGATTTGGAATGGTTTGGGGGTCTTTTTTGTTTCTTTGGTTGGTTTTATTTAGTTTTGGTGTTGTTTTTTGTTTTAATGTGGAAACATTGTGCACTTCTGAGAGTCTAATAAAAATAATGTCTCAACATTACCTCAATATCTGTGTGTAAAAATGGTCAGGGAAACACTGTACAGTAAATATTTATCTTTTTTAAAATTTCATTTTATGCAGCAATGAATGTTTGACATTGAATTGGTCAGTTTCTAATAACATAAAAAGGAATAACAAGCCTAGGCACCTCCCACAGAAATTTTACTTCTTTCAGCCGTGTACACTGCCTATGGTACACCAATGCTGTATGTCAGTATTTTTGTAAAGCAGAGTATCAACACAATCAACAATAATAAGAGAAAATTGTGGGTCAAAACAAACAAACAGATTTCTCCATAAATGCCCTGTTGTAGTCTCTCTCTTTACTTTCCAGACAACAAGGGAAACAGAGCAAACAGGAGCAAAATTAGCATATACTTAGGTATTGTGCTCTACATCCTTACTTAAAACCTGCACACCTCTGTGCTTCAATCATATTTATCATATTTAGCAGTAGCTGAAAATAAGGTTTCTTGATGCCCTCACGGTCTTGATAAAACTTTATAAAGGAATAACAATATTTTTAATAAATGAAAAGTGCAATTCCTGAAAATTAACTGAATAGAATTCTTGCTGATTTCTTTACTAGAAGGAAGCACCTACTTCCTTCTTCCTGAACAATTTATAGACTTGAGTATGACACCAGAACCCTTGTTCTACAACCAGGGAAAACGTTTGATATCCACCATTTGCAAGACCTAAAATCAGATTTAGGTGGCTTTAACATGAAATGAATGGACAATAAAAGGAAAGCTATTTCATCTCTAATGTCTGTGGAATATAGAAGATCCTACACTTTATTGCTTTTTATTGCTTACACGTGGATCACAGAATAGGTAGGGTTGAAAGGGACCACGGTGGGATCATCTGGTCCAACCTTCCTGCTCAAGCAGGGTCAACTGAGAGCACATTGCTCAGGATTGCATCCAGACAGTTCTTAAATATCCCCAGTGAGGGAGACTCCACAGCCTCTCTGAACAATCTGTTGCAGTGCACAGTCACCAGCACAGTAAAGCAGTTCTTCCTCATATTCAGATGGAACTTCCTGTGCATCAGTTTTTCTTCCTGTTGCCTCTTGTCTTCTTGCTTGGCATCACTGAGAAGAGCCTGGTCCATCTGCTTTGCACTTTCCTCTCAGTTACTTATACACACTGATAAGACTCCCTTTCAGTTGTCTCTTCTCCAGGCTAAACATGACTATTTCCTTAAGCCTTTCCTCATACAAGAGATGCTCCAGTCCCCTCATCGTCTTTGTAGACCTTTGTTGGACTCGCTCCAGCAGCTCCATCTCTCTCTTATACTAAGGAGCCCAAAACTGGGCACAGCACTCCAGATGTGGCCTCACTAGGGATGAGTAGAGTGTCAGGATCACCTCCCTCGACCTGCTGGCAATGCTCTTCCTAATGCCCCCAGGACACCACTGACATTCTTGGCCAGAAAGGCATGTGTATTAAGCATTGATAAATAAAAGAATAAAAGCACTGTTCCACTCACATGGTTCTCAACACAAACTTTCAAAACAAAGAGCTCCAAAATAAATAGCATGGACTCCTCTTGTCTGAAAGGCAACTTCCAGACTTCTCTTTTCAAGCCTTGTTTCCCTTCAAATTCAACGTTTTCATGTGGGTGAATCTGTTCTGGAAAGCAGCCAAATTCTTTATATACAGAAAATCAAAAGCAGTTTCCAATAATCTCAAACATTCATTCTTGGTCCAGACTCCCACAATATTCAGCCTAAGAAGTGCAAGTTTAGCCTGGAATGTCTCCTGATTTACTCTAGCAACAGAAACAAGGATCCAGTATTTTGTCTCTGGTAAGGCCTTGAAATGTTATCATCTGTAGATGCCTTTTCTGCTCTTCTTCCTTCTCACACTGTAAACTTCTAAAACCTAGAAGCTAAAAATTTATTTACATTCATAGTTCTCTGAGACCCAAATACTATGAATTGGTTCTAGTATAGGAACAAAACATGGTGGTATCTGTAATGCACGGAACTACAGTTACTCTACCCCTCCACAGATAGCAAAACCTGACAAATTTAGCGGTAAAGATATGGACATATCAGCAAAAATGTTGCTGTTCTGTGCTGCGGAAATGATTTGTAGCAGTTTAGCTGGGATTTGTGAAACAAACAAACAAGCTGAATATAGGTAGATACTTCTGCTCCTGGAATTACCCTGATTTCACTGATATTCCATATTAGGGTTGCAATACTTGTGGGTAGAACTGTGAGTAAACTCTGACTTCTTCCTCTGGCTAACGTCTTGCAAGAGGCACAAATGCCAAGCTGGGTCTGAGATAGAAGGATTGCAGAACAATTAGAAGAACACATGAAAGTTATATAGGCATCCTCTGCGATCCAGAATCACATGCACACCACAGGGATGAGTAAAGCACAAGCAACCACAGATCCAACTCACTCTACTCTGTTTCATGTTTCATTAAATCTAGTTAATTCCTGTTCACATCTATAACATATATTGATTCCTATGGCAGCTATGTGAGGCACAGAGGCACTCCTTCCCAAAAAGGCACCATCAGTGGAGTGTTTTTCCACAATGCTACTGTTGCAGGCTGTATAAGGTGAAGATTTGTGTACGTTTGCAAAGTAGAGGCTTTGCAATAATAGAATTATCTTCCAGGCTAATGCCCTTGGCACTGAACTATGCAGTGTCTTGCAGCAAACCACTGTACTTTTAGCAATTCAAAATTTTAACCCCATCAGAACTTCCTTATAATGCCCTGTTTCTCTGCAGGCTCCTTGATTTCTCTGACATTACCCCTTTATCTAAATCCACAGTCACAGTATGTTCATGAGTTCTCGTACGTTCCCAGTTTCAGATTAAATCCATAAATCTACTCCCGGGGCAAATATATTTCAGCAGTTGCAAAAGCCATATGTATTATGGTTGGATACAATGCTCAATCTTTATATTTCATTGGTTTTAATTTAAAAATCTTAATTAAAATTGAAATTTATTTAAATTTTAACTTCATAACCAATAGTGGTTTCTTATTAGTCATCTGCATATGCATATCATTATGTATTGCTTTTAAAACAGGATGCAATACTAGTTGTGTCTGAAGTAGGCATTGAGCCACTATTATTTCTTTTACCATAGAGCAAATAATAGGCAGCAAAGCTACATACGCCTTACAAGAAATTGATTAAATAATCAATGGGACTAGCAAAGAAATGGACCACATTGAACAGTCTGTCAGTTTTGACACTCAGACACCCCCACTGCCTTTTTCAGCTGCTGTGGTTCTTGGTAGAGAGATACGAGGGCTGTTGCTTCTCTACAAAACCCATATTGAGAACTTCGGTTTAGAGCATTCTCTTTCAGAGTACATGCATGCACATTTCATGACCAGTAGTCTCATAAATACATTTCAAGAAACTACAAAGACAAAGAATACTGTGAGTTTTCACACTGTTTTTTGCTTTTCCCTGCTCCTTTTCTCCATTTCCCTTTAATTTGCAAAACTTTTAACGGAATATAAAAAGTGTCATTTTGTGTTCAACAATGTGGAAGCTGTGCATAAAAAGTGCTCCTATCAGTTAATAAAGGGAAAATCTTATCTTAGGAGTTAGGAACAGGTCCGTGGTGCTGTTAAAACATCAATCTATCAATGTTCCCATTTCCATTGGCTAGACTGGGAAGAATTTTTAAAAGATAACATAAAGAACAATCATGGCATCAGAGATAAGAACTTTAAATATTGAAATGGTTTGCTTACATCAGACTTCCTCTAAGAAAAAAAAATGTATGTCCTTAGGGTTATTATTTGATATATATGCACAAAGTGTTGCTAGTTGTCTCCAACATTAATGTCAGGACTGTCTGTAATGATTAAAATAGTTAATAAAATTATAGTAGTTTTTTTTTCTACTAAAAATAAAACTTCAGAGGGTAACAGGAGAAAAAAAACCTTCTTGTCACCCTATATTGCTTGGGATAGAGGATCAAGAAAAAACATATTGGAGAGAGAAAAGAAACCTTCTTGTCACCCTATATTGCTTGGGATAGAGGATCAAGAAAAAAACATATTGCAATTACACATACCACAAATTTTCCTCTAAATTCTGTGAAGCTGTTTAATCATCTTCGGTTCCTATACACAGGCACCTAGTAATTCTACAAACCTTGTAATGCCATGTAATATCAAAATACAAGACAGTAATCTTCAGTCATAAAACCAGCCCTGCAAACTGAAGAGTGTGATATTTCATGAAGTGTCTCCAAATCCAGTGTCTATTCATTTCCAGGTGACAAAATAAAATGTTCAGGTCGTTTGACTACTAGTATTTTCTCCCCTGAGTATTATCTAGACAGTAGACTTGGCAGTACATTAATATCCTCACCCCTGAACGAGTAGAAAAAATGGAATTTTTCCTTTACTGTTTTCAAAAACTTCTTTTTGAAGTACTACCGTCCAGGTGACATATATCTGAAGTGGAAGAAGCCTTCACCTTTTTAAGATTGCGTCTTGTGGGGGAAATTTTGCAGCAGCTTAACCTCATCTAAAAACCGTTCATGCAAGTTTTCAAGGTCACTCTTAATTGAGCTAATTTCTGTGTAAATGCTGATTGAACAAAGCTAAGCTACCCAGGGCAGCATTAAAATGTGAATCAAATGCGTTCATAAAGTGGTTGTCTTGAGTAGTAATTGATTTAATAACCTGTTGTGTGTGGCACTCCTGTTTCACTTATTTCTTACTTCTTTTCTTCACTCTGATCTGTCATACCCTACATACTCACATTACCATTTTATGGTCAAAAGTCACAAACGTAATAGTCAAGTATTATGTAAAGAAGTTTATCATGAACAGTATCAGGACTATAGTAAGGTCCGTTTGTAAAGAACTGCATTTAACTTTGCCAGAGAGAATCCTCTGTTTTACAACAGTGTAGTACTTTGAGCTCTATGAAGTAAATTAGTTACGTTTACAAAGAACTTACCACGTAAAACAGTGAGTCTCGTGGACACACTTATTTCGCCAACACTGTTGGAAGCCACACATTCATAAATAGCTTCATCTCGTGGTGTGCGCAGTGGTTGTATTCTGAGAACTGATCCAGATCCATCATCAAACTCTATTACCTATAAAAGGAAACAAAAGCTGTCACAGATGTTGTTACAAATACCTACCCCTCAGCTAATCTGTTCATCAACAGTGGCCTGCTGGTCTTCAAGTCACCAAAGACAGGTTAATTTTTCAAATTTATGTACCAGGAAAAATCCGAATGATATGGGAAAAAGTTTAAGAAGCAATACTTTGGAACATGCATTGCTGTTTGGTGAGCATTAAGTGGCCACTTTAATATAGCTTCAAGAAGCACAGGACAAGAAACAAACAAACAAACAAAACAAAACAACCCAGTGAACAAAGGCTGTAAGTAATGCTCTCTTATTCTGAAGTTCACCACCAATACCTCTCCATTCTCTTAGCTAAAGTACTCTACCTTCAAATGTCCGTTACATTCATTTTAATTGCTGCCAGCTATATTCCCTCTCTACTCGCAGACTGCAGCTCACTCACCCATTTGGCTCCGAAGTCAAAAACCGTCTGCAATTTCTGAACTAAACAGGATGACTCAGTGTAGCTTTGTATTTAACACACAGAGCATAAGTTAGTTTATCCAACAAAGTGACCATTTAAGAGACTAAATAATAAGGCCAAACTTTTAAGATTTAGTTTTAAAACTGCAATATTCAGACAAGAAGTAATAACTTGTGTATGAGAAAATTCACTGAACAGAGCTTCTTTCCTTCTTGACCTGCAGTCAGAATCACATAAAATATTGTTGAGTACTGCAACACTCTGTAGGTACTGGAAAACCTTCCTTAATAATTAATAGCAGTAATCTATTTAATCTACTATTTTAAAAACAAATTTAAGAAATCACTGAGAGATACCAGTATTACCATCAGGTAAATGGCACTTATAAAGAAAGGACAGTCAATTTCTTATTTTGTTTTCCTTTACAAGATAATTAATATCTGCCCATAATCTAGATATATATGCCAAAGCAATTTACATATATGCCTATCTGCACGTCAGTCTCTTTCTGTCTAATTTACACACAAGCAACCCATAAGATCTCTGTACATGTTGAGAATAAGAGAGATAAGAAGTCTGGGGTTGAAAATGATGGTAAATACGCCTTGTATCTTACTATTTTCATTGTACAAATTGCTCAGTTTCTGCTTAGCTTTGGGAGAGGTGAAAATAAGATTAAAAACCCTGGGGTTTTTTGATAATGAATTTGTTCGATAGCCCACAGGATGTATTACTTTTTCTTGTTCTTTCAGTAAAGCCATTGCCTTAAACAAATCTAGACAACAGAAAATATCCGCCTGTTGTTAGCACAATTAAAGGAATAACTAGAATTCTTGATAAATTGACATTTATGAGGGAGAGAAACATTTCACAGTCTTTAAGCAGTCATACTAACAATTTATAGATGAAAAATGTGAGCACAGGATCCAAATACTCACAAAAAAACTTAAAAAAGAATAATTGCTATTGTTTAAACCTGAATGCTGAATAAACTTATCTGGACAGCCAGTGAAAACAACTGCAGCAGACTGGACTGGGCAAAATTGCAGGGATTAAGTATCAAGTCTGATGTCTCAAAAATATGTATCATAAAAGGGATTTATTTTTTATGTGATGCATTCTCCCCTTTCCTGCATATTCAAAGCTAGTTAATTACTAACTCTTCCCCATCTACTGAATGAGATTTTACTTTTTTTTACAATAGACATTTTTTAATAAAAGCAGTCTTCAACACAGGGTAGAATGATGAAATTTTTAACTTTTATTTTTCCCTTTTCTGTTCTTTTTTAAGTTCCTGTTAAAAGACTTCTTAGCAACTTAAAGCAGATTTTTGTAATTCCTATTATTTGAATTAATTTGAAGGAAGAGGAGAAAAGAAGGATTCAGAGTCTATATCTGCAATATAAATAAAAGCTGAAAGTAACAGAGAAGACCCAAAAGGTCTTACTGTAGATTTTAATTTCAGAAGCAATGCCTAGCTCTCATGGTTATCCTCACTAACTTGGTAGAATTAGGTGGTGAGCTAGAACATTCAAGGACCATAGTGTTCAAATATATAAACAGTCATGAGAGAGGAAATAAATTAATTGTTCCCCAATTGATACGTACATGAAGGTCCACCAAAAGACTTCTGGTTTCACATTGCGGGCAAATAATCAGGACAAGTTTTATATTAACTCGGTAGGAGACTGTCCAGGTGTATTGAATAATAAAAAACTAACCCTCAGCATCCCTGGGAAAGCATGTGGATCACATGGACCACTAGAGTCCTTTCCAGCTGTATTTACTATATGAAGACAGGTGTCCAGGTAAAACATTTTGATGTCTCATACCATTAAATAACTCAGAGAAATATACAAAATATTACTGTGAAAGAAGAGTAAAAGAAACCAAACTAATTACTCTCTTACTGGTTCAGCTGACAATCTCAGACATTTCTTGTTTCCCAAATGTTTCATATGTCTTTTTTGAATCTAATTTCTACTGCTGTTCTTTTCTTATTTAGAAATTCTATGTCATGAATTAACGGTCTTACTTGGAACAGGAAGAAAAGCTGCTCAAAATAATGATTTTCTCTGCACACTTGGTAACTGCTCTGCTCAGGGGACATGATAAAAATTGTAAAACACTTGGCAAGTGTCATCTATTTCTCTGAAATACCTTCCATCTTCCTTCACTATACCATTTGTTCAACAGTCCACTAAAGGCATTTTTAAAACATTTTAAGGTGTTGCAATGCCTTTAGGTATTTTTTGAAACAAAAATTAATAAAATAAAATTGGTTTACAGAAGAAATGCAGTTCTTCTAAAAAAACCTAACTTGAAAGCCAGGACAAGCAATCTTCACAAATACTACTTCAAATTAATATAGAGGACTTTGATATTCAATCAGTTGGTAATAATTATATATTAGATCATTTGCTCATAAAATGCATGTCACAACTGTTTTATATACAAATCATTAACCTTCAAGCAGTTGTTTTTAAGCAAACAGAAGTAGCTAGCACTGAAAGCATTTAAGAGACAATTATACACTCTTAGTGCCAGTTTTGATATCTCTTCTAAAAGCTTTCCCCGATTTTTTGAGGTTTTTTTCCATGTTAAAGGTCAGTCCGTATTTGACATTAATTATTCCAGCCACTACAAGAGGGAATAATTCTTTTTTTCATATTTCCCCCAAATAACCAGAATCCTTTGAACAGATTATTTTCACTGTTTCCTTTAATTGAAGATTGTGGGGAGAAACATCTTTCTCTAAGCCTTTTCCTAATTCATTGTAAAGAATAAAATCAAAAGCAAGCAAGTTTTACTTCTCTTTAGCAGCAGAACTACAGCACCCCTTTTGTCTCTTTCCTCAACAAGGGTAAGGAATTGTGGCAGCAGAAGCAGTCAAAGACTAGGCCGGCTCAATGCACCCTGTCACAAAAGGAGGTGGTTTGCTTTTGGAGACAGCAGTCACTGCTCAACTCATGTCTCCAGCAGCTCCTTCATGAGACATGCAAACACAACAGAGCTCCTCAGTTCAACCATGCTAGCTTAGAAAAAAGCAGTAGCAGCTTTCTCTTTAATGGTTCTATGCATAACCAGTTTCGAAAATTAAAAACTTCATGAGACTGCACGCACCAAATTATCCCTGATAGTCAATTCCATTTTGCTAAATGACTATTAATAAAGCACACATACTGGGATTAAAAACAAGGTTGGAATAAAATGTTTTTCAGAGGAACAGAACAATGGACCTAATACCTCAAATCTCTGATTGCTGACTTTCTTTCCTTTTTTGTTCCAGACAATTTTAGGTCTTGGATCTCCTGTGGCTTGACAGATGAACGAGGCGACTCCTCCTGAAACCCCTGTCTGGTCAACTGGAGTTCTTGTAAACTTTGGTGGTGCTGAAACAAACAGAAAATTCACGAAATTAATCCAAGCAGTAAACATAAATTTAAAAAAAGTCACATCAAGATTTCAAAATTTAAAATGAAGGAAATGCTTTGTTTCTCCAGTGATATCGTTCACCTGAAAGAGAAAGCACTATTAAAAAACCCCTAAAAGGTCAGGAAAGTACTTACCGATTTTACTAGTGAAATTTATATTAAAACTGAAATCTGATGGCATCGGAATAGGAAGATCACACATTATATTTTATCACCATTATAAATAAAAAATCTAATTTGACTTCTGTTGCAAAATGAGCTCATCAATCAACTGGAATAATATCATGATTCACTACCTGATGCTATGATCACAGGGTGTCATGAAAACAGGATTCTCACGTTTGAGACATTAAAATCAGTGACATTTAGGAGAAAGCATTTGTAATTTTGCATGGTGGAGGTAAATTACTATGTATTAAGAGGCCAGGCAGAAAGGACTAACAGAAGAGAGATTTATGCTTGGGCACAGTTTTGTGTATAGCTCCTGTTCACTCCTGAATTCTACTATGTCAGAAAGGAGAACTAAAAAATGATCCAACCACTGTAACAACAGGAGAGGAGAGATAAACAGAGAAACAGTTTTAAAAGTATGAAATGGCATTTTAATTAATTATTCTTTTCCCTTTACTTCTGTTACAAGAAATCAAAATTAATTTATTATTTGACTTGTGGTGAGACAAAATTTTCAAACTTAAGAGTAACACAAGACACAACTTCTAGAGATAAAATATTGAAATCTGTAAGATTACCTCTAAACAGAGAACAAAAATGTTGAAAAATTCCTGTAAATATTTACACCATTCTCTTTCTTAGCCTAAAAATTTCTAAAGATCCAATACACGTTCAGATACTGATTTAAATGATACGAGGTGAAAACTCAGGAACAACAACAGGTCTTTGCTACGAAGCTATCCTGAGTAGTAGTTGCTTTATAGCATCTGCTGCATTTAATTTTTGTTCTCATCTTCAAATATAAGCAGTCAGCTCCTTTATGTTTCCTACCTCTTCTCTTTTCTTCACTTTCCTTTCTTAGTTCTGACAGGTGTGGACCTCTACTGTACTAGTTTTCATTTCTACGTTGCTGCTCTTTAGTTCTGATGTCTAACCCCTTATTCTGCAAAACTGGTCTTTCCATAGGCACCATTTCTTGTCAGCATAGAAACACGGCAGACTACAGTCATGCCCGTATGCAACACTGGAAGAAATCCTGAAATAGTTTAAAATGTCAAAATGCCGTTTTACAAAATGAAATTAAGGGAATTTTTTACCTTACCTCCAATGTTAAAAAGGCATTTTCAAAAAATATAATGTTCCTGAAAATCTGCATGCTCTTTTCTTTAATAGAAATGTTAGGAAAATGTTGTAGTTTTTAACATTTCAGAATGCTAAACGGTCCTAGAAGTACCCACTCTGCTAACTTTCCTGATGAAAATGTACCTAAACCCAAATGCAAGAGCACATCTCAGCAGTATAGTGTACCACTACTGCCATGGGGAAATGATGAAAGAACTTCTCTGATGTCAAAAATTGCCAAAACCATAGCAAATAAAACACATGTAGAGTGAAGAAACTAGAAATCCTTTCCCAAGTCACAGTTTTTATGCCTGGACCACAAAAAAGACAAAAATATGTTCTGATGAAGAGCATCTGGGTTTCACCAAAAGTGCTCTTTTTGAACCCTTTCTACGCATGTTTTAACTCTGCACTGTGTAAAGAGACTTGACTGAATCTGCTCTACTGACATTCTGTGGCACAAGTTATGATCGTGTGCCACCAAGTGAAGAACGACATGCTGCCATTCTCTTTTAATTTTTTTTTGACATTTTGTGAATTCACTGTTAGAATTCAAGCCACTGCAAGAGAAACACTTCACGAGGAAGTCCAACACCACACAGTAACTATGTACAGTAGCTCATAGGCAGCAAATAAAACACATAGCAATAAATAAAATTAAAACTCTTCCACCAAACTTAACTGTTGTTAGAGGTACAACCAGTTTTCTAATGATTTCTTCACGTAGAACTGTCTCAAACCTGGTAAAGGACTATAGGACTACAGCTGCTATGACTCCTTGCAGAAATTGTGTACCAGCTTCTGTAGAGCACTATTATCTACACCGTGGAGCTGCAGAAACAGGGCTGAATACTTAACATGGCTCCAGCTACCTAAACATCATTATTTTTGCAGTCCTATGTGAATTTTTGCTGGACCAACAATTAAAAAAGCTGGTTTTTATTAACCATGTAGCATTAGAGAGAGAAAACAAGGGCAGTTGAATATAATGATGCAATTTTCAACTTGTGTACATTTTTCAAGGAAAACAAGGGTTTAAGGTTGTATATAAAAACCGATTTCTTGTATGATGTGACTAATATTATCTACATCAATAAAAAAGCTTCACAACCCAGTATAGAAGGGAACTGGAGTGATCTTTGTCTTTCACTTAGACCACAACCTAGCTGAAAAAAAATAAGGTATGCATCCGGTCAAAGCTTCTTTTTACATAAGTAATTCCTATAAAAAACATTGCCACAGCTCTCCCCCAATACCTAATCTTGGAAGTAAGTCAGTTATCTTTCAGGTATCATATGGTATCAGAGAAGATAAAATATTATAAGAACATAAATAAATTTATAAAATTATCTGCCATGGAGACAGGTAAGTATTATGCAATCCCTCTTTTTATTACTCAATCAACACATTCATCTTGTTATATATAAAGCAACCACCATCAGTGTAAGGGTATGTGAAATCACAACCCAGCAGAAGCAAAAATGAAAAGTAGTATTTGTTGCCTTTATCTTTATAAAGGTTGTTAATTAAAGTTTGACACAAATTATCTCCACAATTAATGTTGTCAGTTTCTTGACATTGATTGTGACCCAAGCTGCTAGGCACTCTGATAGCAAACACAATTAAACTGCACACACAGTTGTGCTTATTAACACGAGGGCAATTTTGATTGAGAACTGACAACTATTTTCGAACTCCCTTAACAACAGCAGTGCATAGTTCAAGAAAAACTCTCGCAGTACAGTTCATTAAGCTCAGCAACAATCTATATGGGAAACTTCCACTGCAATTAAATCTGCCAAAAAATAAGATGTATTATGTTACCAACTATGGTACCAGAGTCTTCAGCACTTTTGGAACTTTACTTGGTAACATTCAGTAAATGCAGTTAAAATAACCGAAGTGTAATTAAAATAAAATAAGTGAAATTCATTTAAAATCAGCATCTCATATTTCTGCACTTGAATTCTCTTGAAGGCATCATCAAAATTGCTGCAATATTATCTTTCAAACGCAAGAACACTCAAGTTTTGCTTTTTTATATACCAGCGCCTACTCAGGTATACCCTGTCAAGCTGAAAAAAAAAAATTAGAGCTGAAGATATCCGTAACTTGTACTTCTGAAGAGTACCACAGGCTTTGTCATTCAAGAGCTGAGAGCTCCCACCGTCTGCTACTCGGTATGCCCTTCTTGCTGGGACTATTGAGAAGCCGAAGTGACAACTATTAGACCACTGCAAATTACACTCTTAATATATGAAGGAAAATTGAATTTATTGCTAGCTCACCTTAAATACACTGAGCTTGCCTTCATTTGTTTTAAAGAGTTTAAACCCATAGAAATTAGGCTGCTGCTTCAATAAACAGTCAAGCTGTCGCCTCAGGGGGCACAGGAACTTCTGAAATAGAGGTGGTTTACCACTATCCAGACAGATGTAGAGGTTTTTTGCACATTAGGGCTCCATAAAATGTATTTGTAACATGACACTAAAATAACTCATTTTTATTGGAACATTTGAATATCCTGGCACGAGCATAAGACAGTTCTTTCTTCACTTCTGCACCTCCACATTGTCTTTTTAAAGTTTAAAGTAGAACTCTGAAATAGTGAATGGAATTAATTAATTCACATTTCATAATGTTATAGAATTATCCATTTTAAAGTTACTGTTCTGTGCTGTGCTTTAAGGATATGTAATACTTTTCCTCTGCACTCAAATAAAATGTCTGACAAAATACTTTTGAAATTACTACTTCAGCCCCCTTCTTTACACAGCTACTGAAAACTATTCTTGTGTAGAGACATTTTTACAGACATACCCCTTTAATGAAAAGGTGAACATGAGGATAAGACTTCACCTTCTTTAAAGTGAGAGCTAATGGGACTCCTTAAAAATTACAGTAACTTTTTCATTATAAAGACTCATTTTGTAGCAATAAAAGTTGGAAGACGATAATCACAACCGTTCCCATGAAATGTTTTCAGCTCAGACTCAGAAATGCAGGTTGAGAGCAGATTAAACAATGTGGTCTGGCAGGTGCCCATGCACTTTGGAATACTGCACACATAAAATCACAAAAATAATCTTCACTTAGTGTAGAGCCCTTATATATTACTGGTCTAGCAGCATGAAGATTCAGGGGGCACGCGACCAGATTCACTCCAAGTAAAAAATTCTGAAGTAATTCTTCCCATGTCAAATTACACACTTTGAAATTTCTAACACACAGCAAAACCCTAAATAAACAGAGTAAAAAACAACCACAAAAAAACCCCCAAGCAAACAAAAAAACCCTCCACAAACCAAACCAAACCAAACCAAACCAAACCAAACCAAACCAAACCAAACCAAACCAAACCAAACCAAACCAAACCAAACCAAACCAACCCAACTCCTGTATTCACCCCATTTCCCATCATTCACTGTATTCCATAGACTTATAGGCCTGTATATAAAAAGGCGATAGACTGGTTCATATTTAATGATGGTGAAGGTGGTGAAGAGTCCTGTCCAGGTAAAAATAAACAAATAGGCAAATGTTGCACATAATCTCAGACTGATACTGTATTGATGTATTACAAATTACATGATTTGTTATTATTTTCACAATTCCTCCAGTAGTTAATATATCAAAAAACATATACATACTACTTAACAGAAAATTACTTGACAGAAATCTCAAAACCCATTTATTTACAGCATTAGCTGCTAATTTACTCCTTAGTAATAATTTGTGACATCAGTTAGAGTGATCATTGTTACAAGTAATTGTTTCACCTTAATTCTAACCTGCAGTTACAGAGGACCTGCATTTCTCACTCGAATTAGCTTTTATTTCTATAAGGACAAGAAATACTTTGTATTCGTGAAATCTGCATAAAGAAATTCCTACGTTAACAAGTAGGATGTTCCTAAAAGCTCTTGTCTGTCAGTCACAAGCTGTGAAATTTTTCTGTTTCTTACCGTGAACCTCTTAAAACTGCACCTGCCTTAACATCCTTCAGCGAGAAGAATAGCTACAACACAATCTTCAAATGTCATCATACCCTGAGCAGCTGAATAGTTTTATTACCCTGTGAATGAAAATTATCAGTTTTGTATCTTTGAACTATTAAACACATTTCAGCCATGCCAATGAAGTCCAGCTGAAAATCTTGATCTATTTGGTTCACAGAAACTATTTCCAGGTACAAACACATGTTTCCCAGAAGTCTGGGTAAAGGAAATCAAGGTATTTCACTTTATAGGCATCACAGCATCCTCTTAAAAACTCAGCCCCTAAAATATTCATAAAATCTTGATAATATAACTGAAACACTCATCTCCCCACCTTCTTTCTGCTACATGTATTCTTCCAAAAGCAAAAGCACTCAGGACTGGTTTTTGAAGGAGGTTTCTGGTTGGTTCTTTTGGGCTATTTTTCCAATTCAGCAGTCATCTCCAGTTCCCAACCTTCAATCTGCCAGAGCATACCCACCCTACAGATTTAGGAAGCAGCTCAAAAAAATAAAAATATCACTTGCTAGTCTCTCAAGAAAAATACGAAAAGTCAACCCTGTATTTTATGTTTTCAAATTTCCTGCAATGCACAGTGGCAGGTTAGTAGGCTGACCATTAGGTTCGTTCTTCCCTGAAATACAAAATCAAATTACGGACTTACAAGTAAGGCCTCACAAGTCGAACAGGTAGGTTACATTTTCCAAAAGGTCTAATGTTAAAATAGCACATATTTAATTTGTACCTCTAAGCTCTGCAAACCTTGTTACCAGCTCATTTCATTGTGGATTATGTATGCTTTTTCAGAGACAGACATTATCTGAGCCCTAGGGACATGGGAGGTATACGAACCAACACAGCCAGCAGCAGACGTTTATTTGCCAACTAGTATCATTCACACATGCATATGTTCATTTTTAGCTTACAATAAGTGAGAGAAAGAAAAAGGCTTTTGCAAATACGAAGAACCTATGTGAAAAACCTGTGAAAAAGGCCTTTTACTAATATTATGGACCAATATATTTATATTTGAAGTAGGAAGAAGCTGAAGAAGTATTTATTGCTGTGCTTTTTCTGTTAGAACTGCTGCAGGCAACCTACTAACACTTTAAGCTGGTTTCATGATGAATTATTAGGACATCCAGTGTAAAACTCAGATAAGCCATTAACTACTTCCCTGTCAGAGCAATACCGTGCTAAGCCTAACAGGAAGCCAGGGCTTAAGAGCCATCAGAGCCAGACTCATGGAAGATCAGACTAAAGGAGAACCCTCCCAAAGCCAGGGCTACTCCCACACCACGCCCTCTTGCCTTCATTCCCCAAGCTGGGTGCACAGCTTTAGCTATCAGTGCTACACACCCATTAGCTTAAATACAAACCTTAGCCTTCATTTAAGTATCACTACAGAAAACAAAAGTGGTGTACATTTTCTTCTAAATCTCCCTTTATTTACTCCAGGGTCTCTTCAGTTGTTTCTACACAAAAATTCTGGTTTACACTGGAGTTCAAAAAAAGAAAATCAGTATGTTTGGTTCTAGGGTTTGACTAACCCGAGCACTGAAAGATGCAGGCATATGACTAAGTAATACTCACTATCCAGTAAATGCATAGGAGGTCAAGAATTCTTCCTTTTTTCCCCCCCATGCCTATAGGAATTCCAGCACTAGTAACCCACTATCCATTTTATTAACCCAACTGCATATATGCCTTTAAGTCATAAACCAGCACATGTTCAAATGCACAATACAAAACAAAACAGGTATAAGCTTGTGTCTATACCTAGTACTTATCACAAAAGCATATTTAAAAGCTAGGTGGGGCTTAATTTACCTGAGTTAGAAAGAGGACCTTGCTAGTTAATCCAGTACTAAGCCTTCTTTCAGCCACAAATAAAAAGCATGAAGCCTCTTGAATCTAAAAGGTTAGTGACGTGCACCACTTTATCCCCCAGGAATATTACATAACCTTGTCATATTCACTAATTTAACGAAAGGAAATTCCGCTCCAAAGCTCTCTACTGCTTCTTTTTCTAATTTTAATGTCTGCAGACTGCATATGAATTATTTGGTAACTGAGAGCTGACACTCCTTTTCAACGTGCAAAGAAGAAGCAGTGCATTTTAAAATGCCAGGCAAGCTGATTTCTCTCCAGAAGAGTTTTGCTCTAAGAGAAAGGTAGGAATAAGGAGGTGCTACAGGTTTCAATTAGGGACTCAGAATATCTGGGTTATGACCAGAAAGATGACCTTTAGAAGAATTTCAGTCTTACTAAAACCCTTAAAATACAGGTACCAAAATGAGGAAGCATAAAACTGGGGCACTGTAACAACTAAGTGAAACTTACATTCATATTTTATTTATCTAAAACCAACAAAATGCATACCTTGCCATTTATACACAGTGCAAACTGCTGATTACTGACTGTGAAAGCAAAATCAACTATCTAATAATAATGTAGACTCTACATACTAATATGATTCAGTGTTAATGCTTGACAAGGCATCCACATAAGCAAATTCTCATAACTCCTATTCAAGCAAAAGCATGCTTGTGTCTAATCAAATCTCACAGCCCATAAGAACATATGCAATATGGGGCATTAAGGGGTTGAAGATGACTTTCTACTTGCAGAAAAACATTAGGAGATGACATGACTTGACATAAGCAATATTTATTGAGCTAAACTGGTAAAAAAAAGGCGGTATCATTAAGGCTGCTATAAAATAATAGTAATTTTAAAATCTAGTTAGTAGAGACTCATAAATCTCTTTCCTTCTTATTAAGTTAGGCCTGCTTTGTCCCAAAACTTGATCAACACCTCCCAATATAAGTTAAAAACCAACATTTACCATTTACCTACAAGAATCAATTGCATGAAACCTAAATTAGATGTCTAACCAAGTAGACAGCATATATACTCCTCTTACCAGCAATGCTCTGTGAGCTATGCAATGGAGCCCACCTTCAGCTGTACTGTAAGACAGGTTAGCACGGCCTGTAGGATGATGCACTGCTGATGCATAAGCAGACATTCATAAACTAGGTCAGAAAACTGTTTATAGATATTAAAAAAGATTCAGTGACTAAAGGCCCCAGTGGATTGTCCCAGTTCCTTGCCTACAAGTCACTTACAATACATCAGTATGGTTAACACAGTACAAGCAGCCTGCTCTGGGATACGGCTATGCAGACACAAAAGCACTGATCAGAATCTATTTACACTGGCAGTACTCCTGATACTGTGTTTTCAGTGTCCTACTGTGTATAGGTCCTGCCATGAATACCAGCCCCATTTTGTTGTCATTAAGGACAATGTCCTGCAAAAATGCAAGAAATACTACTTGTAAAGTACTCAAGGTTCATCTGCTTCACAAACTTCTCAGGAGCTGAATTGTTCTAGATTGTCTCTAGCAAAGTTATGCCAGCATAAATCTAAGGCACATTATAAAGCATGTAAGAATATGAGAACTAAAACCTCATACAAAGATATGCACAACAGAGGTGTTGCCAGATCATGGATTTGATTAAAAAGCAGAAACATAACCAAAAGAAACATATCACCACAAAAAGATAAATCTCTAATTACTAGAAGTTCATTTCTGTTTTAATTCTGATATATAATAGCACTTCATACAATGACACCTATTCTGCCACCTATTACTCAAAATCACTGAAAATACAATTATTTGATATCTTTTATAGCACTGCACTTGCTTTACAAGAATCTTGCATGGTTAGCCATGTTACTTCAGTGATTTTTAATGTAATTGTTAGTGGTTAAAGATACATCTAAGTAGATAATCCCGACCTACAGTGCTGTGTCTAGCTTACACCTATCTCATCTGTCTCTCACTAATTATATCTTACATTCTTCTGTCTTTAACATAAATTTTTTCTTCTTTTTAAAAGAGATACCAAGAAATCATAACACTACGTATAACTGATATTTAGTCAAGGGCATGCTATTAAAAGAAGGACATAAGATTTTGCAGGACACAATAAAGCCCTTTTTCTTAAAATAAATTTTTAAAAAATTAAATTTGCCCTGTCATAGAGATTTTCACTCTGAAATCTCCATCATAACTAGAAAGCATGATTCATGCCCATCTTTAAAAGAAAAGTAGAATTTACTAAAATATGACTACCAAAAAGGATTTCATTCTTTTTTCTTGCAAAGGCAGATACGTTCTTTACAACTACCATTAAAAAAAAAAAAAAGAAAGTCCTAGTCATACTTTCCTTTTAATTTCATATCTAAGTAGTATGAAGAAAACAAATTCACTGAAGTTTAGTCTCAAGAGACAGAACTGGAAGCCAAGAGCACTGAAAGTGGCAGCTGGCTCCTGGACAGAAGAGAGGGCTGACAGCCAAAACTTTGTAATTCTAATCCCATCTCTGTTAATTGCTTGCTGTTTAGCTTCAGGCAAATTACTTAACCTCCATGTCTCAATTTACTTACTTCCAGGATTATGCTACTTAGATTATGTCGCAAAACATAGGGAGGAGTATTAGAGTCGTTGCCGCCACTGTATTTACAAAATTTGTGTAGGGATTTGTGCTCATGCATCAAATGAAATGTTCCAGTTTTAGTCCTATCTACTTACTACATGGGTGACACTTCTATCAGAGCAAAGAAAACAAAAATGAACACACAAACCACACTCAAATCTAAATTTGAAGTGTCAGTGGAAATTGGTAGCTCTTTGAAAAACTTATTAGTCTTTGAAAACTACAGTCCTCTGCATATCAGTATTGCAAAATATTGGTTTAATTAACACTTTTCTCTAAGGACATGAGCTCACACTGCACAAGTGTACCAAGAACAGCATGTTAAACCATGTTAATGATAACAGTCACTTAAAATATTCATCTAGGTAACAGTAAATATGTATAGATATGTTTAGATTTAATATGCATTTTCAGAAATCAGAGATTTAAGGAAATGGTATTTTCCACATCAAGCTTCAGCAACCTCTTGAATATATACTTGAAAATGGCAGATTGTTTGTTTGTGAAGAGAATTGAGAACCATGGTTTGCTGTCAATGGATTCATATTTCTGTATGTCTGAATCTGAACGGCCTATTCAAAATGTAGAAAATACTAAGTCATCAGTCATTGTACTCCATCATCAAAACTACAATCTGCTTATAGAAAGAATACAAAAAGTAGAATAAAAACTTCATTGTTGCAAAACTTCTTAATTTTTCTCTGATTTTTTCCTTCTGAATATAAAAATATAACCAGAAATAAATTTCTCACAACAAAACTGAAACTACTGACAGAAATTCATATGAGGCTAGATCACTGAACCTGGCGATGCAATGGATACAGCAGGTCACCAAATAGAACTCAAAACAGTTGGCCTGAAATATCCGAATATAAAATGAACAGGGCTGTGGAAAGACAGGAATAAGAAAAAAGCTAAAAAAAGCTCATTTCATGAAAAAAAGAAATTATAAAAAGCAAAAGAGAAGCAGAAATTAATGGTCAAACAGGAAACAGGGATAACCTAAACCAAAATGAATCTCAAGTCTACTGAAGTAAAGACTTAAGTAAAAATAAGATCTTCACCTATTACTATACTGTCAGTCAGTCACATATCTTTAGTAAAAACTCAAGTGTTCGAAAGCTTTGATTTTAGTGTGTATAAAAGTTGCTTACTCCCAAAGGCCGTCTGGAAAGTTGTAATTTAATCTTTATGTTCTTTAATATGCAATGCCTCTCATAAAACAATAGTAAAACTTCCTGAATGAATTATTGTATTGTTCATAAATCACAAGAATCAATTACTACATGTATTGTTCCTTCACTGAATGCCTTTAGAAAAGCAGCTTCTGGTTGTTCAATAATTTGGCATATTACTGTGTCATAAGCTGGCACACACAACTGGAAAAAATTCTAATTAGAGTTAGCAATAAAAATTGAGAAGTTAGACTTTGATGCTTGCTCTTGTAAAACAAATCCTCTTTTAAAAGTAGACAGCTTTCAAAAAACCAGGAAAAAAATATCTTTGAAGTTTTTTGTTTCAGTACTCTTAACTTCTCACTGTAATAATAACAATACAATGTAACATAATACATGGCATCAAAACAAAAGGAAGGTGGAGAGAAGAATTAATATGAAGATATTACTGACAGAGATGAAAATCAGCCCACTGAAGTGGCAGATGTATTTTTTATGTGTTTGGCCTTAACCCCAGCAACACATTTAATGATTAAGAATAAAAGGGTTAAAGCTTTGTGTGCTTTCTCCCTCCTCAACAGACAGCAGTATAGTAAGCTGATACAAACATGCTTAACTTTTGTATCAGCCTGTAGCATAACAACACCATGTATAAAAGTCTTTTGTTGTGATTATGTAATTAGTTGTGCATAGGTATACAGGAATATATCTGCTGGGTAGAGTTAAAAGAAGTACAGTTCCCACTCTTCCCAATGCAGGAGCCTCTATTGGTCAAGGAACTCCAGCCTGTGATATTATATCTGGTATCAGAAGCTACAGACATAATGAACTAACTACGTGTTCTCTGTTTATTTTTAAGGTTCTTACTTATTGAATGTAGTAGCTTCTCTGAAGTTGTTCCATGTTACTAGGACAAGAGTAGTAGGATGTTTGCAACCATTCCTTCCTAGAGACAAAGAGCTATATGTCCACACATGTAGATACCAAGAATATCTTACAGTGTATACAGGACCAGGTTTTTAGTAAATTATTTTGTGTTATAAATTCAGAAGAAAGAAATACAAGAAAAAAATCTTGAGGTAGCTTAGTTTAAAAAAGACATACTTCACCTTCTGTAGTTAAGAACTGCTGTTTTTCCAAGGAAATAATCATGCTTTTCTGAGCAAGGTTACAGATTACCAGTCATGTAAAAAAAGATCAAAACTTATAGAGCTGACTATATGACTTACCACAGCAAAAAAAGAGAAAAAAAGAAAATGAAAAAATGAAAGAATGTTTTTGCATTTGAGAACATAGGGCTAATGTGCATATTTACAGCAGCAGAAAACAACCCCAACACTTCAAATAGTGTCAAAAGCATCCCTCACCTTTGAATTTACCCATACTGCAGTAAATCTTGTAATTGCAGCCATATACACATGTTCTAGTCAGTTTTAATTAAGGTAAGGTAGTACAATTAACTGTTAGCCAGAGATTCCTCAAGCAGGCAAAAACATAACTACATAGACCTTGCAGACAATCAGGCTACACTACCTGCCTAATGGTTAGGGTAGCCAGAGCATATCTACACAGTCACAATTATGTTCAACTTCAGAACTGACACAACTATCAAACAATGAAACTTTCAAATTCCTTATAATTTCTCACCAAAATACCTATACCAATCCATATTGCATTACACACACTTAGCTCCCTTGCTTTCTGCAATCCATTACAAAGATGTTAGTTTTGTCACCATCAAAATGAGGTTTCGTAGAGATGTGTAAATCTTTCCATACTGGTGACCTTCAAGTTCAAATCTCCTACAACACTTGAATGTCAAATTTCTTTTTCAACCCACTAGCACATTTTCTTTTTTCAAGTGGAACTGAGTTCTTTATCCAATACCTATCTTGAGCCTCCCCTGTTGTCTCAGATCTGAGAATTTAAGTCCTTTCTGATTGAAGTCAGGGCTTATTTCTTAAGCTTTCTGATCATTTCCCAGTGAATGTTTCCAGCATGCCCTCAATTTCTTTCTTATCTTGTTTACAGGTGATTCCTCTGCACCACAGCAAAGGTGTATGAAATTAGTCCAACGGCTAAAGCATTACACTGTTAAAAGGTAGGATCCCTATGACAAAATAATTTTAATTGCCAAACACTGCAAAGAGAAAAAATATTGGATGTTACACCGCGGAGCCAGAGCTAATTGTCTGCATCACTGTTATGTGAAAATACTAATGTTCTTCCCCACATTCTGATTCACTGTGACCTTTCAGGACTGACTAAATTAACCTCTTTTCTGAAAGAAATAAAAGGACAATGAAAGTCATGCAGGTGTGCATAGTTTTGTGTGAATGAACAATGAAGAACAGATTAAAAAGTCATACAGTTACCTCCAATGTCCAGACATTTACTTCTAGGAGCAGCTATCTTACTCCCAAGATCAGATTAATGTCTAAAAAGGCCACCATAGAATTAAGTGCTTAAATGAATGATACAAAAACTTCACAACCAGAGTACTGAAATAAATTCCGCCCTGGATATTTCATGTAGCTGATTAAACCCATTATGGATTTGCCTTTCTGTTTTTAACAGCTTTTCTAAGAATGAAGGCATTAGATTCTTAAAATGCTATGAACAATACACTAAATTTTGCTTTAGATCACAACAGATGAAATACTGATGCCAAAGAAAACCTGCTGCCTGGTATTCCTAAATAGAGCCAGCCTTTTGACCACACTGCTACACTTTGTATGGTCGTGAAAGACTCCAGTACCAGTACTGCTTTTCAAGACAAAATACTTACAGAACTTCTAAAGATTTTTAGTTATGTTCACAGAATGAAGGTTTTCCAATATACGGCCAAGTGAACATGTACGCATATTAACACAAGTACAGATCTTGGTAGAACAGGTTTTTTTCTGAACTGCCGCATTGCTACAAAACTTGACTAGGTTTCTGACACAACTTAATTTCTGTAAAAGATCGTTCCAGCTAGGCAATCTTTGAAGACTGGACATTGTTTTTCCATTTAATTAGAAAGTCACCTAAGTAATTAATTGATACTATGTTTCGTTCAAGAGATTCTACCCATGACACATCTCTAATTATGCAAAATATTTCCCCTTTCTTGACACTGAGAAAACATGCATACTATGAACAGGTAAACTGATTTCTTAAATAAGCAGCCCAATTTCTTCATTACTGTAAGCTGGTTGAAAATCAGCAATAACAGTGATACTGCTTAAATTTACATAAATTGAAGATTTGGTCCATTATTTTCAGAGTCAGGTTGAGAAGCACACGCACAACACTGTGATCAGGTTACTAGTTACATAGCTTTCAAAAAAAAAAAAAAGTCTGCAAGCTTAGATCCTTATGCTCTAGATCAGTTCTGACTGTTTCAAAGTTGGGTGGATAAACTGATACTACTCACACCTCAGCTCTAGCAAAGACTCACCTCATCAAGTAACCATAACCAAGTCTTTTTAGTTAGCCAGCAGTTACCATCACACACACAGACACAAAAGAGAATACAGGATACATTCCATAGGTTATGAACTAATTGTCTGGGTGACAGGCACACATACTACACTGCACAGAAAGCTGGTAAGTAAACGGGAGTCTTGCCTAGCTTCCTGAGAGACAAAAACAAACCTATGTTTCTAATGAACTGATTCATATAGGCTTGGGTTTTGCAGATAAAAATACAAAAAATTTAAAGTTTGTAATAAAATTTTCTTTAAAAGTATTTAAAATTAATTTACTAAAATTCAAGACTGGATACTGGTTTTGCTCAGAAAATATGAGCACAGAATTTTTTTCACAGAATTACAGAACACCCTACTTGAAAGTGACCCACAAAAATCATCAAGTCCAATTGTGGTCTTTAACTGGACAATCCCAAGACTGGTGCCATGTGTCTGACAGCATTGTCCAAACTCTCCTTGAACTCTGTCAGGTTGGTGCTGTGACCACTTCCCTGGGCAGCCTGTTCCAGTGCCCAAACACCCTCTGGGTGAAGAACCTTTTCTTAATATCCAGCCTAAATCTCCCCTGACACAACTTCATGCTGTTCCCTCAGGTCCTGTCACTGGGCACCAGAGTGAAGCGAAGAGAATAATTCTGGAATGTTATTCCAGAATTGTGTGTGATTCAGCAAGTAGAAAATAGGTATCTATTTATCCTAATATTTATTCTTATTTAATTAGTTTTAGTTGCTAATTCATTTTAATTTCACTTACTCATAACTAATTTCTAGAGTTATATTCATAAGGTAATGAACTACAAGAAGAAGAGAAAGATATAAACATTTCAAATTTATATACCCTGTTTGTTTGGAATTCAGCTTTTTTGAATGGCAAGATACAGGAGAGAGGGCAAAGCTGCTTTGCAGCAATGAAAGGAAATCGATCATGTTTTCATGAATTTGCTAAATCTAGGTCTGATCCTACAGCATAAAAAATTTACACTGAAGTAGAAATTCTAACAGCCTGTAGTGAAAGTATTCCCTGTGAAGTTATGCCAAGTACATATCTGTGTTTCCTTATATAAGAAATGGCCATATGTATTGAATGCAATTCTTTGTAGCACTTCATCATGCCTCTGTGTTTTAAAAGTCCTCATAAATATCCACGCTACACTGGTAGTGGGCCTCAAGTTTCTCTATTGACTGACATTATCAATTTTTTTAAGGTCTGTTGGTCCTCTCTGTAATCTTAGAAGAAGTCAAGAAAAATTTCAGTGAAATAAAGCTAATGAATGGGTAAACAAGGATGGACAGGAATTGCAGTAAAAACTAATAAATAATATATTTATTTATATCAGCATTATTTCATATTTGCAGAACATTTAGCACCCTCATAAAATAGCATCTGAGTTTGCTATATCCAGCAAAAACAGATAGGATAATCTTCCTCCAAGAATGCTTGCAATCTTAATCTTACCCCCTAAAATGTTCACAGTCTACGTATAAAATAAGGCCAGACAGCTGACTCTTGCCAAACTTAACACGATACATTTAAAGTATGAGAGAGTTTTAGTCTGCAGAACGGCATTAAAATCAACTCTGCTAACTGTCTAACAACTGTTGCATTCTTAGCAGAGCAAAACACAGCTGAAGGGAAGATTACTAAGTCTCTTTGTGGATAACTGCAGAAAACCAAGCTTTTGCTTATCTTTCTTAATAGCGTGCAATGCAGGTTTACGCAAATATGTAAAATGGCCTCCAAAACAAAATATGTAAGAAAGAAGTCACTATCTCTGCACTCCAGTTTGGAGTTATTGGAGGAGAATGTTCCTCAGCTTGACTCACAAGAAACTCTGTGCTGCTGACTTACAGACAGTAAAATTGTGGAAAATATATTGACAGGTAGTCAGTGATCTCATTTATTAAGAGGAGAATACGTTTCAGTGAAGTGAGAAATTGAGAGCTTACAGTAAATACATCCTATGTCTTCAAGTTGTAACCACCAACACAAAACACTTCCTCAATCAGGAAACTGACTCCAGTCTCACATTTTAGGGTCAAATTACTCTTCATTTTTCATTTGCCCAGTTTGAGTGTAACAGAAATTTAATGTCTTGTTTCAGTTCAGGATATAGGGTATCACAGCCAGCAGATACCCAAAAAGATCAATCTCATATCAGAACCTGAGACTAGGTTATTCAGCATGGAGAGGGCTCTGGGGAGTTCTTATAGATGCCTTCCAGTATCTAAAGGGGTCCTAAAAGAAAGATGGAGAGGTACTTTTCAAAAGGGCCTATAGTGACAGGACAAGGGGTGAAGGCTTTATACCGAAAGAGGGTAAATTTAAATTGGACGTAAGAAAGAAATTCTTTCTATGAGAGCAGTGAGGCACTGGACCTATCCCTGGGAGAGTTGAAGGCCAGTGTGGAAGGGCCTTTGAGCAATCTGGTCCACATGGAAGGTATCCATGCCCATTGCAAAGGGTTCTGAACTACATGTCCTTCAAAGTCCCTTCAAACCTCAACCATTCCGTGATTCTCATCTGCTAGAAAGTTTCTCTTACATACTCATCATTCAGATCATTCCAGATTCTGTTTTCCAGTGAAATAAACATCCCAGCCAATACATTAAATCTGCACTTTAGTAACTTACAACAGTTGAGACTTCAGTTCTCCTTCTGCTATAAAATATCGATCTACTGTAGATGTAATAAGACATTTACTTTCTGAAGCTGTAGAAGAAATACAAACAAGCTAAGCTACATAACGATAAATGCTATGGGTTTCACGAAGCTGCATTTTTGTACTTCTGTCAGCACAGCAGTCTGCACCCAAAAAGATCGGCATACTTTTGACCTTCCAATTTTTTGCTCAAATTGTAACATATGCAAAATCCCACAAGAGACTATTTTAAAGTTTAAATATTTAATGACTGTCATTGACCTCTTTCACTCCTGAAAAGCCTATAACATATCATACGGCTGATGTCAAATATTTATTTAGGCTGCTGTTAAACTGTAGTTGCAAAAATTGATCTTGTTCATAAAGACATTACATATTTCAAAAAGAGCCATATATGTGACAAATACATGGTCAAACAGCATGGTGGGTTGACCCTGGCTGGGTGCCATGTGCAGACCAAAACCTCTGTCGCTCCCCACCTCAGCCTGTGGACTGGAGAGAAAATACAACAAAAGACACACAGGTCACAAGAACAACAGGGAGAACATTCACCAGGTACTGTCACAGACAAAACAGACTCAGAGAAATTAATGTATTTATTACCAATCAAACCAGAGTAAGTGAATGAGAAATAAATCCAAATCTTATATACACCTTTCCCCCACCCCTCCCTTCTTCCTGGGCTCAACTTCATTGCTTTTTTTCTCTCCCTTCTGCCCTTGAGCAGCACAGAGAGATAGGGAATGGGCATTGCTCTAAGTTCATCACACCTTGTCTCTGCCACTCCCTGCTCCTCACCCTTCACCCCTGCTCCAGTGTAGGGTTCCTCCCACAGAAGACACTCCTCCATGAACTTCTTCAACACAAGCCCTTCAATGGAGTGCAGTATATCAGGAATAGACTAAGGCAGCACAGGTCCCCCACAGGGTCACAAGTCCTGTCAGCAAACCCATTGCAGCAGGAGCTTCTCGCAGAGTCACTGCCTTCTTTGGGCACATCCACCTGCTCCGTTACGGGGTCCTTCACAGGCTGCAGGTGGGTACCTGCTTCAGCAGGGGCTGCAGGGACACAGCTGCCTCACCATGGTCTTCACTACAGGCTGCAAGGGAATCTGCTCTGCTGCCTGGACCACCTCTACACCCTCCTTCCCCACAGACCTGGGTGTCTGCAGGGCTGTTTCTCTCACATATTCCCACTCCTTGCTTTTCTGACTACAATTGCCCCAACATGACAACTTCTTTCCCTTTCTTAAATCTGTTATCCCAGAAGCACTACCACTTTTGCTCATGGGCTTGGCTTTGGCCACCAGGAGGTCCATCCTGCTACTATCTGGCATTGCCTTTGTTGGACATGGGGGAAACTTCAAACAGCTTCTGTGGGCCCCTGCTACCAAAAACTTTACCTAGTGACTACTACTACTTTAACAGTGACTACTTTCTCCTTAACAACCTACCTGGTGTCTCTGTACTCTATAGCACTGTCATCTTTCAAGAGTTTCCCAAGCTTTTACTTTCCACAATTCCCTGATTTATTCATTGTACAACTTCAATAAAGAACGAAAGATGCAAAGGGCTTACAGCAAAGAGCCTGAGCCTGAAGCCTGGCAGATGGCCAGGGAAAGAAAGCCTGTGTAATTATATTATCTTGCACCCATATAGGGAAGTAGTTACAAAAATATCTTTGATTCTAGCATTTCCCACTAAGTGAAAACATAGAAATCTTCACAAAGTTATTTTTTTATTCCTATTAGAAAAAGAAATTCTACAGTAAAATATGTATTTCTACAAATTCCAAGTCATCTACACACTTCTGCTGATATGTAGGGGCAGCAGCAGCATAAAGCAACTTGTAATCACTAAAGCTGGTATGTCCGCCTGAAGACAGAAGACAGCCAACCATTATTCTACTCAGTTTAGAGACTATTTCTTATAAAACAAAGAAATCCTTGATCCCATGAAACCTAGATTAATTCTCAGGCTACGCAGAACAAAACTTACAGTGCTTTTCTTCCCTTAGGTTTTCCCTTCCACAGCTTCTGTCAACCTTACTATGTCCACCAAGACTGTATCTCTTACAGATCTTGCTTCTCGTTGGTCTTCTTTCTAAATCATGTGTTTTCTGCTCACATTTTCCCACTCCTATATCTTGATATAAACCATTCCCCCCATCTTTCCACAAATCCAGTGTATTCCATTACGACCATGGCGTTTTTTAATACAAAACAGCAACTGAAAAATTTTCATTTTGAAACTATTGGATCAACCATTTAGCTTCAAATTCATTCCAGTGTTAGCAGTTTTTATCTCATACTGTAGGTACAAGATTCAAAAATACTCTTTCTGGAATATCATGTCTATTCACATACACACTTCTTTTAAGTTTCACTTTTTCTCAAAGGAATAATGACCTCTACTTAACACTATGACATAATAAAAGCATAAAGGAAAACTTCCAGACACTGTAAGCAACAGAGATGCCAGTTACATAACTAGCTAGCCAAGCTAGGTAAACTATCTCCAGCACATATTTTGGTTTTAATTGTTACTTATCCACTGTTATCTACTCATCCACTAACTTTAAGCTGTAATGGCAAGAACATATCAGATGAAGCTACAGCTGACAAGTTCCTTCTTTTTTCTCTACTACTAATACAACTGTAGCATGGCATTTAACAGAGATTATTTCAACAGATACTCCAGTTTACTGCTGCACATGATGCAATATAACAGCAATGGACATCTTCCTCATTTACATTCACAGCGGACAATGAAAACCTGATGGCTTTCCTTTTTTAAATAAATATGAGTCAAATAGACCCATCTCTTAAATACAAATAAAATACTATGCTGAGTTATTTATTTTAAGATTCAACTGCTGTATGGCAAACAGCCCGCATGCCTTTGCCATCTGCATGGCATGCAACATTTCCCTATTCAGCTCCAGCAAGAGCCTAAGCACAAACTTCAAGCTGTAAGATATAGCAAGCAGGATGGATACTCATCCTGGACACCTATTCATAATTTCAAGTAGGAGGCAGATGTCAGACACAGAATTTCTGCCCAGGCATATCCTCTATTAGCTGGCTTCTCAGTAATACACCATTTTGCATGGCCTTGCTTCTGTCACACAAGGATACTTAACGTGATCAGAACAAATGAAGACCAGGCTGACACTTCCTCAGCAGTGGAAGGCAACTCCTTGCAACACAGTAACCTGTTTTTCAGCTTCAAAAGAAGTTAAAATAAATGTTTTCACAGATCTCTTTGTCGTTACTTCAGCATAAAACTGAAGAAAATATTAAGATGTAAAATACTCTCCATTAAGGCACTACACAATTGTGACTTCTAACTGAGACTAGGCCATTAGCAACCAAATTTCTACTCTATTCTAGTTCCTACTCCTTAAAATGAAGCCTAGGCTGTAACTTGCAAAACATAGCTATATGTAGCCTTTGTATTTTCCCGCTCATAAAAGAGCAGACCATTCACAAATTATCAGTTAACCTTTTTGGATATATTTCACATAATTTAGATTAATCACAATCAGTTACAAGCATTAGAAATTATCTGATCCCAGTTCAATTAGGAAAAAAATGGTAAAATAATAATAATAATAATAATAATAATAATAATAATAATAATAATAATATAGTAGTAATGGAAAGCAAATTAAACACTATTTGAAAAGACCCTCTTTCTAACAAGATGGTGCAGCCTTTAAAAAAGCTATAAAAAAGCTTTTGCATATGCGTATAAAGTGTTTCATATTTTTAGCTGTGCTTTCAACTGCTTTCGACAGAATTGTGACTCCCTCGCCACAATCTCTGAAAGAAAAAAGTTTGTAGAACATCATCCTTCTGTCTCTCCCATTTCAGTTCTTGTAATTTCACAAAGCTAGTAAATGTAACGTTACAAAAACCTTTGAAAAAAGTAATTATTAAGTTACTTGTAGGTTTTCTGATTTTGGTGAGGTCCTCTCAATGAAGCTTGAAAAATAATTTTATTAGAATGTGGACCTTATAATTAAGCTCCATGAGATTCAAGTAGTTTATGTAATTGACTTTTCATTAAACTTTTCATCATCTGTCATAAAAGCCATAATTACAGTGAAAACTAATCTGAGTTGCACACTAATTCCCAAAAAAGGATTTAGCATTACATATGGGTCTTCAGCATTGTCTGGGTATTTCAACTCCAAAAATCAAAATTTCAGAGATATTTAACTTTTTTTCCCCTAGCATCTTCCTGAGTTTTGTAACGTGACCTTCTGTTTTCAGTTCAATTATTCAAACAAATGCTGCTTATGCTGCTGTCCAAAAAGTCCTAATTCAACTGCATTTTATTACAGATTAAAAAAATGCATTTAAAAGAAATAAAAAGTTTAATAAACTTAAATTAATTCATACATTCCATAATGACAGCAGCAAAAAAATCTAAGCAACAATCCTGATCAAACCTTTGTCCTCAGCTACAGTACCGTGTTATACTAGGGGTTCTGTTACTGGTAGAAAATATTTATTTATGTATCTATTCCAAAGCCTATCCAAATGCAAATAGCTTCTTAGTCCTTAAATTAGGTGCTCAAATACATCTTCCATGACTACCAAGGAAATTTAACAGATCACAATTTACAGTGCTTGAATTTGTTCTGTAGAAAGTAACAGATTAGGAATTTTTTTCAAAAAAGAACTTGAATGTTTGCATAATCCCCGTTTCAATTAATTTAAAATAAGGGCTGCATTTGAATTACTTGTTTTTTAGAAGCTAAAGTAATTTTCACAGAACATGAAAAATAGTACAGAAAACCCTACGTGCACCAGTCTTTCTTTACTTTGTTTCAATAATTCTTAGGTTTTAAAAGATGAGAAACAGTAATAATAAAAATATGTTTTGAACATAACAACTTTTAAAATAACTCTTAAGGAAGGCAAAACCTTTGGTTTTTAAATCTTCTGTCACATGCAGAAACAGAAACCATTCCCCTTATGATTAGTAAAAAAAAAATATAAAACCTCTAGCCTTACTTAACATGGATGGTGCAATAACTGTTTTCTGTCAGCACCTCTTTGATTGTATCATAATAGGAACATTTGATTGGAAAAGTGTCCATCTGCTCAATATGCATAAATAAAAAAAAAATACTGATTTGTCAATATTTATTTTTAACACAAGCCCAGCAGAAGCTGATACACACTGAAACACAAGTACTACATGCTCTACCCAGAGTTTTTAAAATATTTTCCAGTAACTACTGCAAAAATAAATAAATGCAAGCATCACACAAAATACAGGTTTTTGACAGAAAATATTAGCAATGCAAGTATGCATAAGGTTCTAGACTCTGAGGTTCTGACTTCAGTCAAATGAGTACGTTTTTCTTTATGTAAGCTCCACTAATTGCACTGTGTCTCCCTACACACGGTGCAATTCAACATTAGTGACACCTCTTCATCTACTTACATGATTCTGATCAAAATCACCACGACTAGCAAGGCAACTGAAAATTACCTGTTACACGTGATCCTTCAGATGTGAAGCCATGCTCTGGCCTCAGTTATGTCCTGTGTTGTGTTATCCCCTCCTCTGCATGCACTTAAAGCTGCAGAGCTCATTGCTTCACAGGGGAAGGGCATTCTGCTGTATGCTTTGAAGTTAAGCTTGTGTGTTTCAATATGAGAAGAAATACCATGCAGAAATCAGCAAAAATGTAGACCCTACAACTACTGTTGTGAGCCTAAACTCTATTCCACTCCTCTACTTGTGAACCCAAACCTGTAATAGTTACATATGATTTACAGTCAGTATTTCTTAATATCCAATTAGAATTAGAATAAAACCATTAATGGTTCTTTTATAACAGCTCTCAGCTTATTAAAACACATAAAAGGTTTGGCTCCCTTGGGCCACTTTTATGGGCCATATATTTAGAGCTGAGAAAACAATACCCATTCATAGAAGGACAAAACCTAGTTCAAAATATACACCACTGTGTCATTTCCTATTTCATTTCCCATTTTATTTCCGCAGTTCAGACGTATTAGAAACCCCATTTTAAGGAGCAGAAAGTTTCTATTAAAGAGGAATCAAATGCTCTTCAACTTTAGCTGTATTTTAAATTCACCATTATCCCTGGACAGAGAATTCCACTGCTACTACCACCTACTAATAAATCAAAACAGTCTGACTGAAGACGTATAAGTGCCTAGATTAAATAGTTAAAAGATAGTTTCATTTTGTTTTCCAGTTGATGATCATTATGCACACTTTTGCTCTTTGGAAAATTATTAGTGTATTATAGAGAAAATAATAACTCGCCTAGGAAGCAGCTTTGCAAGCGAAACAGAGTAAATTTACAATATTTTGAAACACTATTTTCAATCTACAATGTATCTACAGGCACTCCAATATACATATAACTGCATTATAAAATAAAGGCAGAGAATAACTAATCTGAGACAGGCTGAGCTAGACAATTATTGGTATGCTCAGAAAACGACAGTGTGTCATTTCTCTAAATTCAAATTCAGCCATATAAGTAGGAAGTCAACATTACAAATGTCTCATAGTTGCTAACAGTTACCTGTGTAAGATCAGTGGATCATTCCAGTATGTGATTTAATGTAATTTGTTTCCATGAAGAAACCAACTACCTTCATTAGCCATTTCTGACACCTATGTAACCAGAGATGAACTAAAATGCAACGGGAACCAATTTTTGCAGAACACATTCTTGAGGCACTGAAATAATCTAAATTTGAAACACTGCATTTCAGTCAGAAGGATTGTTAATCCCACCACAGTATAATGACAGCAGGAGTTGCCGTGGTGCAATAAAGAACACACAGGCAAAATTAATTTTCTATGCTGGTAGACTTCAGGAAAAAAGTCAGTGCTTAATGGTCTTAAACAAAAATTACCTTGGGAAGTCTGATGTAAGGTAAGAGAGGTTGAAACGAAAAAAGTAAGATTTGTTGGGGAGTACTATGGGAATAAAACTGTATATCTGTATCATCATATTTTTAGCCAAAAAACACACCTCCTATCACTGTTTGCAGCTGCACAGGTTCTCTCACAGTAAATTGTGTGCAATGGGAAGGTTCAGCTAGGATTTATGATAAGGAAATCTTAGCACAGAATCACAGAATCATCAAGGTCGGAAGACAATCTTCAGATCATCCAGTCCAAACATCTTATTTAGCAAGTAAATTTGATTTGTGATAAAATGTAGAAATTCAAGCTTGATTTAGCTTCTAAAAAGAAATAAGCTTACCATGTCAAATATATTTTTAGGTTTCTCCAATTCTGATCCAATTAACGGTAGTTCAAGTAAAACCACATTAACTCCCTTAGTTTTGGTGCACCATTTCAATGCACTTAGTATCTTCATGGTTTATTTACTGTAGAATGTCTTGGTTAAACCCAATCCTATCACTAGTGGGTTTTGTTGGGGTTTTTTGTTTTGATTTTATTTTATTTTCATATTTACCACCAATGGATAGAAGAGACAGCAATTTACAGAAAAATTCATAAAAATAAAGACAGAGGACTACTATTCAAATAGAAAAACTCAGCGACTTCTTGATACTGTACATTTCTGCTGTGAGTATTCACAGCTGTAATTTCCATTCATAAAACACAGACTATCATTGTTTTACACAGAATAACAGAATTGCTGTAAACATATTAATTCATGCTGATTCATGATAACATTACTTGATTACTGCCTGATAATAGGAATGAGCTTTTACCACTTCTGTGATCAAGCCCTAATGTTTTACTGGCCACAACACCTACTTGATTTGTATTTTACTTTAAAGAAATCAGGATCAAGCCAGGATGGGACAAATTCAGCAACCCATGAGAATTAAAAACTATTAGAAGATGTGATAAAAAAATGTGTGATTCTAATGAAGAACACCTGAGCCCTGTAGAATCGATACTGTGTACGCAATACTGCATGACAGTAAAAGAAAATATGAACTTCACTTTAAAAGCAGGAACCTACTATTACTTTTAAACCTTTGTCTGCAAACTCTATAAAGTGCACTGCCTTTTTATGTAAGTTACTTGATGCACCTGAAAATAAATAAACATAATCTAGAAAATAAATAGTCAATGGCCAACACCAAATTTAAATATTAAAAAAAAGCAAGAGATAAAAGTAATATTATGATGCTATCCCTCACGGGAATCCAGCTTCATTACAATCAACATTGTGTCTGCTTTGTCCTTGTTATGCTCTCCTTTCATGCATGCTGAGCTTTCCTTGCTCTCTGCATTAATCACTGTCCACAGCTGGTATGATTTAGCTGGGGTTCTGTTAAGGATATCACAGACTGTTCAAAATTCGAGAAGTATTTATGAATTAACCAGAGTTTAATAACACTACAAATCCTTGCAAGGTCTTAGGCTTAAATTCCAATATGCAAAAATGTTATATAATTCCATTATACTATGTATGTCATTTTTGGAAGATACCTGTTAAAAATAACTGCACTCTTGAAATTACAATCAGCATCAGTGAAACACTACACACTTAGCTAAAAGTGGTATTTTACTGTTTTAACAACAATCCTTAGCTTTATTCCCTAATTAAACTTGAGTATTATCATGCATGACTAAATGGGCCTTTGTAACTTCTGATGCAATTTCTGACAGAAAAGTTAGTTTCTGTGCTAAAAGTCAAATGATGACCCATTCTTTATGCTTTTGCCAGGCTGCTTATTAAATTAAAAAAAAAAAAAAAGCTAAGAAATTGCAAGTAGAACTCGCAAGAATAAATAAGCCTCTCCCTACAAATCCCTCAACCTTTATATGCAAACCTACATGCATCTAGAACAGTCCACAAGCTCTCTTCCCCCTCTTTTTTTAATCTCTCTCATACCCATAGACAAAAAGTCAAAAATTTCAATGGAGCTCTTACCAGTAACACAGCTCAAAAAAATACACCCATTTAAAGAAGGTACAAAAACATCCCAATCTAAGTACATATGGTAATTTTAAAAAGGGAATTTAATTACTAGGGAATAATTTTTTCTTATTCTTAAGAGTGCTAAAGGTTTTCCTCACTGTAGATCTAACAGGGCTATGTATGAAATAAGATTGAACCTTGTGTTTCAAAAATTAATGCAATTCTTTTCATATATATGTGAAGGGTGCTTTATCAGTAAAGCATTGCAATGGTTATAGCAAGGTATCGTATTCTGGTCAGAATTTTTGTTTTACGTGACTCTGCCTCCATTAACACATACAAATATAACACCAGAACCACTAAAAATGGAAGTTAATGCAAACAGACAAGATTTCTCAAGGAAAAAAACAGATCCTCTTTTCACAGCAACATGAAAAAGTCATTTAATTATCTACATTCTCACATCAACTTTCAACTAGCACATAATGTAATCAATATAGTGATAAAACATGTTTCATTCATATGTTTACCCACAGCCAGTTTCACCAAAAAAATAATCAAGCTTCATGTTTCCCCTTCAAAAATATAGTCTACATAGCCATTACTTCTCAAACAGCACATCTGTTTTAGGGATCTTGGGGTTTTTAATGTAATTCAAACAATATACACTCCCATGATGAGACCCAGAAGAAGTATTATCTTTGTGCTGTTCTGGTACATCGTCCAATGGAGTGTCACACTCTTCTTTCTACAGAGTTACACACATTAATTTTCAAGGCACTGTCAGTGCTAGCAGTACAGAGACTGCTGGCCCAGACACACTGTGGCTCAGTCCAGGGATCCATTTATGGACTCTGCTGGGGTCATCAGGGGGACAACCTGATAGTCTCCACATCCTCTCCCTCACTCACGTTCAACTATCTAACTACCTCAGTACCTCACACTGAGGATTAAGGCTCATCGTGGGACTCTGAGTACCGGCAACTCACCATCTCACCACGCTCAACGCTGCTGGAAAGCTCACCAGACTTACCAATACAGCCTAACAAAACATAGCTTTCTGAAAATGTTATGAAGGTCATTAAAAGAGTCATGGGTGATACTCCAGTCACTGTTTACTTCTCCGGATTTTAAAAAGGACACGTGCTTACCAGACAAATCTTAGTCTTTGTTAAAAGGAAGGGCTCTTTCATTGAACCTGTTCTAACCCTGGACACTGGGAAAAGCACAAAAAATGTGCCAAGCAGTGGTAATCATCACTTATCTTCAGCTGAGAAATGTCACATACACACATAAATAAAATAGAATAATTAGTGTCTCAGAGGAAACAAAAGGGGGGGGAGGATGCATAATTTATAAAAAATATACAAATAGAGAAAAACTGTTCACAGTCTCAAGGATATATTAACGTATATCAGTCAGTCAAATTTGTGTTGACAGTTCATATACTTCATCTAAAAAATAGGCAGTTGTTTTTGTTGAGTTGGATGCTCAGTTACTTCATATATGCGCAGATCTAACACAAATGACCGTCTGATATGTATCAAAATGCTACCAAGCATATCCAGATCCTAGAAACAGCAAATATTTGAAGTTGTTTCCTCCAGACCAAAAAGATATTCATAAGCCCTCCACCAATAGTTAGCTTCCCAACTTCTTCATCTTTAAAAAAACAGATAAGAAAAATTCTCTCTGAAAGAAATCCGTACCTAATTCAGACTGTACTGGAAAGAAAAAATACCAAAACCACAACGATGCAACAGCTTTTCCTTATGGTTCCTCCAGGTCCCAATTCAGAATGAAAAATTAAAAACCCAGTTAATTCTTAATTACTTACGATAAAGACCTCTGTGTGAGAAGTTCCATTATTCACACCCAGTGCCTTGGCACAAATAATACACTGTTACTAGTGACCGTTCTGCTAGAACTAGAGTGATTTTCTCATGTGTGTGTCATTACGAAAGGACAGCAGAAACTTGCAGCTGCTCTGCAGTTGATCATACACAGTCACATCAGTTCTCCTCATGAGAGAAGTACCTGATCTCACAGCCCATTTTATATTGCCCAAAGCTTTAGCTGGCCTTTCCCGAAAAGCAGTAACTGCTCTCTAGAAGTATGGGCTTTTCTTACATCCCACCAAAAGGCACTACCCATTGCACCAGTGACACTACTGGAGTTGTACAGTCAGTGTTAAAATTTAAGTAACTTCAGTGGGGATGTGTGGTGCCTTGAGGAGAAAACAGAAGTAGCTGCAAAGCTCTTCTGTCCAAAGAAAAATGACGACAATAACAGTTTAGAAATACTATGAAACTTCGTAAGCAAATGCTTTGGAGTGTATGAGCCTGGTCAAAACTCATTTTGGAACTCAAGCATCTGGGCAGCACTTAAGGCACTGGGTACTAGATGACTTGTAGTCATTTTAAGATCCCTCTCACATGTTGGAATTGAATGGTGATGGATGCATGGAGATGGAACAACGGCTCCTTCCTTGACTCCATACACAGATCCCTTTCTGTTTAATGCCATAATCTTTCCTCAAATATATGAGACATCACTTCTGGGAGAAAATGACTTCTAGCTGGCAGATGTGAGTAGAAATACAGAACTGTGCAAAGAATACTACAGTTGTCATTTCAAGTGTGTTGCTCCTCTCCTTGTTTGATCTAATAGAAACTGACACAACTACACGAGTGACTGATTTTAGCTGAACTAAAGTATATTTACAATGAGGCTAGGACCTTAAACATTGTCACAGTTTTATCAGTTATAAAATGTTTCTCTTAGTGGAAGTACTCACCCCCAGCATTAGACTGTCCAGCAATTTTATTGTAAATAAAATTTGCAATATTCCCAATAATCCCTAGGACTTGGATTAGAATTTATATATTTGTTTTAGTCAATTTTTCACTGGTTTACATAAAAGAAGGTCTTAAAAAAAGTACTTTACATTTTAAACCATACTTCATATTTATGCTATGTTTTGATCCAAGGGTTAGCAATTGCAGCAATGTCAAAGAGCCCTCATGAATGATAATTTCATTCAAACCATTCACAAAGAGGGTTCTCATTCTGAGAATTTTTCTTTACTCTGTGGAAAATTAGTGTGAATGTGTGAAGACTGCCATAAATACCAACTTTTCAACACCGGAAACATATGTTGCTGAATCAGAAAAAAGGAATTTTGTATACTGTAAGAAAACTCTAGGACTAGTTACTCCTCAAGACCTTGATCTTAGTTTCCTTTATTTCAAATACTTCAAAACAACCTGTGCAGCACTTCATAAGATACCAGCCTGAGCACTTAAATGTTACACCTATAACTGAAATTTACAAGGCAAAAAGTTTCTAGAGCTGAGAAGATAAAGACATAAAAATACATGCAGTAAGTAGAAGGTGGAAAACATTCTCATTGTGATATGGAAACAGAAAATGTATAAATTAAAAATCCTTTTCATAAGCCTGCATCCTCTTATAAATTCCCTGACAGAACAGGAAAGGCTTTGAAGCTAAATAAATACAAAGAAGCTCTCCACAAAAACATCAGGTTAAAATCCTCATGCTTTGTGTAAAAGGGTGTTACAAATACAAAGTATTCCTGAATGTTGGTTTGGTTTGTGCAGGGTTTTTTTAGACTGTACAAAGGAGGAATTACATAGGTATAAAGAAGGGATAATAGGGGCTGCATGATGGATCGATTTTACACTAGAAGACTCTGTAGCAACCAAAATGCTACTACAGCTGTGAAACTCCAAACTCAGGAAACTAGAAATTTTACTTGTACCATGTACATGCTTACATGAAGTTGATATCTGGGATATTTTGATCAGTACTTTTTAAAAATTTCTTATCAAGAACTAGAAGCTGGAGGTTAAGCAATATTTAACCCTCCAATACAGGAATCTTTCTCTATATACGTAATAGAAATGAACTTGCAGCAAGATAGAAGCACCAGAAGCTCAGTTTAAGTTAAATTTCTACTAATCAGAGACTGGTTTAAGGTCTGCACATTTTTGTAAACACCAAATTACCTTTTTTTTCAGGACGTGAAAATTTACACACACACATAGTCAAAAATAAATTCGCACACATAAAAGCAAAAGACAAGGGGCAGATTTCCAAAATCAGTTTGACAAAATATTTCATGGCATTTACAACAATAATAGCTTTACCTTTGGTTTAGATTTTTAGAGAATAATGGAAAATCTTTCTATTTTTAAAGAATTTTAGAAGATTTTAAAATCAAGGAATGAGAATTACTGCAATTAAACATTTCAAGTAATATAGCTTGAAGTGCTTCCCGGATTCTTCACTTCTCAAAAATATTTTGACATACCTTATAAAAAAGAAAATTGTACAAAAATGCTTTCAGAATCTACTGCCCAAAATAATTAAATCCTCCTTATTTATTACAAAAACTCTAGGGAGTACACACAGGATTCACGTCACTCAATCTTCAAGATTAAACTTTTTCTGACAGCAAACACTGTCTTCTTACAAAGAAGAAATCAGAAAAGACACAAAGAGACACTGTTTTAATACAAAATTAAGACTACTGTTTGACAAGGTTGCTATACTTCATATGATACAAAAGGGTTAAAAGCTTGTCATTCTTGAATTTGAAGGCCAAAGTGCAAATAAGTAATAAGTAAAGCTAATCACAGAATCCTAGAATGGGTACTGTTGGAAGAGACTGCCGTTAGGGTCATCTGGTCAAACCTCCAAGCTCAAGCAGGATCGTCCCAGAGCACATTGCACAGGATTACATCTAGACAATTCTTGAATATCTCCAGTGAGGGAGACTCCACAATCTCTCTGGGCAATCTCTGCCAGTGCACTGCCATTGTGCAGTAAAGAAGTTCTTCCTCATATTCAGGTGGAATCTCCCGTACATCAGTTTCTGCCCCTTGCCTCTTGTCCTATTGTTCAGCACCACTGAGCAGAGCCTGGCTCCATCCTCTGACACCCTCCCTTCAGATACTCACAGACATTGAGAGGTCCCCTCTCAGTCATCTCTTCTTAAGCCTGAACAGGCCCATCTCCCTCTGCCTTTCCTTGTAAGAGAGATGCTCCAGTCCCTTACACACCTTTGTCACTCTCCACTGGACCCTCTCCAGGAGCTCCACGTTTCTCTTGCACTGAGGAGCCCAGAACTGGACACAGCACTCCAGGTGAAGCTTCACCAGGGCTGAGTAGAGGGACAGGAACACCTCCCTTGATTAGCAGGCAACGCTCTTCCTAATGCACCCCACTGTGCCACAAGGGCACTCTGATGGCTCATGGATAACATGCAGCATTTGGTCAACCGATGCAAATTATTTTCTGATTATTTTTCATATGAAATAAATGGCTATTAAATGTGAGAATACATTTTAAGTTGTATGAAATACTGTTGGTGGTTTTTTTGCAATTACATCTCCTAAAGTAAATACATTCAAATGTTGAGTAAATTACAAAAATACACTTTGTAAATACTATTCTGACTAGATCCCAAGAACACCTATTACTAATCTATTATGATTAGTCTCAGGCAGTTACCAGGAAGTAAGAGAAGTTAAAAAAAGCCCTCCAGCCTTTACAACAACAGAAGAGAGGGAGAAGAAGATAGACATGTAACACTTGACTTTCACACTGTAAGTGGCTCCAGCTTTTGCCTGAAACAGAAAACTGTTAGAGGCCCCTTTTTCTTAAAAAAATGAGAATGATAGACCCACTGTCCTTCAAAAATTCCTAATGAACTTCTCTTATCTTTTTTGTTCTCAGCTGGTTTTCCTGATTGTAAAATGTTGAATAGCTGCTAAGCTTTTTAAATGGAAAGATGCACTGCAGTGGACAATGAAAAATTAAAATACATATACAAATAGCAAAGCAGATACTGCATTTTTAATGACAGTTTTGACTGAAATGAACTGTAAACCACAAAAAAAAGAAGTCTTGGTATATATAAGTTGAGTCTTAATATTGCTTCCTGAAATCAAAAAATGCAGCAGAATGAAGAACAAAGAAGCTGTGACTGAACACTTCACTCTGAGTTCTTTGAAAGAATATAGTAATTCTTAGGGAAAATTTTAAATTTTTCCTTTGAAAAAAAATAATGTGCATTGTTTTAGAAGGAAAATGAAGGTTCATTATGAAAGATTTTTTTTTTTTTTTTATTTCCAGGGATTGCAAGAGGCCTGAATGCTAGAAGCTAGAATAAAGAAAATGATATGAGAAGTTCACATTAGAAGTATTGAGCAACTCATGGGACCCAGCCAAACACATCCCAGAATCCTGAGGGAGAGAACAGCAGACAGAGATGCTAAGCCACTCAAGATCATATTTGAAAAGTTGCGGCGGTAAAGTCAAGTTCAGTGACCGGAAAAAGAGAAACATCATGCCCATTTTTCAAAATGGTAAAAAGGAGGACAACTGGGCACTACTGGCCCATCAGTCTCACCTCCATGCCAGTGAAATTACGGAAAAGGTCTTCCTGGAAGATGTATCAAGACAAATGAAGGCAGGGAGATAACTGGAGACAGACAATATGGTTATACCAAGCGCAAATGCTGCCAGACTAATTTACTTACAGTAACTCTGTCAGTGGACAAGGGAAGAGCAACTCATGATCTATGCATACTTCCGTAAAACCTTTGGCATGGTCCCTCACAACATTCTTACCACAAAATTGGCAATATATGTGTTTGACATATGTACCATAAGAAGAATAAGAAACTGGCTAGAAGGCCTCATCCAAAGACAATGGCATTAAGTGGAAGCCACCATGAGGGTGGTGAGATACTGCAACAGATTGCCCAGAGAAGCTGTGGATGCCCCATCCCTAGAAATGTTCAAGGCCAAGCTGGATGGGGCTCTGAGAAACCTTATGTAGTTGATGGTATCTCTTCCCATGGCAGAGGGGATTCGACTAGATCATATTTAAAGATTCATTTTAACCCAAACAAACCTGATTCCACAATTCTTTAAAAATGAACAGAAAGGAAATTAAAAGGAGTAGATGTGCTTATCACTTCAACATAACCCAAGAGATTTTCATTGCTACAAAGTGTCTGTAAATTCCAATTTTACAGTGGTACCACAGAATCACAGAATATCACAGAATGGGAAGGGGCCCATGAAGACCACTGAGTCCAAGTTCTGGCCCTGCACAGGACATCCCAACAACCCCATCATGTACCTGAGAGCATTGTCCAAACACTCCTTGAACTCCATCAGTCTTGTGGCCATGACCACTGCCCTGGGGAGACTGTTCCAGCGCCCACCCACCCTTTGGGGGAAGAACTTTTCCCTAGTAACAAACCTAGACGACTAAACTGAATCTTCTCTGACACAGCAGGCACAAATCCTGACTCCACATCAGCACAAGCCTTACAGCAGTGTTTCAAATTGAGTGAACATCTCTCATACTTTTCTTCGAAGGCCTAACTGATTTTTTGCCCCTGAGAAGGTGGAGTGACAAAGCAGTTACGCGGGCACCCATAAGCCAGCCAAGGTTAACCCACCATACTAAAGCAAAGCAATGGAATTTACTGAGAATTAAAGTTAATTTCATGTCTACAAAATTAAAATCCAGGTACAAAACAAGGTATTTTCCTTTTTATGAATAGGTATTTCATTTTCTGGTCAGCATTATTATCTACATAGGAACAACAGTCACCCTTTTTTTTCCTAAACATTAATGGCATTGAAATCTCTTCAGAATGCATGTGTATGCTATTAATGAGGAGGCTAAACTAATCTTTACATGCACTAGACAAGCACTAATAAATTCTAGAGACTGTTCACAGAATTCCAGCTGTTGTATCATATATCAGCATAATTATTTGATGCATTTAAAAAGACATTTAACATGAAATACATTTTAATTTCACTAAATTCAGCAGGACCCCTCAGATATGAATTTAAGCAACAGATTGTATTCACCTGGAAGTTACATGTTAAAAAGTTAAGTACATTCTTTAAAGCCATGCCATGAGTTCCCTACTGACCAAGAGCCTTAGATTGTAACATCTTGTATAAGAAAAATACTTAACAAGCAAACGGCAAAAAGCAAACATATTCCTACACTATATCATGTCAAAATGACACTGAGATTGCCTGATTATCTGTAATATAATAAAAGCCATTATCACAATGTTGCTAGGAGGATTCAAATAAAAGATTCTATTTAATGCAATTTTAGGTCAAATAAGAAAAAATACTTCATGCCATTATATTGTGTCATGCTGCATCTATGGACATAAACACAGTCTATATGTGTATAAACACACATATATGTGTTACAGCTGAGCTTTGACATAAATAATAGACAAAAGACACTGAAAAAAAATGCAATAAGGATAAATCAGAACAGTGATTGATCAAAACTGGACTATGCTATATTAATCCACTCTCTTTCTTTGATAAAATACTTGATTTTTTTAGATACAAGGGAAAACAATACTACTAATATATTTGTACTGAGACACTCTATTCTTCAACAAATCATCATGAAATGGGAAATTAATGGTTAAAACAAACCGATTATTTTAAGAAACATAAAACATTTAACAAACTATTCTGAACTAAGCCGAAAAAAACCCTAGCTAAAAAGCGACATGCATTTGTAATACTATTCTTGCAGGACCACCTTTGGGACCTTAAGAATTCTAATTATTCACTTGGCTGCAGAAAACAGAATTAGCTAATGAAATGTGCTAATGGTGATACAAAGCTAAAAGGGATTGCCTTTTGCTATGAGGGAAGTTGTTGCCATTATAAAAAAAGGATCTAAATACCATATTAAAGAAATTAGATCTAGAGTATTGAAACAATTGAAATAAGAGAAGTCTCTACTGTGAAAACTACAAGGTAAAGTGCTTAACAACTGTAAAGGGTGCATATTATATGCATTAAAAAATATGAATGTATATTACTTAATCATGAACTTATGAAAAGCCAAAGAAATGCAACTATTTCAAAGGCTAAGAAGTTTCTGGAAAGAATACATATACACTTTCCTCACAGAGTTGGAGACGAACTAATGCTAATGATGTAAAAACAATTACTATTCCTTGACAATATTACATCCTAAAGCTTACACAGATTTCAGTTATCCATGTGCAACAAAGTGCACTCCACATGGAAAACACAGAGATAAACTGTACCACGGTAAGAATAAGACATTGTGTGTTTCAAAGAAGACTCAATAAGTCTACAAAAATAAAGGCAAACTGCTACTGATAAGTACTTTGGAAAGGAGAACAAAGAGACTAGCGGGTAAACACAAAAGAAGCGAAGGTTTATTCAAACGATAAGCAGAGTAATAAGGCACAGCCCAAATGGTAATAAACAACTAAGTCTCAAAGGAAATCAACTTATCAATTTACCATTTTCAGGACAATAATCTATTTACTGTCTTAAGTAGCTGTTCATCCCTTAGGGCCCTTCTGGGTATCTTTCAACTAGAACCACACAAACATTTAGGATTTAGCGTATCTTGAGTAGCAAAAGAATAAATGAGTGAAAATGCTTCAGAGGGAAGGGCCAGTGAAACAATGCAATGTCAGGAAAATCAGGAACTGTAACAGAGAGCTACTAACACCTAAATTAAATCTTTTCAAAGGCAGATGAGTTGCTGGGTGGGTGGCTGCCACTGTCCTTTTCATTAATCATTCAATAGTGCTGATGAAATTTTTTTATGCAGATGCAATGTGATAGAGAAAAATCAAAAATGCCCCTTTTTTCCCTTCATTTCCCCCTTTTTCAATGTTTTACTGGCTGCATCTACAAGGTTAAAATAACAATTGTGGCACAAACTGAACAAAACTAAGAGTAGGCTATACATTAGCCATAACCCTATACTTTAGAAATAGTAAGAGTTATCAAATGAGTAATTTCAAAAACTAATTCAAGATGAAATTCAACGGTTTAGAGCTCTGTAAAAGATTTATACCAATGCTGAAATAGGCTAATTTTACCACTCTATAGCACAACATGCACCACTTCCACATTCACGTCCTAGAAACTTCCTTTTGGATTCCATTCCCAGAACATCTGCCTTTTCAAAACTGTGAGAAAGGGAAAGATGCACCGTGACAAGCTAGAGCATCAAATCGAAATAGAACAGATACTAATGTTATTTCATGTTCAGCTACTGATTCTGTCAGTGATTTTAATTTACCTGATCAATCTGTATGGGATTTTTAAACTCCCAGTTCCTGATAAAAATCAATGGGAACTGGGAATGTACCTTTCATATGCTTTAGAAAATCCCCTCTTTGAATACTTATTAGAATGACACTCTTTTACAAAAATATAGAGCTTACAAGGTAAATACTCACTCCCACCCCCCCAAAAAAACCCCAAAAAACAAACAAGCAAAAAACTTGTATAAGAAAAAGGTGTAAATAATGCGAAAAAGGAAAAAAAGTTTTAGAAGAATTAAACTAATATATGTATGTGTCAAATAAACTACTTGTCTTTTTTATCTAAAAATCCTGAATCAATTTCATAAATAAAATTCATAGAATAAATCCTACTTTCTCTCTGTGCCACTTCTTTTTTTTCTTAACAGGCATGGATAGTTTAAATCTGTACTTAGTGTAGTTCTGTTCAAAGTGTTATTACATAGGTGTCTCTATAGAGTAAAATTTTTGCTTGCTTACATTCATTTGCTGTTGGTTGATAGTGGCAGCCTTTGGAAGGGACCTGAGAAAGCAGCAATTGTCAGGTGATCTACATAAGCCTTGTGTCCCTGATAAGTGGCTTTTCCAATAGTTTTTGTTCTGGACGTTACTCTCTCTCTCTCAGGGGATCTTAACCAAGAGGATTCTAGCAGATTGGTAACCCAGCTGAAAGTAAAGGAGCAGAAACAGTAGCTTGATATGCAGGCTGCAAAATTTTCTTCTTACATGGCAGTCTGGGTTGGTGTCCGAAACCACGAAACTAGAATGCATGCTGCTATAGGGAAATTCCAACCACCAAGGTTGTTTCTCCAGCTGCCACTGGTCCAAAACCATGTTAAAGGGCAAAACCAGAGAGATAAATAAACTGAGTAAGTGAAGACAGTTACAGCTGTCATATCTCAAATGCAAGGAAGTAACACAGATGATGGAGAACAGAAAGAAAATGCTGCTTGCATCATCTGGTATAACTACTGGTTGAACTCCTTTTCATTCTGCGATGTCTTGTGGCACTGACACATGTACTCCACAATATGGCAAAAGGAGAAAAATTACTTATGTGAGGACTCTGACAATGAGACACTGTGTTAAATATATGGGGGAGCTGGCACAGAAGCAAAAGAGAAATAATGACTGAATGCACAAAATATTATGCTCCAGGCTAAGGAAAGAGAAATGCTATCAAGAGATGTCACACTACTACCACCATTAGAAGTGTTCACATGACCTGATAGCAGATTAATTTATTTAATGAAATAAAAATATATCTATTCTATAAAAGATAGCACCTATCAAGAATGTTTGCATAATTACAATTATTATAAGACATTTTATTATGCAAATGCAGTATTTTACATATAAAAATGCATTTATTTTAAAATTTATTACTGTATGCCTAAAATATACCATAGGTTGCTAATAAATAGTATAGAAATAATATGCCTTATTTCACACCAAAGTTTCACTTACTATAATATTATCTGAAAATATTACTTTGCCATGTTCTTTCATGACTTGGGCGTCTCAGAATATCTATAAACTAATTTATTTATTAAATTGGAACAATAATTTTATGTCCAATCAATAGGTCAATCAGTGTATGTCTAACAAAATGAAATTAAAACAAGCTGTAAATGGATCCCTCCATTTCTTTACTAAACCTACCAGTATAGCTCTGTGCCTGTAAGACAGATACTCAACAGCTGCACTTGGAGGTTACTAACCCATATTTGTGAGAAGAAGCTCTTTCTAAGATGTTTGTCCTAACCCCGAGAAAATAAAAAAAGGGATAAAGGCAGAGAGGTGGCAGAAGTTGTATCAAATGTCTGAAAAAACCTCAAAACAATATGAAGTACAAATACTTTGACGTGACTAAAAGACAGGATGCGACAATATTACTACATTTCTCAAGTTTCATCACTGTAGTTATTTACTGAATACTTTTTTGAAGTATCTTCAACATTCAGATTAGATTTCAATCACAATGCCTCATTTATAATTCATTTAATCCTATTCTTTAGTTAGAAAAGTAGCTGAAGCGGATGCCAGGAGGATAACATGAATAACATGCATATGTATTGCAACAGAAAATATATTTCACTTAGTGACTTCTGACTATTACTGCGATAAGATGTCTTCATATTACTGTAAGAAAAATTCTTTTCAAGAGAAACAGAATTCACATACTTTGAATATTAAATAAATCAAAAGCTCTGCAGAAAGTTATTCTAGAATACCATCTATACTGAGACTGCCATTCCATGAGGTAAAGGGGAAAAAAAACCTGCATGAAATTTGGTGGTTTCTGTTGTTACAAACATATACACAAATTTGGCTGTATTAAGACAGTTACACTACTGCATAGCAGGAGAGTAATTGATACCACATATATATGTAAGATTGCTGTGAACGCAAATGGTATAAAAACATTCGTATAATTTACATGCTTCCATTGAAATGAAAACTGTATTATATGTATCCACTAGAATAGTAAACTGTGTTTCAAGTTGTCACAAATCTTCCTTTTCCTAAAGCAAAAATGTTCTTAGATTATAAACATATTGCATCGATATTAGCCTAATAAATATGATTTTAGCACTCCTTTAGTATATAAATGGGTGTTAAATATTACATCTGGTCTGCATCAGAGCTCCTTTTTTAATAGCCAGTGGTAATTAACACACACAACTCTACATTCCTCAGTATAAGTATGATACATTTCAAAAAAAGGTTACAACAGATATCAAATACATTATTTTCTCCACATTAACCATAGATGCATTTGCAAAATTTGCATTTCTAACTTAATCTGACAATTTACTTAGAACTATCCATTTCTGAGACTTTTTCATGGCTTTTGAGCTTATCTTAATCTTTGAAACTAATTTATTTACCACAAGTATTCTTCACTCAAATCCAGAATTCTAGTACAAATCATTCTTTATTTCTTTTAATTACAAAAATTTTACAGAAAGACTTTCTTTTGCACTCTGGATATCCATCATTTTCTATACCAGATTAACAGAAAAATGCATCTCTCCTTTTGTTTTTCATTTAAGTAAAAGGCCGAGGTAGCAGCAGTAGTTGATTAGTCATTATTTGGAAACATCATACCATTAAACCTCAGTTCCTATTCAAAGATGATTTTTTATTGTAGGGAACACCCCAGGATAACTATTTTCACCAGAAGGAATAGTCAAGGCCTTCAAATCTTTTGTTATCCAGTCTGTCATTTCAATTAATCTAAACTACCTACCTTTACCTTCTTTTTTTTTCTGTGTGTGTGACATTTCACTGATGAATAATTAAACGCAAGAGAGCAGTTTCATGCTTGTAGCACAGTATTTCCACCTATGGAATTCTGCCACTCAAAAAGAAAGCACAAATATTCACATTTCTTTGTGATCAGCCCCTCAAATTCCTTATAGCACAGAAAAATAGCCAGCCTAGAGGGACAAAAGAATGGGGTTTTTTCATTTTATAACTGTTTTCACCATCATTAAGCAGTTTCCTTATCACTCTGCTGTACTTAAATTCCATTTCTTATAATTACTTAGTCTCTTCGCAAACAGAATTATTAAATTACATGGCTTCACTGCACACTAGAGGTCAGCCGTTAATGGCTAAGACGTATTGTGATGTACTTTTATTACTTCCAACCAGTGAAAGAGATAATGCCTTATATTACAAAGCTTCAGTCACCACTGGGATTCTCACTCAGTTTTGAAAACAAACTAGCAATTGCTAAGAGTGAACAGATGATAAAAATAAATATTTTACAACTAATAATTATAAAAAATTGATATCAACACAGAAACATAGCATGGTTTGGCTTGGAAGGAACCTCAAAGATCATCAGGTTCCAACCCCCGTGTCATGGGCAGGCATACCTTCCACCAGACCCAGTTGTTCAGAACCCCATCCAACCTGGCCTTGAACACTACCAGGGATGCAACATCCACAACTTCTTTGGGCAACCTGTTCCAGCACCTCCTCACCCTCACAAGAAAGAATTTCTGCCCAATTTCTTCCCAATTCTAAATCCACTCTCTTTCAGTTGAAAGCCATTACTCCTTGTCCTGTCACTACATGCAATTGTAAAAACTCACTTTCCAGCCTTTCTGTAGGCCTCCTTTAGGTACTGGAAAGTGCTCTAAGGTCCCCCCGAAACCTTCCATTCTCTAGGTTGAACAGCCCCAACTCCTCTCTCAGTCTGTCTTCATTACAGCCTTGTCCCAGCCCTCTGACCATCACTGTGGCCCCCCTATGGACTCTCTCAAACAGACCTACATCCTTCTAATGTTGGGGGCCACTCAGTTGGACACAGTACTCTTGATGGGGTCTTGCAAGAATGTACAAGATGAGAGTACAAGGTGAGAATAACCTCCCTTCACCTGCTGGTTATGCTTCTTGATACATACAAACATAAATAATAGAAACTTAAAAGAGTTTTCCTTTAACTCATTTTAAGCTTTTTTTTCAGAATGCTGTGCCAGTGAAATAATTAGGTATAGTCACCCATCTTTAAGTATTACTCTTTCTTCTATTATAAACTTCATTAGAAAGTCAGGAGAGTTAAAAAATAAATGGAGAAATACTAATGAAAACTGATTCAGGACTGAAAAGAAACCTCGTTAGACATGAAAATTTGTTTTGCCTGACATTCAGTACGAAAATCTATGCTCACTTCTCTTCTCCCCCTCCACTATTAGAACAAGTCCAGCTGAAGTCATGGTACATTTACTGTAGTTAAGTAATAAGCAATACTAATTGTTTAATCTGTAGGTTTTCAACACAGATACTTGAGGAAGTAGAACAGCAAAGGCACTATTCACATGGTAGGCATTTTGATTCAATGGACTTCCAATAGCCTAGTTAAAAACTAAGTATTGGTGTGTACTGAGCACGTGGAGTAGTCTTATTTTTTAACTGACACCTAGTTAACTTTTATAGCTTTTATTTTAAATATAGCACGTTAATTTGCCAATAATTTACTTTCTGCTTCTGGAACTCTGATGGAGTGCTTCACACAGTGTAAATTTAGAGGAAGATGTAAGTCCTGGACTCTGTAATTTAAACAGGATTTTTCCAACTGATTCCATTTCTGCAGGATTTCACCCACATACTTAAAAACATTTATTATGTGGACAACTAAAGGTGTATTTATGAAAACAGATTACATCTTCAGGCAAAATAAATACTAGGTTTCTTGGACCTCAGTCAGGCAGTTCTTTGCTATATTATAAGTAGCATAAAACTGCAGTGTCTAGAATTTGAAAGGGCAGACTCTAGTTTTGCATGTTATCTATGTCTCCTACTTGTTTTCTTCTCTCATGGTTGCATATAGTTGTGTTAACACCTCCAAGTTTTGGGTTTGCTTTCCATTGTGAATACTGTGATGTTCATTTTTTTACGCAAAAGAAATCTAATCCATTATTAATCTGCCAATCTCTCTCACTCTTTGATGTGTTAAGAAAATATAGTATTTTTGATAGTATATCACATTCTTATACCTATTTTCACAAAATTAGTAGGCTTAATAATACTTTACTTCCATAGTCAACAGTTGAAATACAACATAAAAAATATTAGGGCCATGCTGAAGTTTACCTGTCAACTTTCACAGAACCATGGATTCACCGAAGCTGGCACTCAAATCCGGAGAGTGCTTAGTGCAGAACCTGGCTGAGACCTGGGTCAGCTATAGATGCGTGCCCGGAGTCATGCTTTGTTCAATTTTAAGTATCTCCAAAAATGGGGACCGCAAACACTTTTGACCTGTTCAAGAACTCAGTCAGTCCTGAAATAATAGCAGTAATAACAACAACAGAATAACCAATAACAATTTAAAACGTTTCTCATCTTTTAACAGAGTTTCATGTGCCTCTTTCGCTGTCAACTAGCGCTCTGTGAGAAGAGTGCGGCTTCCACATCTTTACCCTCTACTATCAGGTATATTTAGATATTCATGGGTAAAATCCGACTCAGCCTTCTCATATCAGGCCAAGCTGTCCTAGCTCTCAATTTCTCTTTGTATGACAGTGTTTCATTCCCAGCACTGCCTTTGTGGGCCTTCAATGGACTCACTCCAGCATGCCCCTGTTCCTCTTCTACCGAGTAGCTTAACACTGACCCCAACAGTCCAGATGCATCCCACCAGCGCGGAGTGAAAGAGAAGGATCACTTAATTCCTGATAAACGTTGACCTTCCTTACCGCAAGGACACATCACTGATTTATGGTCAACTTTTGGTCAACCAGAACTCCCTGAACTTTTCTCTCAGGCTGTTTTTTTCAGCTGGTCAGCCTCCGGGGTGTCAGGGGTTGTTCCTTCCCAGATGCAAGGCTTGCCACCTCCCTCTCTTCAACTTCATGAGGTTTCTGTAAGCCCATCCCTCCATCCTGCCCAGGTCCCTTGAATCAGTATCTTGTGAACAGTTTTGATGAAATATCTTATACAGGGACACAAATGTAAGACATTCTCCATTTTAATTTTATTTTCCTAATGAGCCCAAGGGCAAATGTCAGTCTCAAGTATATATAAATGAATTCCTGAGTAAATGAAAAAAAAAAAAAAAAAAAAAAAAGAGGTTACTATGAATATTCAGACACAGATTAATGGAACACTTGTTAGAATTTTAGAAAGAAGTCTCCAAACTCATGAAGTGCTTTACATAGAAGAAGTTACCAGGACAGAATCATAGAATCGTCTAGGCTGGAAAAGACACTTAAGAACAGTGACACCAACAATTAACCCAACACTGCCAAGTCCACTACATATGATATTCCTAAGCACCACAGCTACACATCTTTTAAATACTCCCAGAGATGATGACTCAACCACTTCCCTGGCCAGCCTGTTACAGTGCTTCATAACTCTTTTGGTGAAGGAGTTTTTCCTAGTATATTAGATATCTTGCTTGAAATAGAATTGTCAACTGTCACATAAGCCTGAGAAATCAGCCACTGCCAAAGATGCAGTTTTAAAAAGATCTCTATTTTGATTCAGTTCTAGCTGATCAGCATGAGCTGAAAAGTAGTTTAAGCAGTACTAGCTCATATAGTATTAGCTGATACAGTATAAGCTACTAAAGTACTAGTTGACAAAAATTACTAGAAACAAATCTACATTTTTGAATTTGGGACGGAGACTCAACATTACAACTGAGAATAAAGACAGGTCAACGTCCAAGCTGGCAGAATTAAAGCAAAATGTTCTTTACCCAAAACATTTTTATCGAAATATACATCCACAAAAGAATTCCTACAAAAAATGTGAGTAATGAAAACTAATTGTTAAAAAAGTCAGTCAGATCCCTACAAGGAACTCAAGTTACATGGTTCATTGTCCAGCATTAATTAGCTACCGTCAGCTTGGTATTGTCTTTCATTTTTCACTGAGGTGACACACATCAGATGCAGTTTGTCTGAAAGTACAATCAATTGGCTAGGTTAACCCCTTCCCAGTGTCGTTTGTGCTGCAGAGTTACAGTGCTGTGCACTGACTTCATGCCTCTTGACAGCACAAATGCCACAAATGAAGAGATGCATGAAGAACTGAAACAGCAGGTCTCAGGGGCACAAGAAAAAAAGCACTGAACTTTACTGTTTGTTAGCAAGGGATAAATGCCAATCATTCAATGATTTAATTACTGAGACTAATTAAGATAATTCACAACAAAAAGTCTACAATCCAAAAAACCAGTTTTTTCCAAACTCCAATTTTTAGGCTAGGACTCTGAGAACTGCATTTTTCCTACAGGTAGTTTGAGTGAAGGCAGTGCTACTTTAGTATGAGAAAAACTGCAGCAGAATCAATGAAACATAGAGGTTACATTAAAAAAAGTATACAGAGAAGAAAAAAAACTTTTATAGCAACTCTGTAGATAGAGCTGAGACAGAGATAGAATAGCAACTCTACAGATCCCATAGTCTAGTAAACTGGGGTAATATGGTACATTTTAGCAAAATGACAATTCTTAAAATTCTTTGCAGAGATGGAATGTCATTTTTTAAAACACAGAATACCTGTGGACAATTACAGTCCCTTTTGAGAAGGTCTGTATAGTCTAGACAAATAAAATATTAGAGTTTGGTTTTTTATGTCATTAATTAGAGGTTACCTTTTCTTAAAGATCAGCAGATAATAAGTCTTGTCTGTCTGCTTGTCTGATTGTACCACACAGATCCTATTGAAACAATCTTTGTGATTTTTGAAACAGTTCGGTCAAGTAAAATATTGAAAATCAGAAATAAAGTGAGAAAGCTGGTCCATTCGAGTATGAGGAAAGCAAAGTCGCTACTGCTTAAACCTTAAGTTGTAATGCTACTTCACTGACCTCTAATGAGTTTCTGCAACTTATATGAAATTTCTTTGATGAATTTTTCAGTCTATTATTTCCACATGGGTGCTCCTGCTTTGTTTCTACTTAGTGATGCACGACTGACAACATTTCTGGACTAGATTCCAAGGTCGCTTATGAAAACTGGTGCATATTTTTGACATTAAGAGGGGAGTGGGGAAGTTAACATGAGAAAAAATATAGAGAGCTGAAGGGGAAAACAGACCCACAGGAGGAGACACAAATAATAAATGAAGAACAAAGGAAATACGAATTGTTTCACTAAGAGGGTGAGCCCTAAGGAGATTCACAGCATAGCTGAAAAATCAGGATCACCCTCTGATGCCAAAGAACATAGAGTGTGAAGTTCAGGCCTGGCATTCTGCTGTTCTTTGCAGGTGCACAGCAATCCTTCTGCATTCCACCCAGATCAGCAAAAGAGTACTTCCTCACAGCAAAAAGCATGCCTTCTCAAAGCAGAGAACATCCTCCCTCAACTCCAGTCAGAATGCACTCCAGCTTTGCCTGAAGAAAGCTGGGCCACAGACTGTAAGAGGTAACTCACCCAGCAGAGCGGGTGTAAGGACACCTGTTGCCCTAAAGGTCGGGCAGGAGCTGGAGCTGGGTACTCAGATTGTGATAAACAAAAAGAAGACTACTGGAGAAGAAACACCATTTTTAGACCATAGATTCTGATGACTTTGTGTAACTTAGGGTATTTTGGCAGAAAAAGGAAAATGCATTAACTACCAGAGAAATCTTGCACACTCCTTTAAAAGCTTTTAAATTAGGAGCATTTAGAGATAAATACTCCAGTGGTGAGATTTGAATTACCCTAAAATCCAATTTACAGTTAAATGGTATTTGTGATTTCATTTCTTATTCACCTTTAAATCATTTCTATGTTAAATGTCTTTTCTGGACTATCTGCATTCTAAAGAGAAAAGAAATTATTAAAGGAATATAAATTCCCCTCCAGAATGAATAGTAGCATAATTTATTTATCTTAAAGTAAACATTAGTGTTGCAATCAGAAATTAGTATCAATGATATATTTTTCACAGAGCTTAAGATCTTTTCTAAAACTTCAATCTTTTGAGTATAAATGAATCAGAATATTGTATGAAACATTACCTTCTTATTTCTCTGAATCAGCTCTTGGAAACAAATTTCAGTAGCCTTCTAAAATAATCAGTCTTCGGGATAGCATTGGGATCCCAATACCTGTAGCAATACTATATGGTCAAAGACATCAGCTTTCCTTGAAATTGTTCATTAACTGCCCTGCACTTTCCTAGCAATATTCTCCCAAAGAGCAGAGTGCTTGACTACCTTTGTAACTTCTTTTTCCTAAAAAAAACCCAAAACCAAACCTGAAAAGTTAATTAAATTTACCTGTAATGTCTGAATATACTTGATTAGGCACTACAAATAAGGATTATTAATTTATCTCCACAAAGTCAGCTTTGGATAGGGTACCTGGGTGACTCCGGTGAAAAAACCTAAGACATAATATTCTTTTGAATCTGACAGTCTCAGTATAGATCCTTCTCTTGCCTACAGTCAGATGTCTAACAAATATAATTTTTGAAACTGATCTATGCACAAGAGATAGTAGTCCTTACTATTTCAAAACATCTATAGCTCAAGAAGAAGGGTTCTGATGATTTGCACTTGCAGTTTTATGTTCTGTTTATCACCTAAGAAGTAAACAGTAATACACCAGATACAAAAATGCTAATACGGAATTAGAAAAAATTGTCTTGATATAAGAAAAATTGCAAGGGCCACACACTGACACACTAAAAACTGAGAGGTGTAGATTTCGTCCTCCTACATTAGAGACTCCTTTTTATTTTCACTGATCCTTCAAAATGCTTTCTTTGTAAAATGAAAAGACATGACAGATCTATTAACATCAAAGAAATACAAACTCTTGATCTTCAGGCTCTGAGAGTAGCGCGTCTTTTCCCCCAAGGTTAAAGTGTATTTTGCAGTAAGACACTGAGCTATGCACTCATAGATAAGGAAAAAAAATGCTCACACCCAAAAAAATCAGCTGCTAAAGACTTGGAAGATCTGTTCAGTGGCAGAAATGTGTATTTATTTAAAAAGGCATCTCTAAATTCTCACTTAAGCGCACATATTAGAGAGGATCCCATCCAAAAATACCAGTCCATACCACACTTTTTAAAAACAATGTTTGGGGCATTCTTGACAAAAGGTGGATTTTTCTGGCTGTGGAAAAGGTAAACAAATCTTGCTGTGCTTGAGGATCTGAGAATAATATGGCTAGGAGGTTCTAATCTTTTCATATAAATAAAAGGCACAAATTCTATCTAACTTCTCCATTTCAAAATCAAATAAGCAAATTCACAGCCAAATGTAGTTTAAAATCCTGTCTAGCCTCCATCCACACATCCACATTTATTCAGAAGGAAAAAAAAGAAGAAGAAAACTGAAAGAGTACTGGAAATGCATTTATTAGTATTTAGCAATAACTCTAAGCTATACAGCTTTGAGAAGAAATGCTCCTTTTTTTTTTCCATATCCTCCACTTGATGCACAAAACATCCCGAAAGATTAAGGATCAGGTTTCTCAAAACTGTTTATACATAACCTACCAGTTATCTAAATTGAGATCAATCATGAATTGTCACAAGGTTTTCAAGACACCAAATGAGCTTCTGCTCTGTGTGGTTACTGAGCTGCTGTCAAATGGTGTCTAGCTGAGAAAAGTTTTTCTAGAGACTTTCTGCAATGGGAAAATCCCTCACATTTTTCATGTAAATCTAAAAGCTATTTTTAATATACTCATGTTATCCACACCATTATACTTATGAGTTTCCAAAGCACTTAATTTCACTGTAGTGTTTTTAGAAGTCTGTGATTCTTGATAAAAAACAACACTGAGCTGCTAAGTAAAATGCAAATAATCAATCCAAGACAATCACTGTTAGTTAACTTAAAATTTTAACACGTCTTTAGTAACAAATTTACCTTTAATTAGTGCATTGCCAAATTATTTTAAGGGAATTTAAATTAATTCCTTATGAGACATTTAATTTTAAAAGGAACTACGTATTGTTAATATTTTTAAGGGAACCTGTATCCATTTGATTTCAAAAGCTGGACTTAAGAGTAGATACAATGTCATTTTCCTAAGGTGCTGTGGGATCTTTCTGAGTTGTAGTTTACCTCCATTTTTTAGAATGCATACATGTTTAGATGCTACAGCCTTTAAGTCACTTTCATCAGACCACAGATATTGAAAAAGGTCAGTGAACATGTTACACTTCTTCACATTAAGAGTATGTCTGAAGATGAAAGTTTATGAAAGAAAAAAAGGTGACTAGGATTTTCCACTAATGTACTTCATCTGTGAACTGGAAAGCTTCATAAGAAATCCCATGAAATAACTAATCCTTGTGTCTCATGCCCCACAGCAACATACACACACAAAAACACACACACACAGAGCTGGCATATGTGTGAGCTCTGCTATCAGTAACAGTAATACTGTAGTTTTCCAAAATTATAAACTGCATTTGCTTAAATGCTTGCAATGGCCTCTAATTTTACTTCTTAGTTTTCAATGACATCAAATTGTGATATAACTGTGATATAGTGTGATACAAGAATCTCCAAATCAGATTTTCTGGAGAAGTTAGTGTCAATGAGCACAGTGCACAATGCCCGTTGAAACCATATGTATTTCTGAGTGTAAGACTACAGCAAATGCCTTATTAGGACACACTAAGTCTTTGTGGCCTGCTATCATGTCTCCAGCAGTGTCAAGAGAACAGGCTATATATGGGCACATTAGCCTGGGCAATTTTTGAGGTCCATTCGCTTCATACGCATAAGTACATTAAAGATGGCATTCCTGTTTGTTCTTTTAGTACTAATTTATGGACCTCCTGCACATGGATTTTTAAGTTCTTTACAGCTATAAATACTGTCCACCTCCACAAAAATGAACAGTAATTCCATCTTTTACCTGCTTCTAATCCATCCTCTACTAAAATCCCCAAACTCTGCAGTTTCATTATTATGGAGTAGGTGGATATCCATTCTGTTTTCATGCTCTCCTCTGCCCCCGTAATTTTGCAGACCTTAAGCCATAATCCCCACAACCCACTTCTGCCAACTCTCCTTGAAACTGAAAGAATCTCAGCCTCCTCAGTCTCTTCTCACGTGGCAGGTGTCCCATTCTCTGGACCATTTTAGCTGTCATTGAAACCATTTTATCTAACTCAGTTGTGTTTTCTTGAGACAGGTATATCAGACTGTATTCTAGTATGCAAGGTATAGGTGCACAGAGATTTATACCATTTCCAATCATTTCCTCCTCTTCCTTATTTCCTCAGGTAGAATTACTCATAGGTTTAAAACTAGCTCTTTTACATTAAAAAAAGAAGAAACAAATGGATTCTCTTTGTCACTTCAGTAATGAGTGAAGCCCCTTGTTTACTGTCTAGAAAATCCATCAAATCTGAATCTGAGAATATTCAGATATATAGTAGCAAACTGACATTTAAGTACACTGTTTCAACAGTTACAATGTAATTGACCACAATTAGCAACTAATTACCATTAAACGCAAATTCATTGAGCAAAGCTCTCTAATACAATTGCTATATTCTCAGAAGAAAATATGTATCCATCAGACGATACAAGTCCTCAGTTTTATAAAAAACTTATTACCGATGATGATAAAGAATTTTCCTAGTCCTGAATCTATGTTCTTCTCGTCCTTGCCTTTTCTCCAGTTTGTCAGCAACCGCTGACAAACTTCAATGCATTATTGGCCTCACTACGCCCTTATCTGTAGGGTTAATTTGCCTTTTTATTCACATTCATTCTACCTTTGCTTTTCAATCAAAATATGTTAGACCCCACAACCTCATCTCAACACAAAGAATTTTTCACACACAAAAAAACTTGTTTATTTTCAAAATCTAAATTACATTTAGAGATACTGTGCACCCTTTGTTGCTGGTAAAATGTGTGCTTTTTTACTATAACAGGAGCCCAATTGACTATTTCTCTTTTCAGTCCAGACATCACCTGCCCATATTCTCTACAATCATTTTACACATTTTTGAAGTGTATGTGACATTCTCGGATGAAAAAAATGACACAGGTAGAACTTTCCTGGAAATGCCCATACCTAATTTACGCTCACTGACAAAATAAATTTATCACTTTCCCTTATTGTTTCTGCCCCCTTCTTCAAAATTGCATGTATTAAAATGAAACCAACAGCAGTGGAAGCTGTCTTCCACCCATATACTGGTCCTGAAGCAGAAAGCGCAGAAAGCTTTACAAAGTAAATTAAAAATTAGTTCTTCAGTAGTAACTACAACAAAAGTCTACCCACTTAGATTTCACAAAGACATATAGCTGAAGAATTTATATCCCAACAGAACAAATTTTAAACTTCCACTGAGTTCTCTTCCTGAAAACAGCCTTTTTGGGAAAAGGCTCTCAAAATTTATGTTTTCTAAACATTTGAGAATGCAGTATGCATTGTGAAATTCTGTTCTTTGATACTATCTTGCACAGCAAGACCATGTCCAAGGTGTTTACAATCACGTCCCAGAATTTCTTCTGAACTGAAATGAGCATATGCCACACATCTTCTTTTTTATGTTTATGAGTAATTTCACATTTTAATTGTCTTTTATCAATATATTCTCCTCAATTATATAACATGAACTTTGTAATCAACAGACAATATCCTACAATCAATTTTTTTGTAACATGTACCTTACAATTTTGTGTAATTCAGTAAAAGACACAGTAGCAATTTGTACCCAACTTTATGTTTAAACCTATTTTATAGCAATTTAAAGTCAAGGTGTAACTTTATTCTCCACATAGCTACCTTTAGAAGGAAGCAGTCAAAATAAACTAGCAATTTTCAAATTAATTTGTACCAACAAAAATTCATTTAAAATATTGTGCATATTCACAAGAATTTGAAAGGATTAAATTAATTTTTTTTGCCTAATTATTGTAAACAAATATGGCTTCAAGCAGACACTGCTTAAGCCATAAATATCCTATACATATGTTACTTTGGGGGGAGGGAATTTACTGAAAGACAGGGTGGACAAAAGTGAATGGTGACCTTCCTATACACATCCAGATATTTATAATTTTCTAAAGATGTTGTCAGAAATTCACTACCGAAACAGATACTGCTACTCCACATTTTATCTCCATTTCAGCCAGTGAGGTTAAGCTTCAGACAGGGGGTAAAAATACTGTAAAACACCACAGCAGTTGTTGTGCTGTGTGAATATAACCTAAGAAAAAAATGTAAAATTTCTGTACCATTGTTTCTTCTTCCTTTTTCCCTAAGAGCTTTCCTATATTGAGATTACGATACGTACTTCTAGTAAACTTTTGAAGTATGCAGACATGTTCTTAAGCAATCTAGCAGACACACTGGAATTCACTGCCAATTCTGACACAGGAATATTAATGACACACATTCCTTTATCTGCCAGTGGTCATTACTGATGCTGCAGGGAATTACACACAGTGAGATAACTACCCATACTGTATTTTCTCCAAAAACACTTGCTGTTGACAGATAACATTAATCTAAATAACGTGGGTTTGTCCAACTCCGTAAAGCCATTAAAATACAGCTCCCTTTTCTAGATTTTTGGGTGTCTGGGAAGACTGGAGACCCTGGATTTTCTGACTCTGGTTTTATATATGCTCAAAAAATTCAAAAGATATAGGCTTTTCTTACTTGAGGGAACTTCACTGACTCTACAGTTGGACCGAGGCGAAGTTGACAGGGCTTAAAGGCTTCTTGGACTCCCAAGCTTGCAACTCAGCTCTGTTCAGTGCTCCGCTTTTGGGAGGTAGGTGCTTACAACTACCTGAATTAACAACAGCTCTGAAAGATACTCAGCAGCAATCTTCAGAGCTGTAGAGATGCAGAAAGATAAATGTTCAGAAGAACCATTCTGCAGTTTTCTTGAATTTGTTCTGAAGTTCAAAACCCTGCTGATTTAATTCTGAATCTACACTTTACAAAATACACACAAATCTTTTGTTCATACTACATTTCAACATGTTTTCTTATGTACAGATTTAGAGATAACCAAAACACATTCTTAAAAATTATTTAAACTGAAAAATTTTATTCCTCAAGCAGCTCAAAATTTTGCTGTTAATACTCGATAATTTACACTAGGTTAAACAGATACAGTGGTAGTTACGGCTACTCCTAGAATTAAATTATTCAAATTTGCTTCAGTGTAAGGATTTGAAACGTAAGGGTTGGATAAACCCTGGATCATCCAAAGAGCTGTATTACCTGTAGTTTCTGCAGCTAAGTCAGTACTTTTGGAATGACTGCATAATATTTTCATTTTCCCTGACTCTTAATCTCAACTATCACATTTATTCCAAAGCCTTCACTTTGCTGCAGAGCAAAATGAATGCATCTGGAACAGTTTGGTATGACTAGCTGTCCCACTTTCCCCTAAAACTAAAACTTTAACTGATGGGTGATTTACTTGACATATGTTAATATCATATTTAACAAGTGCAATACAAAATTACTCTTGCAACAATATATACCAATTTTCAACAAATCAACTGAAAAATGTCTTAGGGTTGAACTAAAGGGAACATATCAAAATTCCTGGAAAAAAAAGAATATAAAAGAAAATTGGAAGCTTCCCCCCCCCGCCCCCCACCCAAAAAACCCAATTGATACTTCAACTCTCTTGCATACATCGCCTAATTAAAAAAAAGAGCAATGTAACCAAAGGGCTGTATCTTACACAGAATGCATGCTATCAGCACTAAGATAAAGACAGAAGACGCTGTAAAAAATTACCAGTAAAGAACAGAAAGATTTTATCTTTAAGTTTTTCTCGTCACTGCCCATACTTGAAAGCAGTAATTGAAATTACCCGTTCAAAGATGTTGGAGTTTGAATGCAAATCTAATTTACTCAGAAAAAAATTTCAGTCCTAATTATCAAAGGTGCATGTACAAAAAAGTAAATAGTTTCCATTACTGGGCTTCACTGAATATAGTGTTTATTAACTTATTCTGGAACAGAGGGGGTTTCTACTATAAACCATGCATGTCCACTTGTAACACTTACTGTAATATAACTGATTTCTGTAATTTAATTACTTTCAAAGATCTGTTAGGTAGTTTAATGTTACAGACAAGTACTTAGAGAGAAAAAATTCATTAGGGACTGTACAAATGTGTTTCAGCTAGCTGAAGAACATAAAAAGTTCTTAAAGAGAAAGAATGGTATTAGCAGGGAAAAACACACGTTTGCTAAAAAGCAAAATGAAAAAAAGAAGTGAAAAAAGAAAAAATATAGAGGAAAAATCGGTGTCACCAATACTAAATTACTGCCTTTACATCCTATTAAATAAGAATTTGTCTCAATTACCCCAACATCTGTTATAAGTAATCACTGTTCTGTTAGAACTGATCCTGGCCTAGAGATGATGGTATGATGGTATAGTGGTTACCTGCATGATGGTAACTGTCACAATATGCATTAGAAGCCAAAGAACAAACTAAGCATTATTCACGTTTCAAACAATTGGGAATAGAAGGAATATACAACAAATGCATTGTTTTTATTTAGTATTTCTGTTTGCCTTATTACAGTCCACTGCAAACACTTCTGCTGAAGGGAGAATTGTTGCTTCTCTTCTAAAACAGCCTCTCAAAAAAAGCAACAAAAATGCCAGAGCAGAAGCTATGTAACCAAGAATGATGGAAAAGCACTAAATAGACAAAATTACTGGAATGCAGCAGAGAACTGTGAAATGCTGGTGATCAGGCCTTTCTCAGGGTAGAAACGGAACAGGACACACAAGAATCAACTCAATTACTAAAAAGCAGGATGGAGACTATCTGCAAAAAAATATTTCATTCTATTAATACAAATTAAACTCTTTATTTTTCAAAAACTGGAATACTAGGAAAGACTAGGAATAATACTTTAAAAGAATTTTTATATTTCCTGAAGTTCTTTGAGCTCAGTCACCCTTGGCAAGGTCAGAAACAGATAATAATGTACCAAATCTGATAGTCATACACATGAGTCTCTGAAACATATATGCTTCTTGTTATTAAACAGATGAACCTGCATAAAGCTTCTAGATAGTTACTGTTCTGCCAGTTCTTTTAAAAAAACATGAAAAAACCCAGAACCTTTCTTATGACAAACAAAGCTATATTACTAATATCTCAGCAGATGTGGTGAAGCATTGCCATCTACATCACTGAGAACAACCCACCCAATGAAAAACACTGTGAACTAGCAGATTGCTGCTCCCCAATAAACACTAACAAGCAAGTACTTTCTTTCCTCAGTGTAAGTGTGCTTTACTCCTTCTTAGTGTGAACTGAAGCTACAAACACCAAACATAAAAGAAAAAGTTTAAAAAAAGACTCACGATTCTTGAGATTTTTAACTTCTTGTGTTTACATGTATCACATCATATTACTCTCAACAAAAGGTAAAACAGCAAAGATAGTTTTGCCACCTTTCAATTTTGCTTACTTTTCTCAGTCAAGCATAAATTTAGTTCCTGGATTAAGAGTAAGAATCAAATCTAGTTTGCACTCATACTTGTTGGTTCAGTACGTTTATCAGCCCATCCCAACACATTTCAGTGTTTGAGGTCTTTCACAATGATGGAGAGAAACAAAGGTAAGTCATTCCCTTGTGAAGGTTGTGAAGGTTGTGTGTAAACCAAAAAGTACTAAGGACTATCACCGGAAACTTCTTCAGTATCATTAAGCTGTCTTGCTAGTCGGATTCCACTCACAGTGATTTGATAGTGAGACTGGAAGAGTATGATGAGTTCCTTATCCATTTGCAGTTACTCCAGAAAGTGTACAATGCAGTGTCAATGTTTAGATACACATTCTCTACTGCAGTGCCTTGATGTTAGCAACAGAAAAATAATGGCAAAAGAAGGAAGGCATGGCCTTTATAGGGTGACAGAGAAAAGAAAAAATTTTTTTGTTCCCTTTGTCTCACCTTCTGTGTCCTCTCCCCATTAAAATGAAGTAACGTGGTCCTGCCACTCTTTGCAAAGAATTTTAAGAAAAGCACTAAGTAAAAGTAGGATCTGGGACCCTTCCAGAAAGAGCAAGATGAAACAGGAGCAAGAGTATCTACAAGAGCAGAGGGCAGAGCACCTCCAGCACAGTGGGAACTTTTCCTCAAGTGAGAAGGGCTAATCATGGAAGAAGACACATCTTTCTGTATGTCTGCATACAGAGGGCTCACGGATGCTGTCCTACCTCTCACCCAGGCCATAAAATAACTATGTCTGTGGAGATTCAATGTGCCTCCCAAATAAAGTGCTGTGTATAAGATTAAATTGTGACTATACCATGACCCTCAAAGAAACTGGTAAAATAGAAGATTCATTTGCCACTCACAGTATAAATGCAATATTATGTGGCATCACACAAACATATATGTGACACACAATTCTATTAATACCATGTAATGTATTCCATTTGTATACATGTATATAATTATTTAAGCAACTTAAAAGCTGGTGCATATTAAATACTTAAGAATCATAACCTCATTCTTAGGGAAACTGTCACAAAAAGCTGATCTCTGTGCTTCTTACAACTTTTAAAATAGGCGGAATACTACAACTGCAAAACTGTCCAACATATGGGCCCACTTCCCAATTAATTATTTGCTGGCTAAAGTGTTAAAATGTCCTTGGCTTCACCTTAGACACAATCATCCCAGCTGGTCATTATCTAACTGGAAAGGGGCCAAAGAATCTCAGCTGTCAGTACACAACAAACATGTATGTTTTGTCCTTTTTTCCCTCCATTTACTTCACTTTCATACAGCTACACTTAAAAGAAGAAAAGCTTATTATGCATGAAACTGAAAAAATTTTGTATCTCTTTTACTGCTGTGACTCAGTATACCTGGAGTGCAGGTGAAAAGTGGAATGATCAGGAACTCTTCTGTATGCGTTTATTGAGAACTGATTCATCCAACCTTACTAAAGCTGATTCTATTACTCTGTGTTCCTACTTATTTTAACAGATGTAAGAAAAAACACAGAAGTCTTCTAAAAACAGAGCTGAAACAAAGTTATTGATTAGTCATGTGCCTGCATAGTCTGGACGTAGGAGAAAAGTAGGAAAATATCCCTCAATGAAATGAATGTTAGCGGTCAGCTTGTAGCTGATCTGAATAGTCAGCTTGCAGTAAACCTGCAGATCAACAGGTGGAAAGCAAATGGCTTTTCTCATTTGCACATTACTTCTGCAAGAAGCCACAGGACAGCTGGGAGAAGGAACACATGTAAACAAGGCAGACCTAATGATTTCCTAATTAAAAAGAAGATATTATCTTCCCATTAATAGATAAACTAATTGACCAAACTCCAACAGTTTCCTCTCAGTACAAGTAAACATAGGTGCCTTTCCTCACTGAATTGTCACATGTTTAGGCCAGTCACTAAGTTGTCAGTTCTGCTTGATTTGTTTGGATACTGTACTCTGTGACAGCTGTCGGAAATAATGCATTAGAACAGCTGCTGCAGCAGTTACAAAGGGACTGGAATTTTAATTGGACTGGATATTAATTGGGAAGGGGATGAATTTTTTTTATTTTTATTAAAGTTAAGACAGAAATATTCAAAGAATGACAGATGTCTTTAAGGTATTTGACCAATGTCTGGTAAGCAAAGTTGGTGTTTGTTTTGATTGTGTAGCTTTGTGGTAGTGGTCTCCACCGTCTTAGCATGAACTGCTCCATGCTTAAGAAAAGGGGCATCAAGAAGAAGAACAGTAAGGAAATTGCATTAACAATCCTTTTCAAATACTGGTTGTGATCTAGAGAGGACCTTGCAGTTTTTTTAAGAATCACTCAAAAGGAAACTCATTCTGAGACTCTTAGTAACCACCAGCTGAAAATGAAACTATTCATGATGGCCAAGACCTAAGCATAAATGAATAATAAGCTTACTTTCAGCATCAGCATAGAGTAGCCAGCACAGGAGCACCACCATTGGCCTGACTATGTGCATCATCCGACAGCTTGGCACCAGCATGCTTTGGCAGCCTTGTTCTCACTGGCTTAGAAGCCACTGCGAGTCTGTCCAGTCTGAAATTTCAGATGAAGTATTTTCAGAGCCTGTGAAAAGATAAAAATACAATTAGCAAAAATAGGCCAGAGGTTTTTCTTTTTTTTTTTTTTTTAATGCATTCACAATTTGAGGCAAAACAATTTTAGAAGACAAAAGGGTAAGGCAGAAAGGAAAAGAAACATGATTAACTTCAGGCTACTGGTATACACAAGAAGATCCAAGACACAGTATATGTTAGCACTGTTATAACACATTTCTTAGTGTACCTTTACCACACAATCAAACAACCGTCATATCCTGAATCTTTAGTCCTATTCAACAGCATCTTCTGAACCAAAGAAACTAGTATTGTTGGTGAAGTTTAAGATATCATTGGAAATCATGTTGCGAGAAAGTAATCAAAACAGTTTAGGTATCTATAATAAATCCACATGCAAAACAGGGAGTTGATGCCCCAGCATCTGGTAAGAATAACACAGCAAAACCTACTTCAGGACGTGTTATTATCATATTGCATAGTTCAGCAACTTTCAAAGGTTAAAATTACTGTCGTGATTTCCTGTACGTATCTGAACTACGCCTAACAGAAAAACAGAAATCTGGCATTGAATAAAGGGCTGAGATCCCAATTCAATCCGTCTCATTTATTATAATGCATAATTGAATATGATACACTGGTAGAACTACAGCTCAAGTACCTGATTTGAAAAAAGAGTGTCTTATCCTTGTCCAAATATGCCACGCTAACAGAAATTAAGGAATATAAAATTATTTTCCCCCTCAGATAGGAAATACTAGAGATATCCCTAAGCACCCTGACATTGTCACTAAAATAACATGAAATGCAATTATATTTTCTGAAGGATCTGCAACATATAAGCTTTGTTAAGTTTGATACTACCTTCTTCACTACCGCGCACGTGGTTTCCATGCAGTAAAGATGAAAACCAAGAGGGCAGAGAAAAAAGTATACTAATTATCATTCCACTAAATAGATCTCACAGTTTTGTAGGTGGCATAAAGAGCCCATTTTCAGTATAGGGAAACACTCAAAAGAATTTACTTAAGGAAGAAAAGACATGAGCAGCTGGTAGAAATCTATGCTATGTTGTGAATCTTTCGTAAAACTATCTTTTGAATCAGCTACTGCTATCAAAAAATACAAGCCTAAGAAATCTTCATAGGCAAAATGCTAAAGGCACCAGCTCTCCCCTTTCATCGCTACCATCTTCATGCCAGCATTTCAAATGACAGCAAAGTCCATGAGACACCAGTCCTGTCGGTCTCAATTTGTGTCCGTGTAAGTGTATCAGAGCCAACTGCTGTGTAATGATTCCAATGCTATCACAAAGATGGAGATGCATGAGATGTACTTTCAAGGAAGAGGTGATTTTTATTTTGCTGCTTCTGGAATGCAGGAGTTACAGGGGAGCCCTGGACTATCTCTAAAGGCAGCTCACTTAAGAACAAAACTATCTTTTCATTAGCACACAACCACATTACCTGATGTGTGAACAGAGAAATGTGGTGGGTACTAAGTACTCTCTTACTCTTTTCAAGGGAGGAAGCAGAGATGAAACAATACTGATATAATTAATAAGGGGAGCAGAGAAGGGGAAAAAACAGTGACCACCAAGGTACTTGTTTTACACAACAGTTTTAATGGGGCACTGGAGATTATTTTCATACATTTCAAGCACTCCCATGAAAATATTAAATATGGTGGCTAACAGGAAAAATACTACTGTCTGCTTAGGGAAAAGAGGAATTTTTAAAACTTTATTATCCTGATATGTGAATATGCATTTATCCTCTACAAGCTGTCTGCAAATGAAGGGATGTATCCCAAAACCTGGCAAAGAGAAGGTTGAGAAGAAAAAAGAGCTTTTTTTTTTTTT